>OY292406.1:12651689-13251689 GCA_958496205.1 Idaea biselata
GTTTGATTTCACATTATACGTATGTTTGTCCTCTACGGGTCCTATTTTTAACCGATTTTGATAAAACTTGGTATACATCTGCTGCTTTTTTGAAGATGGTCAAATATATAAAGCGCTCGCGAGGTCGCAGAACTACTACATAATAATACTTATGATTTGAAAATTGACTAGCTAGGTAGTGGTTGCATGATGCAGCAGACCAGTAGGTATATTTTTTACCAAAGTACGAAGTTATTTTATTTACACTTAATCCTGGTATTATTTTTCCTTACTTCCTACACAATTTCACCAAATAGAAGCCATGGTTTAATAAATAGGTACTAGCAACCCATATGACCCCATCCCGTGGGAATATCGGGATAAAAGGTTGCCTATTTGGGGTTCACTACGCTTTGTCGAAACACGCTTCACCATGTTACATTTCTACTATGACGAATAACATAAAGATAGATTGAACTAAGCTTCATTGAGACAAATTATATTACAATCGATGCTTCTTTTCACTTAATGACATGTTCATTCATTCAAACATTCAAAGTCTAGTTGGTGTAAACGTTGGGGTACTGACCCAAAGGCGCGAATTCAAGCCTCGCCGCAAGTGAAAATTTTTGAATGCTATTTTTCCTTGAAAATAAATTTTCTAAATAAAATAGCCTTGAGCTACATACAAAAATTAATAGAAATTTATAATAATAGCCTTATTAATACAAGTGGAATAACGTTGGAGGAGGTTTACTACGTTTTATCTCTTGTCTGTCAACTTTGAAAGCTCTTGTCACGGAAAAAGACAAAGCATGTTATTCCTTCTCTGACCCTACTCCACGTTTATTAATAAGGCTATTAAATATTACATCTCGAGGTCAATATGGGGGTTGTACCTACTTCGTTCTGAAGAAGGTACAAATATTTTTAAGCCAGGTACCAAAAGGTTCATTTTACGTACAACTTCTTGGTGTAAGTAGGTATAATTAAAGAATAGTCGTTAAACAATAAAATATTACATCTCGAGGTCAATATGGGTGTTGTACCTACAACAATTACGAATTGATTTCATTCTGAAGGTACAATTTTTTTAAGCCAGGTACCAAAGGGTACATTTTAGGTACAGCTTCTTGGTGTAAGTATATTTTATGAATAGTCGTTAAACGATAAAATATTTCATCTCGAGGTACGTAATAATTTCGTTCTAAAGAAGGTTAATTTTTTTTAAGCCAGGTACTAAAAGGTACATTTTAGGTACTCGGTGTAAGTATATTTTATGAATAGTCGTTATACAATAAAATATGACATTTTGAGGTCAATGTGGGGGGTGTACCTATTATAATTTCGTTCTGAAGAAGGTACAAACAGTTTTAAACCAGATACATTTAGGAATATTTTATGACTACATCGTCCAAGTACAATAAATAAATATAGGTACCTATTCAGACCACGGATTATCATCTATCACTAGTAGATAAAGGTAGGTAGTAAAATATACATTTGATATTACAATACACCCGCCATATTGACGTCAATACGGCGGGTGTACCTTTATTTTCGTAATAATTTCGTACTTATGAAGGTACAAATATTTTTAAACCAGGTACTAAATAGTGCAATTTAGGTACCTACATTTTATTGTTAATTGGTCTAAATTGATTCGGTGTGGTACACCCGCCATCTTGAGTCTCACAATACATTTTCTCGACGCGTTCCCGTTCCCGCTAAAACTCCTCCGTACAATTGATTGTAAAATACTTGACACTGGCTAATTTCCAAACGGTTCAAGTCAAACCGAGAAAAAAAGTTGTTTGTTTGGATCTGAGGTTTGGATATAATAATATAGCGCCCTCGAGCGTCCGTAGAACTAAAACAACAATTTTGGTCTTTGGCGGGAAAGCGGGGACAACATGTCGTGCTCCAGTTTTATTTTAGTTAAACTAAATAATAATAATAATAAATAAATTCTGTGAACAACACACAGCGCCATCTAGCCCCGTGGTAAGCGACTAAGCTTGTGTTACGGTGACTAGACAACGGATATAATACTTATATTTATTTTTCTTTTGTAAATACATACATATTATACACAGAAGGACACCCAGACCAGACACAAATATTTATTTTTAAGCTTATATACTTGCACCCGGCGGGAGTCGAACCCGCAACCTCCTTCATTGCAATCGCGCTCTCGCACGACGCGCCACAGAGGTCGTCGAATACCCGGTTAAATTGTGTAATTTTAGTGGAATCCTATTCAATTTAGTTCCGTGAATGTCTAGTGGTGTGTGTAGTGTAGTGGAAACAAAATTGAGTGTTAAACATCAACTTTTCGTCGTTCCCTCCTAAGCCCCTTGAAGGTTATGGTAAAGTTGCCACAGCTTTATTTACCATAGCTCCTGACTTGAAGCTATGAGCCCGATCGATCGGGCTAATTTTATGCAAAATACTGATGTACAAGATGTACGACGCCAAAACTATAACAAGAAGAGTGTTGTATTTTTAAACTCAGAAAAAACTCGAAAAATGGCATCTCGAGAGTCCGGGGCCAAAAAAGAAAGAAAAAAAAAAACAACAATTTTGCAAATGGCGTTTACGTGTCAAAGCAAAGACTTTCCCGTAGCTGTAGCAAAGAGTAGTTATAATAGTACGGAGCTGTAGTCCGCACTCCGCAGTGCAGGCGCTGTTAACAAATGTATTGAACCTAGGCAACACTGATGGAAGCTCTATCTATACCCATAGCTTGGTACTAAGTTGGCATCGCAGAACGATATAATACCTTAAAATCGATGTAGATGGCACAGTACACAGTAGTTCCTTTGGTGTATTGTGTAGATGGCGTGGAAAAACCATAAACACACCGACTAATTTATGTAGATTGCCATGTTATCCAAAGTCTCCGAACATTGGAGTTTATTTCCTATTGATTTTGTAATAAATTTAATGATTTGTTAATTGACTATATAAAATATGTATAATTTAAGAAATTAACCGTTATGTTATACAATAGCTGCAAGTAAATATAATATTTGATATTTGAAAAGAAGAAAAAACAGCGGACTATCTGGACCAATTTAAATTTACTATGAAATATGAAGTTTATGTTAATGGCAACACGGGAAAGTCTTAATAGTCCGGGCGGCGGCTGCAAAATATCAACCTCATCGAATAACTGAAAAATATCACTTTCCACGAAAAAAAGACCTAAACAAAATAAGAAAAAAATTGGTCTGCCGGGGTACAGCTTGGGGGTCCTTCGCAGTGAATTAAAATATGGTCCACCTCGGACCATCATTTTATCTCATGTGGCGAACGAAACCTTCTTCTTGGCTTTAGAATTAATTAATAGAGTCTAAAAAATCATGTCGTCCGAGACCGGTGTTGGAGGGTTCCGCAGACCAACCAATTTTACGAGTCCGGTCGGGAGGTCCATTTTACCTCAGTAACCGAGTTACCGGATGAAACTAAGTTTTTCTAGTGGCTAAAATTATGCTCTTTAAATATAAGTTGGTCTGCCATCTCGCAACCTGGTAGTTGACCGACATCCACGATCTTTGTGCGAGAGCGCAGTTCTGTGTTTCGGATTTTGTCCATTAATTTGACACTCAAAATACTGCGCTCCATCGCTCGCTGGCAAACCCCGAGGCTGGTCTTCTGTGAGTACGTGTCTTGTCCGGGTTGGTTCCGGACGAGAATAGGCCAACCCCAACTCTTCATACTAGGGTGTCGTAGAAGGCGACTGATGGTTCTCACGTATTTTCTTCACGCACATTTTCTAAGGACTTGCTTTAGAGAAATGTATGGAAAAGACAGATTCGAATTTTGAAAACTCTTTGCACACTAGCGTGCAAAATTCACACAGAAATCTGCGTGCAAAACGATTTTTTCCGAAGTTGTGAGGTGAGAAGTATATGTAAAACTGGGTTCTCTTCTCACGGTGCGAGATATCACGAGATAATGAATGATACTTCTAGTCTAAGGTAGCTTGAATATCTCGTATCACTAAACCAGAGCCCTTCACTACGCTCAGAGTTCAATATGACTCCTTTGACATGAGGCATGACTTAGTATCTCGGTTATATACCATGAAATGTTCATAAAAAATATTTTTCCTCAATTAAATACGCTGTTCACAATATATTCAATATTTTTACTATAAAAACATTTAATATTCTGTAACACCTCTGTGTAAATCGTTTAGCTAGTTATCTAGCTTAAAGATTTATTTATGATAAAAACTGCTAGTCCTATCACTGTAATACCTAAAGGTGAAACTATTTTTTTTTAATTATTTATTGCAATATTTATATAGGTCAATATTTATATAGATAGTAAGTTCTTAAAATTAAATGAATCTAGTAAGATTAGGTACATTTTTTACTAAAATAACAGAAATGCTATCTGTTATAGGTAGGTATATATTATTTCTTACTAGGAATAAATGAATTCGCAAACAAATCTATTTTAATTTAACTCTTTACATTCCTCCCTAGAAATAGGTATTTCGATCTGATTTAAAATCAAGATTTTTTACATTTGAAATAGAAAAAATCTTGAAAAATCAAGAAAAAATATTAATGGTTAAAACTGAACTTTCGAAGGTCGGTTGTAGCGACGCTGATAAGAGGTGGTTTTGGGATAAACTCGGCGAGGTCCTTGGGGCTATCTCGTTGTCACAGGGAATCGTTTTGGGTGGTGATCTGCACGGTCATGTGGGTGAAATGGGGGTGGAATTTGAACGTGTTCATGGAGGCTACGGATATTATGAGGAAGGGAAAAAAATCCTACGTAGGTACGTGTGCCATTGCCGACCTGGAACTCGTGAACATACCTTTCTAGAACCTTTTGAATTATTTAATTCGGACATTTCATTCAAAAGATATTGGTGTATGTAGGTACCTATTGGTTCCCGACATATTTTTTCAACTTAATTAAAAAATAATATTAGGGGTTCCTACGTCAAGTTAGTACTGTTGTTTGTACCTTTATTATTCCTTATTGGAATCACTCTTAACTCTTACTAAAGGGCGCCAAGGAGATATTTGCACACGGGCGCTACATGAGCTAGAGACGCCCCTGGTCACACTATAATAAAATAAATTATTTTATTATAGTAGTTACCTACCTATCAGTTTGAACCGAACTTAAAACAAAATGTTCAGAGTTGCGTGTTCATAAGTGGTCGGACTGCAAAAACTACCGCGAGCGAGATGGCAGACCAACTTATGTTTAGAGAGCATAATTTTAGCCACTAGAAAAACTTAGTTTCATCCGGTAACTCGATGAGGTAAAATGGACCTCCCGACCGGACTCGTAAAATTGGTTGGTCTGCGGAACCCTCCAACACCGGTCTTGATTTTTTAGACTCTATTAATTAATTCTAAAGCCAAGAATAATGTTTCGTTCAGTAACCACATGAAATAAAATGATGATCCGAAGTGGACCATATTTTAATTCACTGCGAAGGACCCCCCAAGCAGTACCCCGGCAGACCAATTTTTTTCTTATTTATTTTAGGTCTTCTTTTCGTGGAAAGTGATATTTTTCAGTTATTCGATGAGGTTGATATTTTGCAGCCGCCGCCCGGACTATATCATGGCATGTTGGTTGAATAGTTTGTGTTGAAGAATTATCTTCAATTATCTTGGAAAAACTTATGTTTTCTCCGTTATTACGTTGAGTTGCGTGAACTTTGTTGCTCCGCATTAGTGTTGGTGTATTTTGGAAGCGAAAAATTGACTCTTTGTGTTGTTTATTTTTAAGTGAATATATTGTTTGTGTTGTGAACTTATTTCAATATGGCTTACGTTTATAGAAAATGTGAAAAGCAAAGATAATTTAATGCCTGGCAAAGTGCCGGGCATTAAATTATCTCGGTTTCCTAAACCTGGAAGAAGAAATGCTTTGCGGTAAGTTCTGTTTATACCTACTAACCTAAAAAGTCAGAATCACGATATCTTTGCACCTCCTACGAACCCTAGAAATAGAAAATAACTATATAACGTACATACCCTTACCCATGTATTGTAAATTATTGCAAATTTAAACATAGATAGGTACGTATTTCGTTTTTCAGCTGTGAAATGTGGACAAAATGTTGCTTTCCCAATCCCCCTTTGTCATCTCCGGATTTCCAACCAAAGTTGTTGTAAAGTAGCCGTATTGTTGTATCTATACCTTAATTTTTATCCCTAAGTTTGTAAGAAAAGTTATTTTTATTTTCCAGGATCAGCATTTAATGAATATAATGGGCACAAGTTCATCTCATTCGACGGTTCACGTTAATTCCCAGCCGGGACCGTCCATCTTTGGGAAATTTACAACTACCTACCGCATTGCTAAACCATAAGGTAAGTTTGTACTACATTGAAAAAAAAAATGATTTCCTTCTCTCGATATACCAGGTAGGTAAACTTATTCACCTGTTCTGTTTATACCTACTAACCTAAAAAGTCAGAATCACGATATCTTTGCACCTCCTACGAACCCTAGAAATAGAAAATAACTATATAACGTACATACCCTTACCCATGTATTGTAAATTATTGCAAATTTAAACATAGATAGGTACGTATTTCGTTTTTCAGCTGTGAAATGTGGACAAAATGTTGCTTTCCCAATCCCCCTTTGTCATCTCCGGATTTCCAACCAAAGTTGTTGTAAAGTAGCCGTATTGTTGTATCTATACCTTAATTTTTATCCCTAAGTTTGTAAGAAAAGTTATTTTTATTTTACAGGATCAGCATTTAATGAATATAATGGGCACAAGTTCATCTCATTCGACGGTTCACGTTAATTCGCAGCCGGGACCGTCCATCTTTGGGAAATTTACAACTACCTACCGCATTGCTAAACCATAAGGTAAGTTTGTACTACATTGAAAAAAAAAATGATTTCCTTCTCTCGATATACCAGGTAGGTAAACTTATTCACCTGTTCTGTTTATACCTACTAACCTAAAAAGTCAGAATCACGATATCTTTGCACCTCCTACGAACCCTAGAAATAGAAAATAACTATATAACGTACATACCCTTACCCATGTATTGTAAATTATTGCAAATTTAAACATAGATAGGTACGTATTTCGTTTTTCAGCTGTGAAATGTGGACAAAATGTTGCTTTCCCAATCCCCCTTTGTCATCTCCGGATTTCCAACCAAAGTTGTTGTAAAGTAGCCGTATTGTTGTATCTATACCTTAATTTTTATCCCTAAGTTTGTAAGAAAAGTTATTTTTATTTTCCAGGATCAGCATTTAATGAATATAATGGGCACAAGTTCATCTCATTCGACGGTTCACGTTAATTCGCAGCCGGGACCGTCCATCTTTGGGAAATTTACAACTACCTACCGCATTGCTAAACCATAAGGTAAGTTTGTACTACATTGAAAAAAAAAATGATTTCCTTCTCTCGATATACCAGGTAGGTAAACTTATTCACCTGTTCTGTTTATACCTACTAACCTAAAAAGTCAGAATCACGATATCTTTGCACCTCCTACGAACCCTAGAAATAGAAAATAACTATATAACGTACATACCCTTACCCATGTATTGTAAATTATTGCAAATTTAAACATAGATAGGTACGTATTTCGTTTTTCAGCTGTGAAATGTGGACAAAATGTTGCTTTCCCAATCCCCCTTTGTCATCTCCGGATTTCCAACCAAAGTTGTTGTAAAGTAGCCGTATTGTTGTATCTATACCTTAATTTTTATCCCTAAGTTTGTAAGAAAAGTTATTTTTACTTTCCAGGATCAGCATTTAATGAATATAATGGGCACAAGTTCATCTCATTCGACGGTTCACGTTAATTCCCAGCCGGGACCGTCCATCTTTGGGAAATTTACAACTACCTACCGCATTGCTAAACCATAAGGTAAGTTTGTACTACATTGAAAAAAAAAAATGATTTCCTTCTCTCGATATACCAGGTAGGTAAACTTATTCACCCTTCGTACTTGAACACTTATGTTTTACGACTTTTTGAAATTCAGACTTTTTTTAAATTTATAAGTATACATAAAGGTTTTTTTGTCAAGACTGAAAACCGTTGTTATTAAAAGTATAGGCAATTAATGTTTGTTGTTACTATTACTCAATAATAATAATAATAGGTAATCTTGGGAAATCTGCCTCAAGTAGTGAGTTTGTCATCCCTAGCTATCAACCTATAATACTAAGTTTCATCACAATTGGTTCAGTAGTATTACATAGGTATACGTGGAGATGTAACAAACATAAACATATTCATACACAGGATTACGGATTTTCACATTTATCATATTAATAGGATAAACTAACAAAACTGGTCATAACACCTATGAAATAATAATTATTATATGAAATATTTTACAGGATCTACTAAATGTGTAGACCAGGGCCGGGCCACTACAACCAGGGCCGTTCGCTGCAGGACCATCAAGTAAGCAAACTACCTATATTTATGCTTAGATTAAAACAAAAACTTGAGAGGTGTCAAGGGACACCTGGATGGAACGAAATTCCTTATAACTATAGCAAAAAGTGTCGTTACAACTTTTGGTCTTAATTTTTTCCGTCTAGCCCCCTTTCGCAACGCGCGATAAGGAACTTCGTTCCAAAAACTAAAGATACGGTACCTAGTCACGGCAAATGAGACGATTAAACTGCATCTAGCTGACGCACTAGCCTCAGTTGTATGTCGAACCGTTGCCGCGTGAGCAAGTGCTGTCTCACTGCGATTATCTTTTTGAAATACATCAGAATGCCTTCTTGCTCGTTTTACAAATGCCTGAATCATTCAGGGAAACACAAAAAAAACATTTTACACATAATTTTACTCAAATAATAAAATAAAATGTATAGTAAAAATACCTATATTTAAAGACAAATGTTTTTAAATACAATAATTATGTGAAAGTGCATATAGGTGTTTCTAACTCATTTTTCAAATACGCAATGTTAGAATAATATGCCGTATCTACTCTTGTTTGTTTTCATCTAAGTATTTATGATCGGTTATTAACAATTAGCCGTGTAGCCCCGGAATAGAATAGGGTTACCCCATCTCATCCCGTGGGTATCGTAAAAGGCGACTGAGGGATCGGAGGGAGAAAAGCAAACCTTAAGTTCTCCCCGCGCGGTGACGGATAAACTGCTTGATCCCTAAAAGGGTTGGTGTCAGGCAAGCGGCCGGCCGTAAAAACATTGCTAAATCTAATTGCAGAAGGTAGGTATGGTCAATGATGACTTACCGACCGCGCCGACCCCAAATAAAAAAAAAAACAATGAAGGGTTTAGCGGACCCCGGGGTCCCGAGAGGGATGCAATCGGGAACATCGCTCGGATGAGAAGAATTAACAATAATACATCAGCACAATTGGTTCGTATACATAGGCGAGGTAACAAACATAACCATATTCACACACAGGATTACGGACTTTCGCATTTATTATATTAATAGGATAAAGTAACAAATTGGTCATATTACACCTATGAAACAATAATTTTATGTGAAATATTTTACAGGATCAACTAAATGTTAAGACATCTCAACCAGGGTCGTCCGCTGCAGTTGAAGTTCTGGACCATCAGGAGATAACGATTTATTTGTGATAGGAACTGCTAGTCCTATTAATTTAATACCTAAAGGTGAAACTGTCTGTGTAAGTCTCACACAAAACCGCTGAACCGGTTTTTTAAATGATTTATTTCAATATTTATTTGAATAGGTCAATATTTATATAGGTAGCAGATCTTAAAATCTAAAATTAATGTTATGATATTGAATTTCTGTTATTTGAGTTAAAAATGTAATCTTACTATTAGGAATAAATGAATTCGCAAACAAATCTATTTTAACTCTTTACATTCCCTTCTAGAAATAGGTATTTCGATCCGGTTTAAAATCAAGATTTTTTCTAATAGAAATTACATATCAATAGAACAATAATTATTCTATTGAAATGTAATTTCTTTCTGAATTTCCATTAGAAAAAATCTTGATTTTAAACCAGATCGAAATACCTATTTCTAGAGATTATTAATTGAACTGAACTTTCGAAGGTTCCCGCCAAAAATGCTTGTTGCCAAAATGCTTTGCTAGGCCACGAGATGGCGCTGTAATAAAAAAAAGCAATATAATTTTGTATACATCCATTTCGTATGGTGTCGACATTCTTCTCCGCTAGGAGTATAAGTGTTCGGTGCACACGGGAACCCACGTGTCATGGCGAATTTATGATTATGATCTCTTACTTGTTTTGTTTACCGACTAAGGCTCGGTTTGAACGCCATCTACCAGAACAGTTTTACAACGAAACGAAATTGCTTCGTGAAATATTGAGTTTAACGTGGTATTAAATTAAAATTCAACAGCTAAAGCATCAACGTGTACCCGCCAAAACTCCGTCGCTTCAAATTCAATGTCCTGACGGCCGGACTGACCTTGTATGTAACAAAACAACACAGAGCCCAAACCGCTGGTTCTAGAGACATGAGATTTGAAGAGTGTTTTCTTTATGGTGTGCATGGAATATGGATCCACTAAGGGATTTGGGAAATTTCCCGGAATTGGGACTTACGCTGGTGAAACCGCTGGGTACAGACAGAAATAAAAAACAGAAAATAAAGCCACCAAATTCTATATTATATAATATATATTTATATGTAAACATAATACAACAAGGTTTTAAAACATATGACAATATTATTGGCTATATAAACAAGTCGAGATACTTTTGCTATTGGTAGTTCAAAATCAGCCTCGAAGGCATTTTCCAGTGCCAATCTACCAACTAGGGTACCGTAAAATATAGTGTTGTACCATAGAAGTGGACCGGTCTCTATTAGAGATTAGAAGGAGAGAATGGTGGCCTGATAGTGATCCATTTCACACTCGACAACGGACGGACGAGACTAACCAATTTTAAAAATACTCATTGCTGTTCGGGAAAAAATACTCACACAACTTTCAAAAAGATGGATCAAAATTCACATCACACTTAGATTATCTTGATTCTAGTCTAGATAATCTAAGTATTGTACTGTATTTCAGCTCATCATACTACTTATTAATTTTGGAAGAAACATAAAGTACCCAAAAATACTATATTTTTATTTCTAGAACAAACCGATAAGATTATAGGAAAGAATCGTTAATTTTTTTAAATAATAATTGGTTTTAAATACAAAAAATACTATATTTTACGGGGAGTACCTACCTACTATATGTTTTAGCGACAATTACTATATTTTTTTGAAACAAAAGTATTGGCATGTGACTTAAGTGGATGAAACCGCAGGACTGCTAGTTATAATAATATAATACTAGGACAAAACTGAGTCGAACACACAAAAGTTATCTCGTACATAATATAATATAAGTAATGATATTTTAATTGAAAATATAATAATAATTGTCTTGGCTTTTTCAATATCTGGGAAGCGATCGCTCTCGATACAGCGGCTCGCCCATTAGATCACTTTCAAATCTTTATTAAAACAACAGAGTTTCAGTAATAGGGCCCGTTTTTACCCTTTGGTTATGGAACCCTAAAACCTTGCGAAATGGTTACCGCACTCGCCCGGCAAGCGAGGGGCACGGTTCGAATCCTGCCACGGGAGGATTTTTGATTGTCCATTTCTCCTGGAAAAACGAATTTAATATTTTTTATTTTTAATACTATTAGAAAAAACAAATATTAAAACCGTGTTTTATAGTTTTCTATATTTTTATTGATGACTTTGAAAGCGACCGCCGGAGTGGGAAGAGCTGTAGTTCGTATTTAATTTAAAAATAATTTACTATAGTGTTCGCGATCGATTCCCTTTTTGTTTTGTCTTTTTATTTCAAATCGCGTTTTAGATATTAAAAATACCACCCCCAAACCTAAAAAGGGTTATTATGGGTGTTTTTTTAATGAAAAAAGTTCTTTTTGAGTATATTTTCTCGAAAAAGTAAGGCACTTCGTCATATATTTAATATAATTTTAGATTATTCACTGTACAGACAATGGTTTTGGCAAAGAATATCCCGTAATAATTATACATTCATTAAATAGGAATATTATTATAGGAAACAATCGTAGATCGTAAACAATACTTTAGTTAGGACTAAACCCACGAATGTTTGCGCGGCAGTCGTACAGTACAGTGTTGTTATATTATATTAATTGTTTCCTAGGTATATTTCTCCACCAGAAGCTGTGTTGCCAGCGCTGTGGTATCAAAACGCGATCAGAAACAGGCGATGGTAGCGACGCGACGCGACGGGCGACACAGTCGCGCAACTAATAGTCGTCGATGTCGTATAGATTGTCGATCTCTTCGTCGTCGAGCTGCATGGACTGGAAGTCCACCTTGTATCGGAGGAGACCTGGAAATTACAACAAAAAAAACATTGAAAAAACAAATTTAAATTTTACTACAAAAAGCGGCAACAGAAATACATCATCTGTTAGAATTTCAAGCGTCTAGCTATCACGGTCCATGAGATACAGTCCGGTGACTAGGGAATGTAATCCCGATCTCGCGAGATCCCGTGTAATTTTTCGGGATCAATCCCGAAGCATATTATGACGAGATCCCGTTCGAGATTAACGGGATTGGGCGGCCAGTGAAATTGGCTGTTGAGGTACTGTTCCGTCGAGATACTGACTTAGTTAGTGCAGAATAACATTGCGTTTCATGATTCGAAAGCTAGAAGACCTAAAAACTATCCCTACCTACTTTTGTTTCGATTATGTTGACGTTAGTAAAAGTGTTAATTATTTAGTTAGTAACATTAAAGAAATAGGCTTTTGTGTTCTTTCTTATAATATTTTGTTTTAATTAACCTCACTACAACAATTCTTATAGTACAAAGTATTTTGTCATGTAATTTTTTTTAAACAATTCGGGATTCCGAAAATTTCGGGATCCCGCGGGATTGATATTTTTAATCCCGCGAGATCTCGAATTTACGATCTCGAGTCGGGATTGCATTCCCTACCGGTGACAGACAGACGGACGGACATTATCCAATAGAAAAGAATACCTTAGATTCCTCATTATATTCACCTAAATTGTAAAAGGTATACGTAATCATCAGTGGGTTTTAATTTATACTTCGTTTTTAATTGTAGACTATGATTTGACACATATTTCCTAAGAAGAAACAAAGAACCAAAACGTAATAGACAGACAGCGGAACCTCAGTAATAAGGTCCCGTTTTTACCCTTTGGGTACGAAACCCTAAGACCCTAAAAACGAAGTATAGACTACCTGAGATATAGACGATTCGATACCCCCCATACCAACACACTTTAAAAATAAACCCACAAGATTGACCGTACAATTGCGTGCAATTATTCAAACCATGCTTCGATCATATATAAACTATAGATGCACGGTCGCCGCTCTAGAAATGGAGGCGTCAAAACAAGGCATACTTCAGCCGATATGCCTTGTTTCGCTGTCAGTCGTGCATAAGTGTTTTACAACCTTATTGCCCAGTGATTAAGGTTTACATTAAACTGTACTATGTCCGTATAAGTAAGCGTTGAAGTAGTGCCGATTTTTGATTTCGATTTTGTATGGGACCGTGTATCTATAGTTTATATATGATCGAAGAAACCATGCAACTATTACCTGTAAATTCCAGTGTTAGCAGATAAAAAACTTAGTACTAGATTTTTCTTCCGTTTTACGCAGCGTACTACGTGGACGATTGGACAATCGGTGCGGAAACAAGGAACAGTCGATAGCTATTGAAGTGTCCTACGTGACCAAACGCACGTAAAGTGCGATGCGGCGCGATTCTCGACTGTTCTTTGTTTCCGCGCCGAATCGCGTTCGCATCCGATCGCTCACGTAGGACGCTGCGTTAGCGATATTGGATTGAAATAAAAAGCGACTAATCCTTTGGTACCACAACCCGGCTAGCTGATTATGTAACTCTGTTGCCAAAGACTGTAGAACCTATTCACTGCTAATATCGCATTTTTTTCTACAAACACCACTCACCATTGCGGTGAGGAAGTAATAAATAATCAAACGTTGTTATTGGCCAATGCCTATCTATTCTTAGAGCGTGAAATAGTGAGTCGGGACCTTCAGTAAGTTAAGAACGTGGCGACTGTTACCATTTCCATACAAACTTAATACCAAAATAAAATAAAAAATTAGTTTTCTACCTTAATATCGATATTATTCGGATTAAGATTTTACTTTTAAAGGGTTTTCCAAAATATTCATTCGAAATGAAATAAAACATTTCTTTTTAATTTTTACAGCGTAAATTACTTTTTATTGGGAATAATATAAAACAAATGAGTGTAAATGAGATGTAAACTAGTAATTTACGCTGGAAAAATGAAAAAAATGTTTCTCCGTTTTATTTCATTTCGAATGAATATTTTGGAAAACCTTGTGGTGGGGACCTTATAAAAGTAAAATCTTAATCCGAATAATATCGATATTAAGGTAGAAAACTAAATTTTTCATAATTTATTTAGGTATTAATGGTCTGTTACCATTTCCATACAAACTTAATACCAAAGTTACGCCGCGTTCTTAAGTACTACTAAAACGACGTACCATTTTCGTGCGGGCTTATGAGCAGTCAATTGGTTCTATTGTCTTTGTCTGTTGCTAACAAATCTCGATTGATATCAATGAAACTGTTGTTTCCACGTCATTGTAGTGATATACGGCTACACACGGTGTTCCGAAGAGGCCTAAGCGAACAACTTTTGTTCTACAACGTTTGGAAATTCGAGGTAGTTTTTGAAAATTTCTTATAGTTTGAGGTCGTTGGCCTTAAGGTGTATTTTTATTTAATTTAGGCCACTACAATCTAAACATTAATTGCGTTTATTTACAAAAACAGCTGTTTTATCAGTGAAATAACTTAAAACATTTCGAATAAAAGAGTTCGAATTTCCAAGTCATGAATCATGAAACAAAAGTTGTTCGTCTAGACCAGGGGTTCTTTAACTTATTTGAGTCGCGCCCCCTTTTGACTATAAAAAGAATACCGCGCCCCCCATCCTCCAGTCCAGATTATCAGGTCAGAATAAAAAAGTATTCATTAAATAAAACAACATTTTTTCTTGCTCTTAAAGTTTTGCAAAGTCGTGCAAAGTTTGATAGCACCCGTGAGGTGGCCGCGGAGCTAGTCTGGAATGCATTTTCTCATCGATCGCAGGTTTTTATACTTAACTACACAGGTGGCCCGCGCCCCCTGTAAAGTCTCTGCGCCCCCCTGGGGGGCGCGCCCCCCACTTTGGGAATCCCTGGTCTAGACGTCTAGAACAACGCCCTTTCGGTTTAATACCCCCACGACGGAACACCCAGTAAAATAAATAGGACAGTTGCAGTCACTATTTTCGATTGCAAAGAAAGAATATGGCTACGGTATCCTCTACCTGTCGTAAAAGGCGACCAAAAGGGGTTTCATCGGCCTATATCGTAAGCGGACAGCAGAACGTATTCCGATACGTTGGCCGGTGCAGCCACCAAGGAATCGGGTCGGATCTTTTTCCACTACAGTCTTTCCTTTTCTAGGTGAGCGTGCTACATCTTAGACAACATGACCACTGACCATCAGATCGAACGAGTGAACGGGAACGAGTGGTGAGCGGCTTCATTGCTCCGGTACCAGTCTGGACAATCTGGTAGTACCACTTTGGTACGGGGTATCTCTCCCTTTAGAGAACCGAATCTAGCGTTTGGGGACACGATCTGTCTATAACTGATCCCTGACGGTTGCCCCTCCGGGGTGGCCTGACGGTACAGTGGACCCCTCTCTTCATACCCTTGCTGGTCATAGCTTGGGACGCTATAACATATATGCATAGGTTTAGAGGAATGGGTTTACTGACCATCAGGTGAGACGGTGGTCAACCGCTCATCTATCGTTTTAAAGAGTATCTCTATAGTAAACTACTAGCAGCTCCCCGCGGTTTCACCCGCATAAGTCCCGATCCCGTGGGAATATCGGGATCAAAAGTAGCCTATAGCCATCCTCAATAAATGGACTATCCAACACGGAAAGAATTTTTCAAATCGGACCAGTGGTTCCTGAGATTAGCGCGTTCAAACAAACTCTTCCGCTTTATAATCTAATATATAAAATTTCCATGTCACAGTGTTAGTTACCGTACTCCTCCGAAACGGCTTGACCGATTTTTATGAAATTTTGTATATACGTATTCAGTAGGTCTGAGAATCGGCTACTATCTATAATTTATAAGGCAAAACAATGTTTGCCGGGTCAGCTAGTATTAGTATAGATACGAGTAGATGAGCGTTTGACCACAATAATCTAAATAAAATCAGTTAACATTTCGATCAATTCAATTTTTATTTCTTTTCTTATTATTTTTATTGTTGCACACTCACTAAATACTAAAATACAGGTTAGGATTAAGTTAAAAGTTAAAATATAACTAAATTAAACAAACAAAATGGATAGCTAACTTTAAACGACTAGATGGAGATTTTTTTACCCGACTTACAAGGAAAGTTTTTTTTTTTTTACTTTTTTATTTAGAATTTTCTTCTGTTTTCGCAATGTTACATTGAAACTCAATTCATTTTAAATCTTCTTCCCGTTTTATTTCCAGTTTCAGAAATTAAACTTATTTTTTTCCTGAGATTTTTTATCCGACTTGCAAGGAATGGGTTATGTTTTTTTTTACTTTTTTATTTAGACTTTTCTTCTGTTTTCGCGATGTTGGATTTTGATTTAATCTCATTTTTTCCGGTTTTGATCGGTTTTAACGTCGGGCGTTGAAAAAATGCTAAATTTTTATAATAGAAGCAACGCCGCATTAACATCGGAAAAATGAGTAAAATAGTTTAATTCATGTTTTTATTTTGAAAATAATTGCGTACGGTTTGAACCCAAGAAGCAAAATATAGCGAAAATAAGTCAAATTGTCATTCCAGAACAAGTTGTCAGAACAAGTTTTTATCGAAATCGGTTCAGTAATTTTAGAGGGAAGGGGTAACAAATATTTGAACATTCTGACAAACTTTCGGGTTTGTAATGTTATTCCAGATCACGTTGTCATCAGTCCATGTTTCATCAAAATCGGTTCAGTAATTTTAGAAGGAAAGGAGTAACAAAACGAACAATCTGACAAATTTTCAGGTATTAGTAGAATTGTTGTCCAAGCGAGGTTTTAAAAACAATTGTCTTTTTTTTTATGAAATTGAATGTTTTTATTCAATAATCGTCGAGGTCAACGTCGTCCAATGGTTCGTCTAATTGAAGCGATTGGAAATCAACTTTATAACGTAAGATGCCTAATATTTAAAACAAAAACAAAGTATCACCATGGTTAAAAATTATAAAAAAAAACGAAAACATTAAAACCATGACAGTTATACAAAATATGCAAAAAAATGGGCGGAAAAAAAATAACCGATAAAAAAAATTAAAATTGACAAAAATCAAGAAAAAGTAATCACAAATTAAATCGTTAAAAAAAAACGATGCGTCAAAAAAAACAGCACAGATTATTTACGTGTTAATCCATCGTAGTCCATAGCAGCAGAAATAGAAAGAAATATAATTATTAGTAAAATAGTACAGATAGGTGTAGCCAGGACGTTTTAGACATTCAAAGGTATATCAGCTAAAATTAAGTAAAAATAGTTCAAAACATAATATTATAAATGACATCTTTTGGTTTAAAAATATATTTTTTTGTTGATTTTCAGAGGTAAATTTTATCATAAAACCCTTTATTTGTGAAGTTTGACCTCAGGAACTATTTTTAAGAATTGGAACAATGATGAGAAAAGTATATTATGTCATTTATAATAATGTTTTGAACAATTTTACTCAATTTCAGCTTGTTGTAAATTTTTGTACTTTCACTCTTATTTGTTAGTCTAATTTGCCCGAACTGAAGACATTAGGGAAGGTTGTGTTACCCCGGACCCCGGGCTCCCCCGAGAGGGATACTGGAAATAGATATGATGTTATACTGACCTCCGATGCCACCGAACCCCCGGACGAACTGACTGCCCTCCTGACTCTTGTCCGTGATGATCTCCAAGGTGGCTCCGAAGGACTTGTAGTTGTTGGCGAGCCACTCCAGCAGCGGCTGGCATTCCACCAGCTCCAGCTCTACTCCGCTCTGGAAAATACAAATAATTAATTATATATTGGTCGGCGCGGGGTATATTAAGTACCTAAGGAGAATGTTTACATTAACAACATTAATTCTTATCAGAGCTTTTAGACAAAGAGAGTCCTTGTTGTATTCCTTAAAAACGGGATGTGTTTATACATCGAACGTAGCCGTGGGCCAGAGTACTGGATAGCAGTTCAGTTGTTCTTGGTACGAACTCGGGTTTGGTCGCCCAGTGATCAATTCTCTTTGTAGAACCGGGGTAGAGACGAGACGCCCGGTGCGTGACTCGTGATGTGTGTGACTCGTGGCCCACGTATACGTTTCCGTTTCATTAATTAATTTAGTGATAATTGGTAACGCCTAAAGTTTAGTGTGCGTGTTTATATCAGAACCTTGTTAATATTGACTGTATAAAATACTATAGGGTCGTATTAAGAGACAGGCCTTATTACCCGCACGCACCAGTGCATAGTTATTGTGTCAAACTGTAACCGTTGCTTAAACCGATATTCGTGTGTGTGTGTGACTGTATCTACTCCTGCCCACAAATCATGGAACCGAATAACCATGCTGATGATGATGTTGTTAAGCCCCTAATCCGCTCGCTGCGACATATCTATACTAACATTGGCCGTTGGTCTCAGACCCCAGTCGCAAGCTGCCCTCACATATTGAGGTCACAGTAATGGGGTCCCATTTTGTCCTCATAGTTACCTCTTTGTCTGTGAAATGTGACTTGTCCTTCTCTTGCTCGGGCGTGAGGTGGAGGATGGTCTCTATGTTGGTGGCGTGAGACTTGAGCACGTATCTGGAAGGTCACCACGAGGGAATATTACTGTCACTGCACAGTCAGTATTTCGATGGGCCACCGCTTAGGTAAGTGTGGAATTTCGCACAGTGGGAGGTAACGTGTGCAGGTAAGGCGATATACGTACATTTTAGTTTAAAGATTTTAACGTCTAGCCCCGGCATAGAATAGGGTTACCCCATCTCCTCCCGTGGGTGTCGTAAAAGGCGACTAAGGGATCTGAAGGAGTCTTGCAAACCTTAAGTTCCATCCGGATAAACTGCTTTTTCCCTAGGAGGGTTGGTTTCAAAAGATAGATCAAAATTCAAACGTCGTTGTTAGAATTAGTTTTTTTAATATTGTAGACTTTGATATATCAAACACAAAGAAACTAAACATCAGATCATAGTTGAAATTAAAAAACGAAGTAGGTATAGGTAATAAACGAATAATGTAAGGAATGTTACCTCTGAATATCAAGATTCTCCCAGCAGATGAGAGTCTCGACGGAGCCGAGCTCGAGCGCTCGGAGAGTGTCGTCCACACCGAAGCAATACTTGCCCGTGTCCTGAAAATACATTATTAATTAAACACAATTAACATTGGTCCAGCCGTTTCTGTTTGCATTTGCAAATTTGCAGAGAAGGATTCAAATGGAAACATTGCTTGGATAAGTACTAACCTGTGAGATCTCGTCAAAGTACCGGCCGATCAGTTTCTTCTCCTGTATGAACTTGACGTTCTGCAGAGACTCCGCAGCCAGCTCGATGGCTTGGTTGAACCCGTTCTCACCTCCGTATGATACGTCCACCAACTTTATTATTTTAGCTTGTAGACGCTGGAAACAGATATTTTGTGAGTTAGTTATAAGGAGAAGAGCAGAAGAGGAGGGGAGGAGGAGGAGGGGAGGAGGAGGAGGGGAGGAGGGGAGGAGAGGGGTGGGGCAGAGTAGTAGGAGAGAGAAGGAAAGAGGAGGAGACTGTATACTCACCGGATCGAACATATCAGACTGGGACAGTTCAGTCTTGAAGTCAGCGGAACCAGCAAGGATCAACCCCGCTACGTTGGGTCGGTCTGCACTGATGAAGAGCTGCGTGGCTACCTCGGCCACTTTCCTCACGTAGTTGTGTCTCTTCTCCATGCGGAGACGCGCGAACCGGAGCGCGGACTGACCTCCTCGACCGTGCTTCTTGGGCAAGTCCACCGTGAACTTGTGTAGGACCTGCAGACAACAAATAAATACATTAATAGAGAACTTGTGGGGCAGAAAATCGTTTTCTCATGTATAGCTGACATAGAGGAGGTCATTGGCCTAGCTGTATCTGCCAATATTGAATGGTTGTCCAGTTTAAGAAAAGCCTAAACTGGACCGACCATCGAGCTCCGTTAAAAAACAAATTTTAACATGGTAAATTCCCTGTTATTAAATAATATTGATATAGATGACACTAACCTCCCTTGTGTTCCCCTGTAAGGTACCAAATAGTGCTCCGTTACCGTCCATGACAATGAAACCAAACTTGTTGTCATCAGCCAGTAAGGCCGTCAGAGCCTCAGTGTGGAACTTGTTGTCACATAAGTACAGCGATGTGTTGATAGGTTTGAACGGCTCAAAGTCTATGTTGACCTTCTTCTCTTTGCCCTCCTCCGTGACGATAGTGCCGCAGTAGATGACTAGACCGTTCGGAGGTACTGGAATTAAATAAACAATTTATTTGTTATGTAATTTCAACAACTTTCTTGTGGTCTAAGCAGGTATATTTTTAAGATATTTTTTTAAGGGTTTTGGGTCATTTTGGGTTACTTTAGAATTAAGTTAAGACAGACAGACTGCATTTGAACTGCAAGCAGTGAGTATGACAACAACAAAACTGCAAACAAAATGAGCACTCCGATTGAGTCAGTGCGCATTTCTAAAACATGTAAATGCACAAATGATAACGGCTGCATATTGCAGTAAAATTGCAGAGTATTAATGAAAAAATTCTCACCCTTAGTGTACAGCTTGAGTCGATGCTGTACAGAGGTAATAGCTCCGAGAACCGACAGCCTGTTGACTCGTGACTTGATGTTGGAAGCTGTACCAAATTCATCAGCCAACATCTTTGACACTCGGGAGATTTGATCCTTCGGTGGAATTATGAGGGATATCATCGATGTACCGTTCCTGTGGACATACAAGTATAATATGGCCTTTATACAAATCCATTTATTTAGATAGTGCTTAATAAAATACAAGTAACAATACAAAAACAGGATAATTGAGTTTAACACACTAAGCGCCAAGGTTCCGAATAGAAAGTACTGGACCTTTCGTTTTTTTATTATTACGTAATTGCCATAGACAAACAGAAAAAAACTTCATTTGTGTAGATATGTGTACAGCACACATTGACAAAAATAAAGGCTTATGTGGATATTTTCTTTAGATGTGAAAAATTTGGAAATTTCCATATTAGTCTGGTTGAAACCTTATTGGAGAGGGAAAAACTAACAATGAAACCTGCATTTATGCACATAGCCAATATGCTGGCAAACACCTAACTAATTTAATAAATCCAAAATTTGATTTGTTGGTATATTGGCTTGTTTGTCCCTCTTCATTGTCAAACAGACTGATTTGGTAAAAAATCACATAGGGATACTTTGATCCCGATTATATAATCCCCATAATATACTTTTGATTCCAATGACCCCGTGGGAGCAAGACCTATCCAGATTAAACCACGGGGCGCAGCTAGTAACATAATATATTTCCCAAATTGATTAGCATTTTGGCACTAAACAGCGTTGAAACAATGATAATAATTTGCTAGCTAAGTAGGTATATAGTTCTCATTCTAATCACTCAATTTACAACATCTCAAGGTTTTTCCTAGTCGATAAAGTCATAAAAGCAAATCATATTAGAATTTTGTTAGGGGTCAATTAGGAATTTCTTTTTTTTACAGTCAAAGGTGGTCTGCACTATTATCTGCCCCCCTCCCCCCCACCCCTCCCTACCCTCAAAATCGTGACGTAGGATTCTAAAGTGCACCCGAGTTCTGTTCTTTGACAGTAATCTGATTTTTACTCAGACTCAGACTAACCCTGGCTGGTGCAAGTTGGCCTTAATGCTTTAGCCTCATCTAAATGATCGAAACGCCTGGCAACACTAATCACGTCATCAAAACAACATTTCCATTATGACCCATCAATGAAAACTACGAGTTCCCGCGCGTACACGTTGCCATGTCCGCTTTAGAACCCTCTCCCCTATTGGAAGTGCATAATTATTCCGCATTCGAGATAATTGTGTGCCAATTCAGGCAAAAATAACGCCTTGGAGAAGCGCATGTCATACTCATACTACAGGTGACGCAGTGTTGGCGATCAATATTTAGGTTGGTTATACGTGGATGTATTTAACGTTATATAGGTAGGTAGACTACGTTCATTCATATACGCGTGCACCTATAGGTATTTATACCTCACCACGTGTCTAGGTTGAACAAAAAACTCACCCTCTCGCCATCTCCAAGCTCTTGATGAGCTTTTTGATCTTCCATATTTCGACATTGCGATCTGCGGACGATTCTTCAGACATTTTAACTCTCTCACACTTGTTTCACACAACAAAAACTAGATTAATCGATTTATAATAATGTAAAAATAGTTTTGTAAACACAATGAAACGTTCAAATAAAAGGAAAACGAAGTTATCGAACTAGGTCTGGGATGCAGTAAACTGCTTCAATCCAGATCGAACCGGACGGACGGAAACCTCGACTTGAGTTTCTCACTTTCTAATTCACCTTCACGTCCGCCGTTGCCCTTACTTTTCTTCTAGTATGAGGGTGATTTAATTTCTTTTTAATTCGGTTACTCCTAAGCATGTGGGACGAAAATTACCGACATTACCGGAATAAAAGATGACGTTGATAAAACTATCGAACGAACGCCTCGTCGTCCGTCGCGAAAAGAGAATCGATTTGAAAAAAAGTTTAAACGTGTTGCTATCGCGAATTCCCAAAATCTACCACGGACGAACCTCTGACAACTTTTTTTTGATGGAATTATTTTTGTAAAGCCAGTCACACACATAGCTGTAATATACAGGGTGTTTGGTGGAGGGTTAGACCAACTTGGTGGGCGTGTAGGTGGAGCTATTTGTAAAATACAATTTGAAGGAAATGACCCTAACTCGTCAAATTTTTTTTTATTAATTATTTTTGTGATTTTTTATTTTTTTCCCAAGTTTTACCTCTTTATCCTTAAAACTTTTTTTTGTACATGTTTTCGGTCAAACTTTTTATTCGATTTTGGTCCCAGATGTATTCTTGATCTATCGAAGGCGTTGTTAATCCAAACAAATGAGAAAATAATTAGTTATGGGCTCTCAAAGTTAAGAAAATAAAAAAATGTTGTCCGAAAGGTCAACTAAACATCATTCTAAAATAAAAACGAATAGTGATCGAGGAGTTCAAATACTCTAAAAACTGCTCTTGACATCCCTTATTACAATGGTGTATTCCATGTACCTAGCATAAAAATCTACCAACTTGTCAAAAATTAGGCTTATGGGGAAAATGGAGTGAAAATTCAAAGGAATTACATTTTTTTTTTTAAATTACGAATTTTGTTCAAAAACATCTCCCATAGTTCCGATACATAATGTGCGCAACAGGTGGAGCCCATGAAACGGGGCCAAGTCATATAATCCACGAGTATGTGAACTCTCTAGTTGGGAACGCTCTGTCTAGGAACTCTCTTACTGTGAGACGATAGTGTGCCGGACATCTCTCATTTTGAAATACTACTAGTCGATCTTCATGAAATATCAGCAAGTCGCTCATCACTTCAGGGCGATCGTTTTGCAAGAATTCCAAGTAATTGTCCCAGTTGAGGGTAACAGTAACAGTCTGGTCAAAAAATCCATATGTAACTAGGCAAGCATCGCACCAAACGCGATTTTCTGTCAACGTTCGGCCAGGTCTCACAGTGAGAAAGTTCATAGACAACGCGTTCCCAACTAGAGAGTTTACAAACTCGTGGATTAGATGGTCTCAAGTGCGAGTTCGTAATTTGTTTAGATTTATCTATGGTTCGTAATTCTTTATTTGAATTATGTATTATAAAAAAAATATGATTATGTATGGATTACATTGTATTATATTGACTGTAGAATCTGAAATAAATAAATAAATGTATCACCGATGAATGTTGTACTTCATGGATGCTAAAGACTAGCTAATCCGGGGTAGTTAGTTAATCTGATGATAATTACCTGTGCAAGTGAGCCCTAGACTGAAAATTTTTTTACCCTTATAAAATATTCTACTAATTTAGTAGCTTTCTTTAGTGGCAACTTCATCATTATCTATTGTTTGTGATTGTCTTTGGTTCCTATTAGTTTTTTACTGTCACTGTCAATAGGGAAAGATCATTGTCAGTTCTGTCATCCACCCATCATCAATAGCACGAAGAGGTTATAGTTTCGCAATCTCTCACGAGATGTTATGTAGTAGATTTAAGCAAATTCCACTAACAAAATCCATATCAAACAATAATGTACGGTGTTTGTGCTTAAGAACAACCAACAACATACTAAAAAAATGTTGGAATGATTCGTTTTTGGCCTCTATATTCAAAAGTAAGGTAGACAATATAAAAATGTCTCCAATAAGATTTATACTAAAAGATTTAAGGGTTACAAGGTTCTGGGGCGTTTGGAGTCGAACTATCAACTTTGGCAGTGTGGTTAGACGATGCAGGCGGGATCGTAGCGTCCGTGAAGTGATACAATGCGTGCGACAAACTTTTTTGAAGTCGCGTAAGACACTTCTTCTGTCGGGTTCCGCTGCTTATAAAATAGACGGAGAAGATGCGGACGACGTGCCTCCTCCGTGCGAGAACAACATTACAGACGAGGACTTACAGGTATTTATGATAAGACGTTTGGAAAATCTAAAGAAATTGACAGATAAAGTACCTATCATGAAGTACAATTCAAGGTCATATTTGTGTTCAATCTTACAAATGTGTAGGTGTTTATCGAAAGGAAAATTTTGATCCAATAATGTTTTCCTAGTAGGTAAATAACGACTATTCCCCTTTCAATGGTATAGCAAAGTCATTGTTATTTAGATTAATAGCTGAGAATATGTATCAACTTAGTAGAGGCATGGTCAGGGTAAATATAGGTTTAACGACATAAACATATTTGCTCTAATGTCTTTATCCAGGGAGGAAACAGTCGACTATGTTTGTATGGAGAAAGAGTAGTTAGACTGTCCTCTTAAATAAAAATAAAATAATTAGTTTGATATTTGTGTCAAAAATTGTGTATAACCTGTGTTGTAAAGTCATAATACTTTGTTTTTAGGGTTCTTTACTCACAGGGTAAAAATGGAACCTTTTTACTGAGACTTTACTGTCTGTCTGTCGATCTGTAAAGTGTTTGTTGTAACATAATTAACATTAATAACAAATACTAAAACCTAAATAAAATAAATATTTAAGTGGTACCAATAAACAAAATTAAATGTGATATTTTCCTGATAATGGTAGAGAACTCTTAGTGCCCAAGTCAACTCACACTTGGCCAGTTTTATTTAGAAAGTACCCCATATCATTCTCTAACCCCTGAACTAATTGTAATTGTTTACGGGCTTGTTTTCCACAAACAGACCTCCTCAAATTGGGTCCTTTTTGTGTGATGGCTCATTTTGTAAGTGGGACAACCAACCCCTGAACTACTCCTATGCAATATTTAAATACAAACCCACTGATTTTCCCATTTATCATAAGAGTGGTACAATACATTTTGCTTTTGAAACCGGTTCCCGACAACAAATCAATATTTATAACTTTCCTAATCAGCTTATCAACAGAAAACTGTAGGTATTTTGATAGGTTTTTGATTTGTCTTATCATTCATTACACATACGTAGTCTAATGACCTAAATAAAGCTGATTACATAATTGTACTGATATCACTAATTGCTAACAAATAATCATCTATCTATACCATACCTTGTCGTGTAATAGGATAGAATAGGGTTACCCAATCTCTTCCCGTGGGTGCCGTAAAAGGCGACTAAGGGATCTGAGGAGGACTAATAAACATTAAGTTCTCCCCGCACAGTAGCGGATAAACTGCTTGCTTGGTCCCTGGGAGGGTTGGTGGTGGCCAGCCGTCAAAATATTGCCAAATCTATTTGTAGAAGGTATTGTCAGTGATGACTTACCTACCGCACAGACCGCAAATAATTTGGGTTTTAGTGGACCCCGGGCTCCTGTGAGCGATGCAACCGGGAACATCGTGAGGATGAGAAGAAATATCTATCTATACAAATATTTTAAACAGTATGTGGGATTGTAATTAAACTCATTTTTCTGTTTCAATTGCATGGTGTTTATTACTTTTAGCATTGTTTCAATGCTCAACGTTTCAATTCAGAAATTTTTAAATGCGATATTACTTATTTTTAAAAATAAAGGAATGTTTCCTTTCAGCAAAATTTGCTATCATCAATATTAAGGGTACTTTTCCTAGATTTTTCTTCTGTTTTCGCGATGTTGTATTGAAATTAAAGACATTTTTCGGTTTGAATTGCGTGGTATTTATTACTTTTAGCATTGTTGTTGTTATTGGTACTTTTCCTCCAACCACAGTCTATTTTTAGGGTTTCATAGTCAACGAGAAACCCTAATTTCTACTATAGGTCATTCAGTCAGTCAATGAAACAGTCAGTACTTTGAATTTTATGTATAGATTTAGTATGTGCATAGGTGAGCTTCTGGCCACTATCTCACTAGGTAGAAAGTGTCAAAAGATATAAACTGCTAATCTTTACCTTATGTCTTTACTAAACTTATAAGTACTAAAATTGCAGAGACTGCTGACGGACCTCGAGACAGTACAAGTTCTGTTAAGAAACTCTCTCTACTGCACCAAATGCAATGAACGGATTGTCATTGACAAGAAAATGCCCAGTGTCAAATATTGCATGTAAGTACCTAATACCTATATAAAATTTCCATGTCACAGTGTTAGTTACCGTACTCCTCCGAAACGGCTTGACCGATTTTTATGAAATTTTGTATACGTATTCAGTAGGTCTGAGAATCGGCTACTATCTATAATTTATAAGGCAAAACAACGTTTGCCGGTTCAGCTAGTCTATACTAATATTATAAAGAGGTAACGTTGATAACATGTATGTATGTATGTATATTGGGGGTAATCTCCGAAACTACTTGACCGATTTCAAAAATTCTTTCACCATTAGAAAGCTACATTCATATATAATAAATGTAAGCCCACGCGAATGTTTGCATGTATGTATGTTTGTAAAGTCTTGCATAACCTGCAGAATCGGTGCAGATTATTTGGCATACAAGCTGTGTAGAAATCGCTATGATGAACTGGTTTAGTGTGTAGGTGAGATATCAATAAGAATGCTTTATGTATCTCTAAATTAAAAAAATAAATAAATTAATAGTTGTTTCTGGTCTGGGTATTTTCTATGTATCTTAAGTAACAAAAAAAATAGTATAATATGTAGTGTATCCGTTGTCTATTACCCATAGTACAAGCCTAGTGCTTAGTTTAGGGCTAGATTGCGCCGTGTGCATCGTCATGCAATATTTATTTAAAAAAAAAACATCGAGTGTACGTAAGCAAGCGTGGTGCGTGTTACGTAATACTTGACCAGTCCCTCAGTGCTGTGATTAT
Organism: Idaea biselata; assembly: GCA_958496205.1. Classification (NCBI taxonomy): domain Eukaryota; kingdom Metazoa; phylum Arthropoda; class Insecta; order Lepidoptera; family Geometridae; genus Idaea; species Idaea biselata. Next base: position 12,679,293 of record OY292406.1, read on the forward strand.
TTAAAACTAGTGACCCGCCCCGGCTTCGCATAGCTCATAGGCTCATATATTACATACATAAACCTTCCTCCTGAATCACTCTAAAGATCTAAGTATACTTAGGGACACGCAATCCCAGTTCTCTAATACCCACGCATATATGTTATAGCGTCCCCAGCTATGACCAGCAAGGGTATAAAGAGAGGGGTCCGCTGTACCGTCAGGCCACCCCCAGGGGCAACCAGTTCAGTTATAGACCGATCGTGTCCCCAAATGCTAGATTCGGTTCTCTTAAAGGAGAGCTACCTCGTGCCCAAAATGGCACTCCCAGTTGTCCAGACAGGCACCGGAGCAATGAAGCCGCTCACCACTCGTTCCTCGGAAGAGGGGCTAATGACAATCTCGCTGGGGCCGGCAGAGAAGCCACCTACCACAAATCCATGTGTGGTACCGGAGCATACTTAGGGACAGCAGCGGAAAGCGAATTTGTTTTATACTATGTAGCGATTGATTACATTTTGGCACAATATTCAGTGCTTTTGATTACACAGATGTAAAGAGCCGGAGCCTGCGGAGCCTTCGCCTGACGGGTGGGTGCCGTACATGGAAGCAGAAGACGTCATTATTTGGAGGAAAGAGTACAAACCGGGACATGGGCTGTTTGCTTATAAAGGTAACAATTTGCTCGATTTTTTTTTGTATGCATGACAGGGCAAAATTCTGCCACGTCAGGGCAAAATTCTGCCACGTTAGGGTAAAATTCTGCTACCCCAGATCAACATTCTGCCATGGCAGGGCTAAATTCAGCCACGGTAGAGCAAAATTCAACCATGGCAAGGCAAATTTCTGCCACAAAATCCATCAGGGGATGTCAGCATTGGAACACTTAAATCAGTGAAAAACCTGATATTTATTTATTTGGTACACCAACAGTAACACACACTAATACTATACAATAAAGCATTACAGAAAAAGTCCAAGTGTGATCACCAATGACAAGTATACACAGCTTTGTCCTAAAGATAATGCTAGCTAGTATTAACTAAATATTAAAAAAATAATGGACCGTACACAAAAGGTATTTCAGCACTTTACTCTTGAATCCAGACATTGAATCATGGAAGATGTCAACATCGGGACTCTTGATGTTAAGCTCATTGTATATGAACAATATGAGTAGATGCACTGAATGGCTCAAAATATATAATAATCAGCTGGCACCTCGTCGGTTGCTTATCTAACATATTACATAGTCGTAATTCTAACTAGCAGACTCCCGCGGTTTCACCCGCGTAAGTTTCAAAAACCCTCTTTTAGTAAATACCTACCCACAACACACTCTCAAATTTCATGTCTCGTTCCCGAATTTGTTGTATTCCACAAGATTTAACGCCGGCGTTAAACTACCGACCTAGACCGTAAACTAAATGGCTGTTCAAACTAGTCGCCTGCGACATCTATACCTTTACTTCTTCCTGAAGAAAATATGACAAAAACAAGGAGCAAAATCGTCAGATTATAGTTTATTCCCGCGGTTTCACCCACGTAAGTCCCGATCCCGTGGTAATATCGGGATCAAAAGTAGCCTATGTTACTCAGGGTGAATGTAGCTTTCTAATGGTGAAAGAATTTTTGAAATCGGTCCAGTAGTTTCGGAGATTACCCCCAATATACCGTAAACCGGGGCTACATTGAACAGGTTTCGAAAGCTTTTTGTACGTATTTTTTTTTAAATATTGTAAATTCCATGTTTTTCTACGCTATTAGAACAATGTGTTCATTGGTTATCAGATCGCTAAGAAATTAAGGTAATATCGACCCCCCAAATATACTTTTTTATTTAAAAAAATGTCAAAGTAGCCCCTGGGTAGGGGCATTGGGCCCCTGGGTAGGGGGTTGTCATTGTATTAAAACGTGACTGTTGTCAAAGATGTTAAATGCACGGGCTACTTTGACATCATTGTAGCAAAAAATATGTATTACTTCGTTGAAGAATACATGGAATCTAATGATAAACAATGTTCTTTACAATCAAATCAAATCTTTATTCCCATAATTTTACTTGTAAAGGCACTTAATCAGTCTTGTAATTATTATAATAATCAACTTTGGTAAAACTTATAGTTAATTAGGACAATACAACGTGTAGTAATTTAAAAAAAAAGTTAAAATAATATGATTTAGTCAGTGTCGTCCTCGCACACCAAATGTTCATAGGCAGGATTAGTAGAGCCTTTGTTACACATGCCACACACCCATTTTTTGCAAGTGATGCAGCATATTCAGTCCACAGGTAGAACTAGAAGTCACATCTACAGATGTAACAGACGTTGTTGTCCTTGTTCTTAGCCTTCTTTTTTCCCATCTTCTCCCTTCTATGTTTCCAGCGGACTAAATTTATTAAAGGCATATCTTCGTCGGAAGAAGTATTTAGCGTATATTTGGTATTTGGCGGGCGGTGGTGCGCCCAAAGTTGAAGGAATTGATGTAGAGGTTTATATCCCAGTCACTGTCAAAGTCAACGCATCAATGCCGGCACGCGAATTCCCGATTTTAGCGGGTTGTTAAAGTAGCCCCAAAAACTGTCAAAGTTACCCTGGATGTTAAAGAAGCCCCGGTTTACGGTACATAAATACATACATGTTACCAACGTTACCTCTTTATAATATTAGTATAGATAGATTATAGAATTTAAAAAACGTACTACTAAACTTACACATTTTATCGAAGACTAACTGGAACCCGCGGTTTCACCTGCATTCTTATCTTATCGGATGCTTACATCTAATAGCCTATAACGAACACACTCTCCAAATTTCAGCTCTCTACTACGTGCGTTGATAGATCAACCTGTCAGTCAGTCAGTGACAACGCATTTTATAGATATACTCGTAGATAGATAGATAAATCAAATGATTCGCATTCAGATTGTGATAAAACAAGCTTTATTACTGATGATATGATAACACTAATTCGTAGGTATATTATATTCAACGAACTCGGAAAATAATATTTGGAAGTCTAATTCATTTCAAAACATGTTCCACGCAATTTGAGACTTTTTAGGGGTGACGTAAAAATTAGGACTTGACCGCCAACAGTCTGTCAACTAACTAGTCATTTTGATAAGCAGTCAGTCTGCTTTGTTAATAATAAATCGTCGGTTTTATCGCATAAAAATGGTTAACTGTGTACTTAAATGGTGTAGAAAAAGGAAAGAAACATCTAAAATGAATACCGGGGTTACTTATCACAGGTAAAACCCTCGCAACGCTCAGGTTTCAATACAAGTTCATTGCACCAAAAACCAAGTTTGCAGCCTTGCATAACAATTAACTATTTGTTTGTTGTCGCCAGTATACGGGCGTTACAAGGAGATTGTAGCGCAACATTTCGCCGCAATACAAGTAGACGGCGGCTACCGGCGCGTGTGGGACTCGGCCGTGGCTGCGCTGTCCATCGTGGAGAGATCCGCCAACGGCGTGTTAGACCAGGCCGTGTTGCATTGGGAGGTGCTGTGGCCGGTCAGTCCATACAATAACTCTCTTCACTTCTTTAGGCGCCATCTTGTTCGGATATTTTATAACATTATCTTCATCATTTAATTTTTTTACAATATCTTTACTTTGTGGATAATAGGTCCGTCCGATAATGACGGTAGCGGCACTTGATCTTTTTGTCTTCTGGGGTACGGAACCTTCGGGCGAAACCCCAACTGCAACGCAGAAGGCTGCGGGATCGATTCCCGCCGCACAGTCTACGGTATTTTGAGCTTCCCTTTCATAGGAAATTGAAAAATAAAGTTTTATATTTTAAATTTTGGGTATGCAGAAAGGGAAGCTCAAAATACCGTACACTGTGTGTAGGGCTTGCATTATCCGTTCACTTTTGGCTATCCGGATAATCCGGATATTAAAATTACATTATCCGGATATCCGGATAATTCGGATAATTCGGATATTTTTTGAAATTTAATTAAATTAAGCAAACAAACCTTACTACAAAGTTTTAACTGATAAAAACAAAGGTTTTAAATAGATATATACGCATATTTCCATAGTTTCATAATTTTCTCGAGATCTCGGTGGGCAATTTTGATTTTTATTTCGATTTAAGCTGTTGAAGCAGTTGCTGAAACTCTCGAAAAATAAGTACTTTCCTGTGCGGTAGCCGCTGTATCGAAGCTGCTTACACTATTAATTAATTTACATTCTCATTGACCTATTCTTGAGCCAGATAAAATTTTTACTAGCCAGTTACCAGGTTGTAAGAAATTCTGTATCTATTTGACAAATATTTTGGGTACTGCTATCGGTTCAACCGTTTTTAGTCAGAAAGTCAATAAGATGTTGTCTTTGTACCGCTAAGAACACTGCTATTTTTCAACTGGGTTCTTAGTCCAAGACTCGTAGTTGAATTTTGTCTTGGTTTCGTAGGTTCCAATGGACATTCCAATAGAGGGGAAGGCCAAAAAGTGTTCAGAGTATCGTACGATCAGCTTGATGAGCCACGTACTCAAATTCCTGGCTATCATCCATAATAAGAAACATACACAACGTGATGATAAATTGGGAGATAGTCAGTTTGGTTTCCGGTCAGGTATAACGTAAAAATTACGAGAAAGGGTTTGATCGCGTCAAACATGATATCCTGTTGCAGCGCTTGTTCGACGTTGGTTTGGATGGCAAAAACAGACTCAGGGTCATTAACACCATGTATTGGATCCAAAGGGCCGCGGTCCGAGTCAAGGACTCAGAAACAGAACTATTGAAAATACGGCGTGGAGTCAGACAGGGCTGCATCTTGTCTCCCCCGTTGTTCAATTTGTACTCGGAGGCGATAATATCGAAAGCGCTAGAAGAATATGAGGTCGATGTTAAAGTAAACAGAAAAATCGTGAACAATTTAAGATAAGCCGATGACACTGCACTTGTAGCCTCATCAGAGCTGAACCTACAGATATTATTAGACAGAGTTAATGAGTACAGGTTGAAAGCAGGGTTGAGTATGAACGTGTCTAAGACTAAATTTCTGGTAGTATCAAGGAACTACTTCAATCCCAGAATCACTGTCGCAGGTTCAGATATAGTGCGGGTTCCAAAGATTAAATCAGAGGTATTTATACTTTTGCATGGGTTAATGAAAAATGGGATAGCAAACGAGAAATTCGTACTCGGATTGGAATTGCCCAAGCCACCCTAAAGTAAATGGGTAAAGTTTTATGCAGTCGCCAACTATCCATAAAGCTAGAATACGCCAGTGTTATGTGTGACCAGTAGTAATATACGGCAGTGAAGTCTGGACTGCGAAAGTCAATGCACAAGGGTTCCTTGAATGCCACGTGTTAGTTGGACACAGAAAGTCTCCATCGTGCGGGTACTCCAACGTGTCGGCAAGAGACGCGAGTGGCATCTTTGGGTCAAGTTTTGCGACACGAGAAATACGAGCTTCGCCAAATAATAATGATGGGCAAAGTCGCAGGCAAGAGACCCGTTGGACGAAGAAAGAAGTCGTGGTTGAGAAACATCTGAGAGTGGACGAACATTTTCAGCTTGGAACAACTTTTTCGCTTGGCACAAGACCGGAACAAGTTCGCTGGGCTGACGGCCAACCTCCAGTTGTGGGGTGGCACCAGAAGAAGAAGGAGAATGGATATATTAAAGTGGATTTTCGAAAGAAATGGATACACGACACCGATAAAATAACTAAAAACAATTGCAATAATTGTCAACTTTGGATAATTCTTGCTATGTCTGTGATTAAGCGAGCGAGCGAAGCGTCTCTACTTCAAGTCTGGCAATATTTGTTTTCTGTTACAGTTGGTTAGTTTGTTACTTCTCCTCTATAGGGAGTATTTTTAACCGACTTTGATGAAACTTGATATACAGATTCTATGAGCCTATACATTTTTTTGGTGGCGGAGGATTTTAAATTGGTGGAGTATTTATCCCACAAAGGGGGCTCCTTGATATCTCCTCACTATGAGATCCGTTTTCAAAGATTCTTTTTAGTTATAAGGTATTTTATTTATACCTTCAAATTACTCCCAGAAAAAATATTATGAATTTCTAATTAGGATCTTCGGAATGATGAACAAGATAGCTCATCCAAATACAATAGATTGCTCACTTATCATTTATCAACTTCTACCTCTAGAATAAACCCTTTATCTTGTGGATAAAGGGTTTATTCTAGGTACAACAAGGTACTACATAGAAGTCGCTCCTGGTACTACTTTTTGATCACTAACTCTCCATATTTTCATCTTCTATTACTTGTTATTTTAAGGTGTCTATGTAAAACCTATGAAGGTACTCCTAATAAAGTGCTCGCGAGGTCTACTGTGCGCAGATCTACTAGTTTGTATTTGTTTGTACATGCAAAGTAATTATCCGAAAAATCCAAATTATCCGGATAAAAAAGTCAACTAAATCCGGATATTAATTTCGACGGATATCCGGATAATATGGATATCCGTTATCCGGATTGCAAGCCCTAACTGTGCGGCGGGGACAAATATTTATGCTGGCCATAAATGTTCATTTCTGGTTGTAGCTGTTTTGAATGTTACATTACATACATATTATTATGTATTATTTTATTTTTTATAATTAGCCTATTTTGTCCCACTGCAGGGCAAAGGCCTACCTCCGTCCCATTATTATGTATGTATTTAAAAATAAAAATAAAATGTAGTATATCCGTTGTCTAGTACCGATAGCCTTATTCTTAGTTTGGGGCTTAATTGCGCTGTGTGTAACATCGTGTAATACACACATCAACATCGTCTAGGGATATTTTATATAAAGTTCTTAAACTTAAAAAATACTGGCCGATTTAAAAATATTTTAATGGAACCTTATTGTGTAGGCCTTATTGTATGATTCCAAATTTGAATTTTAAAAAATTAATTAAAAACATAAGATTAGCGCGGCAATTATTGTAGCGAGTTCGAAGGTTTAAATTTACTTAACGCAGTTTTAAGCATTTTGTTTAAACAAATTGAAGTTTTAATATTTTTTTTTTATTAATTACAATTTAATACAACTGTATGCATCATGCAGCGGCGTCATTTAACAAGAAACGAAATGTTAAGGGCAGTGGGAATGCTCCAAGCTGGGGCTACTCAACGGAGTATTGCCGAGGAGATTGGAACAAGACAAAACGTGATATCAAGATTGTGGTCACGTTATCGTGCTACTGGTGAAGTGGCTGAAAGGCATCCAGGCGGAAAGCGGATAACTACCCAAAGACAAGACCGATTTTTGCAAGTGGCCGCGAGAAGACAACCAAATGTTACGGCCATGCAGTTGGTTCAAACGCTCCAGTCAGACCACCAGGTGCTTGTCAGTGACCAAACTGTGAGGAGAAGACTGCACGAGGCTAACCTTCATTCTCGCAGGCCGCTTCGTACTCTAGCACTACGCAGAGGAAATCGTGGACGAAGATTACAGTGGGCTAGAGAACATTTGCCTTGGGAAGATATCGAGTGGTCGGTAGTGTTGTTTACCGATGAGTCCCGATTCGGATTTCATCCTGATTCACGTAGAGTACGCGTATGGCGAGCTTCTGGTCGTGACAACCGTCTGCAACACCCTCAGGAGGTCCATCCATACCATGGCGGAACAATTATGATTTGGGCGGGAATTCGTATTGGTGGAAGAACAGACCTCGTTTGGATCAGAAACACTATGACTGCCGAAAAATACCGTAATCAGGTGCTAGCACCAATAATCTATCCCCATCGACTGCAAATGGGCCAAGTTTTCACGCTCATGCACGACAACGCCCGTCCGCACACTGCGCGAGTGGTGACCAGCTGGCTAGAGGAGCACGACGTGTCGGTCTTAGACTGGCCCGCGCAGTCACCAGACCTAAACCCCATAGAGCACGCGTGGGATATGCTTCAAAGAAGGGCTTTAAGGAATTTGCCTCCAAATGTTGCGACTGAAGAGCAACTTTTTTTGCATCTTAGCATGACCTGGGACATTATTCCGCAGCAAGATATTGACAACCTGATTCAAAGCATGAAAAACCGTTGCAGGGCCGTGATTAACGTCATGGGTGGTTTCACTGACTACTAATTTTAACTTCAAATAAAAAAACCTAATAATTTCGTTTTACTTTATTTTTTTCCTTAGATAGACATTTTATCTTAAATTTAACATTATTTCACTTTTTGCGTTTTTTAAAATAAAAAAATATTTAAGCATAAAACAATATTTTGTTGTATTCTAAATCATAGTCTGATAAGTAGGCTTTACAAAAATATATACATGTTGTTTGTTAGTAAACACAATTTTTGAGTAAATTGAGAAATCTTGAATATCCCTAGACGGTGTTGATGTGTGTATTTATTGCTTATTTATTTATTTCATTCCAGAGATTATTTGCAAATCGCGACTACGTATACATAAGGAGGCACAAAGAATTCGATTTAAGCGCACAAGTCATTCATACATCAGTACCTACAACAGGGCAAAATCCTGCCACAGCAGGGCCAAATCCTGCCACAGCAGGGCCTAATCCTGCCACAGCAGGGCCTAACCCTGCCACAGCAGGACCAATTCATGCCACAGCAGGGCCAAATCCTGCCACAGCAGGACCAAATTCTGCCACAACAGGGCAAAATCCCACCTCAACAGCACAAACTCCTACCACGAATGCTCAAAACCCCACGATAGCTCAAAAACCTGCCACAACAGGACAAAAACCTATACACAAACTGCAAGAACGGCCCAGCGTCCACTCGAATGCCAAGCGGAAATCAGAGGAGATGTATAGTCGAACGGAACATAAAGAGGAAGACCAAGGAGATCGAGCGTTTGTCATCATTTCTCGGTCCTGTGTCCATCCAGAGGTAAGATAATAATAATTTTATAAATATTTCAAAGCAAAAATACATCTACAAAAGTTTTTTAATATTAAAAAAAAATCCGACTGTAAAAGTAAGCTAGTTTTTCGCAAATGACAAAAATCACCTGTTCAACATTCGCCATTTTGTAACGTAAAGTTACGATGGTTTTAAACAACCCTGACCCTCAAGTTTAATTTGACAGCTACTTTACGATACGTTTACGAAGTGATAATCTTTATTTAGCGTTTGTAAGTAAGATTTTGCCTTAATCAACTGCTATTATCCTTACTAATATTATCTATATATATATATATAGCTGACCCGACAAACGTTGTTTTGCCTTATAAATTATATATAGTAGCCGATTCTCAGACCTACTGAATACGCATATAAAATTTGGTAAAAATCGGTCGCGCCGTTTCGGAGGAGTACGGTAACTAACATTGTGACATGGAAATTTTATATATTAGAAGATAAAAGCGAAAATCACTGACTCATAAATGCATAAAGAGTTACGATTGGTTTGTAAGTAAGGGGGTTAGATTCTATGATATAATAACCGCTCCATAATTTCACCCTGTTTATGTAATATGTTTGTATATATTCGAGGTGCCCGAAACGAAGCATGCCATACGAGTGACTGAGTACTGGAGCCATATGGCCGTGAAGACAACGAATGGAGCTGAACATGTGAGTATGGAATATAGATTTTTCTTCTGTTTTCGCGATGTTGTATTGAAATTAAAGATATTTTTCGGTTTGAATCGCGTGGTGTTTATTACTTTTAGCATTGTTACAATTTCAGTATAGAATATGCTAGGTTACACACATATTGAAAATACTATCCCGTATATATCGATCGATCCCGATCGATCCCGCGGGGTGCAAGTGTTTTTGCTTACTAATAAATATTGGTTTCTGGTCTAAGTGTTTTCTATGTATCATATGTATGTACCTATTTACAAAAAAAAACAAACTAATAACTAATAAGTTACAAAATAGTAGATTGTATAACAAGGGAGCAAAATAGTATTTTTACGGCGAGGGCGTTACTTTGAATCACGAGCAAAGCGAGGAATTCTAGAATAGAATCCCGAGCGTAGCGAGGGATTCTAACGTAGAATTCTGAGCGCAGCGAGGGATTCAAAGTATACATCGCCCGAGGCAAAAATAATTTGCTCTCGAGTCATATACTCTACTTTTCATCCCCTTCTATGAGAAAATAAATAAGATATGGTGTTACGTAATTCGTGAATATACCTATTTACTTAAACAAAAATGTTGGGTATAAAATTTTAATATCACGTTTATTATACAGAAGCCCTCTATGAATATTTGTTTATAGCGGCTACAGAAATACATCATCTGTGAAAATTTCATATAAATACTAAAGAAATAAGCAAAATAAATAAAACAAATGAAACTAATGAAACTAACAAAACTAACGAAACTAACGAAACTAACGAAACTAACGGAACTAACGAAACTAACGAAACTAATGAACTAATTAAACTCATGAAACTAATGAACTAATGAAAAAAATGAAACTCATAAAACTAATGAAACTAATGATCCTAATGAAACTAATGAAACTAATGAAACTAATGAAACTCATGAAACAAATGAAACAAATGAAACTAATGAATCTAATGAAACAAAAAAAAAATGAAACTAATGAACTAATGAAACTCATGAAACTCATGAAACTCATGAAACTAATGAAACTAACGAAACTAACGAAACTAACAAAACTAGCGAAACTAACGAAACTAATGAACTAATGAAACTAATGAACTAATGAAACAAATGAAACTCATGAAACTAATGAAACTAATGAAACTAATGAAACAAACGAAACAAACGAAACCAATGAAACCAATGAAACTCATGAAACTAATGAAACTAATGAACCTAATGAAACTAATGAAATTAATGAAACTAATGAACCTGATGAAACTAATGAAACAAATGTAACTAATGAAACTAATGAAGCAAATGAAACTAAGACACTAATGAAACTGAAACTAATGACACTAATGAAACTAATAAAATAAATAAATTCTGTGAACAACACACAGCGCCATCTAGCCCCGTGGTAAGCCAGTAATTCATATAATTTACGTTTGATTTCTATGAATGATACATATGTTCCAAATTCAAATTTACTTTGCTCCCGGCTGTTTTATTTTGCTCCCGGCTGTTTTACTTTGCTCCCGGCTGTTTATCTTAACAGAAAAGAGCTACTTTGGTCGCACTTATAGAGGACCAAAGCGACACTTTTCGAATAGATGGGATGAAAATTATTTTACAAAGTGGTATTTACCATGTTTAAACTTGTTTTTCACGGAGCTCGATATTTCGCCAGTAATTTCAACTGGCTTGTTCACGAGACTGGAGATTGCGGATAGGTGATGACAGTTAGGGGCGTCCATATCGAACTACCCTCTTCCTAATGCGCTCGCTGCGTCTAGTTCCTGGTCCCCTACTATTGTCACTAAGCTCACTATGTTCTCGATTCTGTACTCGCCAGACGCCATACAATTCCATTCAATTTTTTGAATGCCGAAAATAGCATTCAAAAATTTTCACTTGCGGCAAGGCTTGAACTCGCGTCTTTGGGCCTCGCCGCAAGTGAAAATTTTTGAATGCTATTTTTCCTTGAAAATATTTTTTTTATTACTATACTTAGTAATTTAAATGGCTTCACGTACCATTCGGGGTGTGTAGTGGCGTTGTGTCGAAAGTACCTGCGGCTTGTGAAACTCAATCCAGTGGTTCGGTCCGGCCTCTAAAAGGTGCTCTGCTATTGCAGATTTTTGGCTGTCGTTGTTCTTCACCGCCTTTATGTGCTTTTTGATACGACAAGCCACCGTGCGCTTCGTCTGTCCAATATAGGCCTTTCCACAACTACAATCAACCTTATAAACCCCGGGGTTTTCCAGGGGAAAAGTATTATTGGGCGTACGCAGCATTTGGTAGATGCATAGTGACAGATATAGGTTTTATGGTATAAACATATTTGCTCTAATGTCTTTATCCAGGGAGGAAAATGTAAACTACGTTTGTATGGAGAAAGAGAATGGAGACTGTCCTCTTAACATAGTATTAAGCCGCTTATCTTCCCTATTAAAAAATATTAAAAAAAAATATTGTTGTTTTCCCCAGCCGGGCATGGAATTCGTACTAACATACTACGACGAGCCGGCCGTGGGAGGCATGCCTCCGGGCGTGGCATCGTGGGCGACCGGCCGCGCCGCGCCCGCCTTCCTCATGCGCATGCGTCGCGCCGCCAGCGACTACGGGGACTACGCTAGCCGGAGACGGGTCAAGGTGAGACACTATACTACGTGGGAGGCATTCCTCATGCGCATGCGTCGCGCCGCCAGCGACTACGGGGACTACGCTAGCCGGAGACGGGTCAAGGTGAGACACTATACTACGTGGGAGGCATTCCTCATGCGCATGCGTCGCGCCGCCAGCGACTACGGGGACTACGCTAGCCGGAGACGGGTCAAGGTGAGACACTATACTACGTGGGAGGCATTCCTCATGCGCATGCGTCGCGCCGCCAGCGACTACGGGGACTACGCTAGCCGGAGACGGGTCAAGGTGAGACACTATACTACGTGGGAGGCATTCCTCATGCGCATGCGTCGCGCCGCCAGCGACTACGGGGACTACGCTAGCCGGAGACGGGTCAAGGTAAGACACTATACTACGTGGGAGGCATTCCTCATGCGCATGCGTCGCGCCGCCAGCGACTACGGGGACTACGCTAGCCGGAGACGGGTCAAGGTGAGACACTATACTACGTGGGAGGCATTCCTCATGCGCATGCGTCGCGCCGCCAGCGACTACGGGCACTACGCTAGCCGGAGATGGGCCAAGGTGAGACACTATACTACGTGGGAGGCATGCCTCCGGGGGTCCCGCCTTCCTCATGCGCATGCGTCGCGCCGCCAGCGACTACGGGGACTACGCTAGCCGGAGACGGGCCAAGGTGAGACACTATACTACGTGGGAGGCATGCCTCCGGGGGTCCCGCCTTCCTCATGCGCATGCGTCGCGCCGCCAGTGACTACGGGGACTACGCTAGCCGGAGACGGGCCAAGGTGAGACACTATACTACGTGGGAGGCATGCCTCCGGGGTCCCGCCTTCCTCATTCGCATGACCTCTAGAAAAAACCCCTTTCGGCTTAATACCCCCTCCTCGGAACACCCTGTATATTCTTGATTTATTTTTAGGAGATATACCTACCTAGCTAGAGCATTAGAAATAAAATAAAGAAATATTTATTTCGTTATTCTTTATTTATTTATAATTTATTTATTGTATAAATAGGACCCTCCCGACTTCACGCCGTTCCGACCCGACAAAGTGTCCTACGATGAAGAGGCGAAGCTGAGACATCGGGAGAGGGTCAGCGAAGAGGAGATGGAGGTAAACATCACACTAATATAGACTAATAATATAAAGAGGAAAGATTTGTATTTGTGTGTGTGTGTGTGTGTTTGAATGTTTGTTATGAATAAACTCAAAAACTACAGGACCGATTTCAAAAATTTCCATACAAATTTAGAATTTAGAATCTGCTCAATTATTTAAGTAGGCCTCAAATTTTAAGTGGCGTTTCTGTATTCGGCTGTTAAACGTAGTGATTATATTCTCTTTGGAATACACTGTTAGAAAAAAAAAGCGTGGCACTCGGGGACTGTCGCGATTAAGCTATTGCATAGCATTTTAATTAAAAGAAAAATAATAACCGACCAAGCTAACACTCGGCCGATTATTTTTTTTAAAAATCCGCCTACCAAGTAGCTCGGCTTATTTCTAAATTTATAATTTAAAATACTTATGCAATTATAATTTTATCTTATTGTTTTATACCACGTTGCTATGGTAACCATGGCAACGTGGTAGGCGGTGTTAGGTTTTTGTCGTTACGAAATTTGTTCAATCAAAGCTCAAGGCCCGCGAAAAAAGCTATGCAATAGCTTAAAATCTGTTGGAAAACTCAAACCGACATAATCTACGATCTCAGGCCTATACGAGACGAGAACGTAACGATAGCGCGATTTAGAAATAACAAGCTTTCGGAGAGACGCCATCTGTTGTCAAAAATATAATGTGAGGCGTAAACAATAGGATCCCTTCATTGTATCTTATCTAGGAGTAGCTGTGCCCTGCGGTTTTACCCGCGTAAGTCCCGATCCCGTGGAAATATCGGGATCAAAAGTAGCCTATAGCCTTCCTCAATAAATGGACTATCCAATACTGAAAGATTTTTTCAAATCCGACCAGCGGTTCCCGAGATTAGCGCGTTCAAACAAACAAACAAACTCTTCGGCTTTATAATAATAGATAGATAGAAGAAGAAGATAGAAGATAGATAGATAGAAGATTGCCAGATATGGGCTTATCATTTCCTGGGCTTTTCCATTTCCTGGACTTTTTTACAAAGTTGGTTAGGTAAAACTTTTAGAGTCGAAATACAATAACAAACGTTTGCTGTTGGACAAAAATAGAAAATATTTTTAAGCTATTGCATAGCTTTTATCGCGAGCTTTGAGCGCGGTGACCTAATCAAGAAATTCCGTAACGAAAATAAAACCTAACACCCCCCACTCCGCCTACCATGTTGGCATGGTAGGCGGAGTGGGGGCTGTGGTTACGCATGAGCTAACGCTCGGCCGAGCTACATGGTAACCATGGCAACGTGGTACCATGGTTACCATGGTTACCATTGCATAAGTTGATAAAAAATGCTATGCAATAGCTTTACCGCGGCAGTCCCCGAGTGCCACACGTTTTATTTAATATTATTTGTTTATTAACTAACTTTGTGGAAAAAATAGTGTTCATAAATTTCAAGACAGTAAAATGTAATTACTGGAAACGGGACCACACGAGAAATTTCGGGAGCCATCAGGCAATTCTAACCTTATCTGATGTGAATGTTCCAGTCATCCAAACAAGGGCCGGAGCTAGAGCATGGGGAGCCTTTGGAGGTGACGCGCGACCAGGCCACTCAGACAGACTGTTCCACTCAGAGAGAGGACAAAGCTGTAGAGACCAACGTCAAATACAGTCGACAGGTAACTTAAGTCCACTCAGACGCGACCAGGCTACTCAGACAGACTGCTCCACTCAGAGAGAGGACAAAGCTGTAGAGACAAACGTCAAATACAGTCGACAGGTAAGTTAAGTCCACTCAGACGCGACCAGGCCACTCAGACAGACTGTTCCACTTAGAGAGAGGACAAAGCTGTAGAGACCAACGTCAAATACAGTCGACAGGTAACTTAAGTCCACTCAGACGCGACCAGGCCACTCAGACAGACTGCTCCACTCAGAGAGAGGACAGAGCTGTAGAGACAAACGTCAAATACAGTCGACAGGTAACTTAAGTCCACTCAGACGCGACCAGGTCACTCAGACAGACTGTTCCACTCAGAGAGAGGACAAAGCTGTAGAGACCAACGTCAAATACAGTCGACAGGTAACTTAAGTCCACTCAGACGCGACCAGGCCACTCAGACAGACTGCTCCACTCAGAGAGAGGATAAAGCTGTAGAGACAAACGTCAAATACAGTCGATAGGTAACTTAAGTCCACTCAGACGCGACCAGGCCTCTCAGTCAGACTGCTCCACTCACAGAGAGGACAAAGCTGTAGAGACCAACATCAAATACAGTCGACAGGTAACTTTCATTGTCATTGATAGTCCACTCAGACGCGACCAGGCCACTCAGACAGACTGTTCCACTCAGACAGACTGTTCCACTCAGACAGACTGTTCCACTCAGAGAGAGGACAAAGCTGTAGAGACCAACGTTAAATACAGTCGACCAACGTCAAATCGACAGATTAGTCGTAGTCTATACTAATATTCTAGAGGTAACGTTGGTAACATGTCTGTATGTTGAGTATGGGTAATCTCAGAAACCACTGGACCGATTTCTATCAGATTTTATATGAAGATACATTGCATAGGAGTTAGAAGTAACATAGGCTACGTTTTATCCCCATACTTTTACGTAATGAGAATTTTCCGAGTGAAACCTCAGGGCGTCTAGTCTATACTAATATTACAAAGAGAAAAGATTGATATGTTCGTTTGTATGTTTGTAACGAATAGGCTCCGAAACTACTGGACCGATTTGAAAATTCTTTCACCAATAAATAGCTACACTATCGATTACTTTTGATCCCGATATTCTGACGGGATCGGGACTTACGCGGGCGAAACCGCGATACGCAGCTGGTATTTAATAAAGTTATCTTTTTTCCAGGATAACCCCAAAAAACCGGACGAAAAAGACGATTCCGACAAAAGCGAAGACGAACCGAACTCAAGTTGGTGGCGCCATCGATACCCTTTTTACTACTTTGTATAAACTAATAACTACCTCGAAAACATGACCTTTAGCCTCGGGCCAATAACCTTTAGCCACGAGGAAATGACCTTTACCTCGGGTCAATGAACTTTAACCTCGGGCCAATGACTATAGCCTCGAATCAGTGACCTTTGCCTCAATCAATGACCCTTACCTCGGGTCAATGACCTTCAACTTCGAGCCAATGACCTTGACCTCGAACCAATGACCTTCACCTCGATACGTCCCGCGGTTTTAGTCGCATATTTGTAGCCAAAGTACAGTAAAGTCCGTTTATAATGACGTGCAAGGGTCGTAATAACACTTCATACCAAGTAGATGTCATATTAAGCAATTTTCTATGAATTTAAACAGCTTTCGCATTATGTCATTATATCCGACTTTGTTTATAAAAAATATAAGAAAACCAAACTAAGTTGGTTGGTCATTATAATAGGCTGTCCAATTTTTTGATGTATTATACCAATGATTTCCTTAAAATAGGTCACAATAGCGACTTGAGGTCACTATATCCGAAAATAATTGTAAAGTTTTTATAAGAAAACCAAACTTAGCTGTGAATAACGTCATTTTAAGTGGTTGGTCAATATAAGCAAATTGACTTTTTAAAAGTACGTCTAAACGTAGTTTGCTGGAGTATGGTTAGCTATGGTAAAAGTACGCCAAAGTGCGTTTGACTTTAAAAAGTACGTTTGACTTTAAAAAGTACGTTTGACTTTAAAAAGTACGTTTGACTTTAAAAAGTATGTTAAGGTACGCTTCAAATGTACAGCGATTGCTAAAGTACGAAAAACTTTGTTAAAAAAACGATTGTCTATACAAAATCGTAGTTGAGTGCGCTAAAGTACGCTTAACTTTAGTAAAGTTCGGTTGACTTTAATAAAGTACGATTGACTTTAATAAAGTACGATTGACTTTAATAAAGTACGATTGACTTTAATAAAGTACGATTGACTTTAATAAAGTACGATTGACTTTAATAAAGTACGATTGACTTTAATAAAGTTTGGTCGACTTTAATAAAGATTTTAAGTAACTTTTCACCTACATTACATAGAATGTTACTCATTTTAATTTATATTTATGAAATGACCTGGCGTACTTCGTTTCGCCATCGGTCATATCGAAAAAAAAAACCTTGACACTGGCACGACGATAATCCCCCGTTAAATACCAAAGAAAAAAAAAACAAATTATTTGTGAAAATGGAATACTTGAGATTTGCTACAAAATAAATAAGAAAATTCAATTACTTATTTAAGTATTATATTTTCGGTACTTTTCACCATTTTATAAATTTTGTCCCTTTTGCGATGCGAACACATTAAACATTGAAGATCGGTCCAGCCGTTCTTTAGTTTTCGTGTTTCTAACGCAACTTTTTGTTTCATAGTGAAGTAAAACCGGGTGAGATGGCCTTAAGATTTTAAGCTATTGCATAGCTTTTATCGCGGGTTTTGGAGCGCGGCAATCGAATAAAGATACCATGGCAACGTGGCACAAAATAAATAAATAATTATAATTGCATAAGTTGATAAAAAATGCTATGCAATAGCTTTACCGCGGCAGTCCCCGAGTGCCACACGTTTTTAATTTATTTTTATTAAAAAGAAACATGCAGATACTGTTTTACAGCAATTATTAACACGTATTTAAAGTACAAGTTGATTAAAAAAAATTATACTCATGAAGCTACCTAATTGTATTGTTTTTTTAGGGTTCCGTAGCCAAAGGGTACCAAACATTACCCAATTACTGAGACTTTGCTGTCTGTCTGTCTGTCTGTTACCAGGTTGTATTTACAATAAGTAAAAAATAGTTTTTTCAAAAAATAAATTGGCCATCTCACCTAGTTTTACTTTAGAGATTTAAAGTCGAGTCAATTCAGGAAACGGAAACTTGAAACTACTCATCATCATCATCCTCGCGATGTTCCCGGTGGCATCCCCCTCGGGAGCCCGGGGTCCGCTTTTCTACTTCTATGTCTTAAAACTACTATAGAACATCTAATCAATCACAAACTTAACCAATAATTTCTAAAACATAAAAAAATCTCTATAAAAATAGATAAATAATTATAAATTAGAATAAAAATAGAAACCGTAGAGTATAAATAGTCAATTACTAAGTAAGGAAGGAAGAAAAGAAAGAAAAAATATGTAATATTTACAAATAACTAAGGGTTAGAAATATTTTCAAGGAAATAACATCTTCATCATCATAAATAATGTATAAATGGTATTTTTTTCTATTGCAAATAGCAAATAATAATTTGCAATTTCGTTTTTTTTAATAATACAATTAACTAAAAATTGGCTCAAACGTTGAGCGTTCAATACAACATTGCGAAATCAGAAGAAACATTTAAGAGATTTGTTAAATAAAACGACTAAATCAATAAATAACCTGTAACGAAATTATTGAACCAACCTATTGAACAAATACCAACTATTAGACCTATTGGATAAAAAAGTCAGTCGTTGATATAAGTAATATTTAGGAACCTTGTATTGTATAACAAATAATTAATTAAAAAATGAATAAAATTAGGAATCTGTTATTGGCTCTAAGAGATATTTATTTGTTTAACTTTTGTAAGAGCTGTTGATGTCAATAAATAAAATAAATATACTTTTAATGAAATTGTGTTGGAAAGTATGTATTTATGCACCAAAGAACGATTCAAATAAGTATGGCAAACTGTTAAGTACGATTAATTTTGGTAAAAGTACGCCAAAGTACGCTTAACTTTGGTAAAAGTACATTAAAGTACGATTAACTTTGGTAAAAGTACATTAAAGTACGATTAACTTTGGTAAAAGTACATTAAAGTACGCTTAACTTTGGTAAAAGTACATTAAAGTACGATTAACTTTGGTGAAACTACATTAAAGTACGCTTAACTTTGGTAAAAGTACATTAAAGTACGATTAACTTTGGTAAAAGTACATTAAAGTACGATTAACTTTGGTAAAAGTACGCTGAAACATGATTAACGTTGGCAAAAGTACGATTAACATTGGCGAAAGTACGCTGAAGTACGTTTATCTTTCGCAAAAGTACGCTAAAGTACGATTAACTTGCTAAGATTGCGATTGAAGCAAAACTCTTTTAAACAAAAACTTGAGAGGTGTCAAGGGACACCCGGATGGAACGAAGTTCGAAGCAAAAAAAAGTGTCGTTACAACTCTTGGTCTTAATTTTTTCCGTCTAGCAACGCGCGATAAGGAACTTCGTTCCAAAAATAATGTAAGTATACCATTTGCATTTTAGTGCAAATGTATACATGTGCAATGCACTCGATTTCAATGCAAATTATATCTAATGTGTAATAGATTGTATATACTAGAATACTATGAAGACAACATCTTCAAAAATAACTAACATTTATATTAAATTTACTAAATGAACTCTAATCATTTCCTTTTATTGTTGTAAACTATTACCGTATCGCGCGATAGATGGCGGTTAGATCAATGTCGTAGTATTGTTTTTAGGGTTCCGCACCCTAAGGGTAAAAACGGGACCCTATCACTGAGACTTCGCTGTCGGTCCGTCTGTCACCGGGCTGTATCTCATGAACCGTGCTAGCTAGACATTGAGATTTTCACAGATGATGTATTTCTGTAGCCGCTTGTCAGAAATGATGATGACAGAACAAATTAAAAAACAAAAAATTAATTTGAAATTACCATATAAGTACTAGTTTTATTTACTAGATCTTGCCGCCATCGGGTTAAAATGGAACTAGTCGTCCGCATGAGTGAGCGCTCGTGCACACTGCGCCGATAAAGATGTCGGTGCAGTGTGGGCTAGCTTTAAATGGATACAACTTAAGGTGACTGACTCTCAGTCGCATTGCTTTGTCACACCGGTGCGGTGTGACGGTCAGGAAGTTTTTTCCTAACTGACACAGTGTTGGTTTTTAGAGACATAATTAGTGTTTCCGTTTAGTAATGGCCACATTGTGGTTTTACTAGCAATTAAATGAAAAGACAATACAAAAGCTGTTTTTATTAATTGAGTTTTTGTTTAATTATTTTTAATGCCACTTCTAAGATTTGGAGGTATCAGAAACAGAAGACGATCGAAACAAAAACAACAGAGATAATTGAAATAAAATTGTAAAAACCTCACGTCTTGGGGTCTTTTCAGATTCCAAGAGCGTAAGCAGACTGACTTGACTGACTGACTGACTAAAGCTTCAGATACACGACGGACACTTAGAGTGATTCAAACCACATATACAGCACTCCTGAGAAGATTTTTTATTTTGTATTTTGTTTCGATGTGTGCAATAAATGTGCTCTAGCTCTTTTGTGTCGACGTGTATTAAAAGCTTAAAAAAATAGTTTTTGTTTCTGAAACCGACTAATCATCAATAAATATTGTTTTAACAATGTTATATTGTGACAACGCAACTGTGTGTCGGTTAGGAAAAATAATGTACGAACGGTCACACCAGTGTTAGATGGTAGAAGTGTGACCGTTAGTCCGTCACCTAGCTTAGTTGGTTGTTACTAAATTTAAGTGATATGAATTATATGCATACAGCGTTTGTACATAGTTTTTAAATATTTACTGTAAAAAATGTTGTTATATACTTTTAAATGTATATTGATAGAAAATATAGAGCATTTAAATGAAAAAAAGTCTGTTTTTTTTGTGTTCCGTACCCAAAGAGTAAAAACGGGACCCTATTACTGAGACTTCGCTGTCTGTTCGTCTGTCTATCACCAGGCTGTATCTCATGAACCGTAATAGCTATTTTTAATTTGTTTTGTACCCATCGATCTGTTTCTTTGTAGCAATACCTCGTGATCGAACTAAACTACTGAAGGAGGCGCCGCTGGTGCGGGCACTTTGCACTCTGAATTTACCTTACTACCTATAAAGAGTACAGAAATCTCCTGCTAGCAAAGGATAGCGACTTGTTTGTGTGTTCTCCGAATTAACAAGGTTTATTTTACACGCCCTATTTGTTTTTAGTTACACATGTTTAAGACAAAAATGATAAACAATAATTGAATTATGACTTAATACATTAACATTACAATCAAGTTAAAAATTAAAATTCATAACCCAAAATTAATTCAAAACTAAACTACTTAACCCAGACCCGAATCTAATCAAATAGCCCCCCGAGACGCACCCGGCACAAAAGACCCCAGGAGACGCTGCATTCCCCCGCTGAATGGCTATAACAGTGGTCTAACCCCCGGGCCCTGAGCCGATGCCCGACCTCCCGAACGAAACCGATGGTCTCACCTTCCCAAGCCCCACAAGTTTCCACAGCAAAAGGGTCAAAATTTACCTACCGCTGCTGAAAAGGAGCATATTGATGTGTTTGGACGCCGCGGCCACCTTCCTCCCTAAATGTACGTGCTAAGTGACATACTACTCTTTGTAAGTGACTCACCGCAAAAGTATTCAAATTAAAAAGTAACTTATTAAATGCTTATTAAGGTACTTTTTAATATTTCTTCAAGTTTTGTGACCAGTCATTTTTTAGAATGTAAACTTTTCATTTCTCACGATGAACAACCAAACTCCTTTCAAAGACGTAACCTCCTCCATTAGTTCTGGGCACAACGTTCAGATGGCGGTAGTTATGCTAGTTGACACAAATTCGCCGAGAGAGGGCACTCTTTTTCCGTACTATTATACTACTCTTTGTAAGGTACTTTTTAATATTAACTTAGGTATTGTGTAATAGAAAACCTATGCAAGGTTGCGAAACGGCCAAGCAACATATTTGGCTAAGATGTTGAGTTTGTGATAGTGAAGTAAGTTGCTTGTGGACTCAGGGCGTGTGGAATTATAAGCTTGGCTCTTTAGGACATCTGATAACTTTTTGATAGTGCACATCATAAGGTCTCGCTCTCGTCTTGGCTACATTTTACATGAAAATGTTTTTGTGGGTATCTTATACATAGAGTATAAATAGTCCCTTATAGGTTTTATCGAAAAGTGTACCTACAGTTTTTAACAAGCTTTCTAACGAGGCAATTAGTAGAATTGCATTTTCCTTACAAGTAACGAATGCTTATTCTTTCAACCATTCGCTCTGTGGCCGGCGGAATTATTCAACGTGGGGTCAAAATGGTCCCCACATTTTTACTGGTAAGCCCTTTTTAGCGTGATAAGTCATCGGTAGCGCAGGAAATTCTATCTGAGCCGTGTAGCCCCGGCATTGAATAGGGTTACCCCATCTCATCCCGTGGGTGTCGTAAAATGCGACTAAGGGATCTGTCGGAGATTAGCAAACTTAAGGTTCTCCCCGCGCGGTGGCGGATAAACTGCTTGATTCCTAAGAGGGTTGGTGTCAGGCAGGCGGCCGCCCGTAAAAACATTGTCAAATCGAATTGCAAAAGGTATGGTCAATGATGTCTTACCGACCCCAAATAAAAAAAAACAATTTGGGGTTTAGCGGACCCCGGGCTCCGGAGAGGGATGCAACCGGGAACATCGCTCGGATGAGAAGAAAAAGCGCAGGAAATTCTATCCAGCCTTTCTCGTTATTTTCATAAACGATAGGCGCGAGCGGTAGGTGATTGATAAGTAACCGCGGTCGAAGCGTCACCCAGGCGAAGATTATGAGGATAGTCTCCATTCTCTTTCTCCATACAAACGTAGTTTAATTTTTCCTCCCTGGATAAAGACATTAGAGCAAATATGTTTATGTCATAAAACCTATATCTGTCATGACAATGCATCTACCTTTTAATTTATTTTTATTTTTAATTAAAATAATAATAAAAAATTAAAAAATAATAAAATTAATAAAATAAAAAGGTAGATGCATAGTCATGCATGACAGATATAAGTTTTATGGCTAAAACATTTTTGCTCTAATGTCTTTATCCAGGGAGGAAAATTTAAACTACGTTTGTATGGAGAAAGAGAATGGAGACTATCCTCTTAAAAGCTAAGCACCACTGATGCAAGCAACGTATACTTACTTTCAAAGCGGACTAACTTCGAAAAACTGTTATTATTCCGTGCCTTCAGACAATGACGGTCCATATCTAATAGCATCCTCCTTTCCATACGTTACCTCCCTCTGTGCAAAATTCCACACTTAAGTTAACGACGTTAAAGTGAAAATAATATTACCTATTTACGTAGGTATAATTTTTTAAAATTTTCAGATTATTTATTTGGCTTCTATTGCCGAGTCTAACCCTTCAGTCAATATAAATTTTCAATATCCAAATGTAAGTATAATTCACCATACATTCTTCTTCCTTTCGTGTAGTGGTGTGTCTCACCTAGGGTTAGAGTAGTCAGGTCGCCCAAGTGCCCTACTACACTACACACGTTTAGATTTATCTTACAGATAAATCGCCTACACACGTACGATAAACCGTACGTGTGTAGGCAAAACTGAGAACTGTACAATTTAACTGACGATCAAATCGAAATCGCATAGATAAAACTGAAGAGCTATCAGTTTTTGCCACAGTTTACCTAGTAGTTGATACTTCGGAGATTGTTTCACGCCGTACTCCGGCATATGAAGTCCGATTTCGATAATTCTTTTTTTATTTGGAAGCTGAGAGTCCCGAGTAAAATCTCGGTGAAGATCTTAGGAGAACCTTCGAAATGATGAGCAGAATAGCATCCCAGAATGTAGTAAAATACTCTTTTTGGGCTTCTATCAATAGAATCGGCTCCTAAGAACAGCTACTAATGGGGGTACTAGACAACGGATATACTACATATTATGCTTTTTTTTTGTAAATACATACCTACATAATATTATGATACATAGAAAACATTGAATATCTATTCAGTGTATAGATATTATAATAGTATTCAATTGTTCTACTGACCAATCCTGGGGGTGGTTGTTTGCGTGCTCAGCTTGAGCATGTGTCGTGTGGGACGAATGCATAAATGTAATCACGCATGCCTCAGGTAGAGGCCACGAGCCATCCGCGACGCATGCCTCGCGAGGTCTTGTTCCGCCTTACTAACTTTGATATCCCGTAGGTGAAAGATGAAATATATGAACAGCCCGTGGATATGATGACACCAGTAAGAACGCCGCACTCTAAAGATAAGGTTCGTTATTTGCGTTTATTTCGGTTCTCAATTTTTTTCTGTTTGTTTTCTACTTATAAATTACTAGCTGACCCGGCAAACGTTGTTTTGCCTTATAAATTATAGATAGTAGCCGATTCTCAGACCTACTGAATGCGTATGTGAAGTTTGGTGAAGATCGGTGAAGCCGTTTCGGAGGAGTACGGTAACTAACACTGTGACATGGAAATTTTATATATAAGATTTAATACCTGCTGCGTCCCACGGTTTCACCCGCGTAAGTCCGTCTATGTAAGTGGTGAAAGAATTTTTGAAATCGATACAGTAGGTAGTTTTTGAGTTTATTCATAACAAACCAACAAGCCAAACACACACACAAAAATACAAATCCTTACCTACTCTTTATAATATTAGTGTAGATAGATTGATGTGAAACATGTATAGGCGAGGGTGAACCTGATTGTTGGCGTTGCGTTGCGATACAGGCCACATCGCCACGGTATATGATGGAATATAATAATAATTATGTAAGTATGTATTGTATACGTACCGAGTCGATGTTTCACATCTGCCAGGCGTCCCGTGGCGGCTCACATTTTTTTAAAGGAAATGTAGGTGTAGGCGAAAATTAAACTCGCGTCTTTGGGTCTGTACCCCTACATCTTTACCAGCTAGACCACACGAGTTTCCTCCTTGGCGATATTTAGAATATTTATGTAGGTATTTTCACCTTGACTACTGTTTTCACGGCCCAGTTAGCTCCAGACGTATTAAATAAATAAATAATGCACGACGTTACACACAGCGCAATCTAGCCCCAAACTAAGCACTAGGCTTGTACTATGGGTACTAGACAACGGATATACTACATATTATACTTTTTTTTTTTTTGTAAATACATACATAATATGATACATAGAAAACCACTGAATATCCCATGTCTTCGGACCGTGGTGAGTCCTAGGACATGTCGGTTTCCTCACGATGTTTTCCTTCACCGTAAGAGCGATGTTATTAGCGCACATACCTTTTTCTTAAAGAAAAAGACGTTGGTGCGCGGTCGGCCTGGATTCGAACCCACGACTCTCGGAATGCAAGCCGAGGTATCTACCACTAGACCAACACCGCTCTCTCAACACCGTATTGACCTGTTCTTTCCTCTGGGCATGGCTGACTAGGCGGGTGGTAGGTGCTGGGCAAGCCTACTCCACCTAACAATGTCCCGGGCACTACAGCGCCATAAAATAGCATCGATTAAAAATTTGCTTGCGCTGTATATATATATCATCTAAAAGAAAAGAAAAAGATGGAAAGGTCAATTTATTAGTGTTTTCCTTAGATTAAACCAAAAAACTAAAGATACGGTACCTAGTCACGGAAAATGAGACAGTAAAAGTGCGTCTAGCTGACGCACTAGCCTCAGTCGTATGTCGAACCGTTGCCGCGTGAGCACGTGCTGTCACACTGCGATTATCATTTTGACATCCATAAGAATGCCATTTTGCTTATTTACAAAGCCTGAATCATTCTTAAATACAAATGTTTTTAAATTACATTTTATGAAAATGCATGTGTAGGTGTTTCTAGCTCATGTTTCGAATACGAATACTAAGGTGTTTTCAATCACTTTCTTCACTGTTTCCTCATGAAGAATTCTGTTTCTTTCAGTTACCAGAACCCAAAGAAAACACACTTCCGAACGGGGCGTGGGCGCCGTATGACTTCGACCAATTCGACGAGTATTTGAATAAACATGAAAATATCGAAAACAATCGGATTAAGAGACGTGCTAAGGTAAAGATCTCTATTTAGTTACAAAGATGTCCCGATTTTTTATACCTATATTGATTCCCGGCTCCCCAATGTTCCCAGTACCTATGCGCGTTCTGTGCTCAGGTCTCGATTCTGTAAGAATATTAAACTAAAATTGAATTTAGTTTTTTTCGGTTTTAATTTCGTGGTGTTTATTACTTTTAACATCGTTGAAATGGTCAACGTTTCGAGACCTTAACAGGTCTCTTCGTTCGAGCTTTTAAGACCTTTACAGGTCTCGAAACGTTGAGCATTGAAACAATGCTGAAAGTAATAAACACTACGCGATTAAAACCGAAAAAATAATTTAATTTCAATCCAACATCGCGAAAACAGAAAAAACATCTATATTGAATTATTTTACCTTGATGTGGGTTGGGTACATTCGGTTAAATTTTGTAAATTTAATTTGATTTACCTTTTTTGTTTGAAACTCAACCACCGCGACCTTATAAGAATTCCGATTATAGGTACAATTTTATAAATCAGTGTCCTCAGAAATTTGATGACAACCCTTTAAATAGTGACAGTGTGTGATAGTGCTAGTGGAATAGTGACAGTGCAATTTCAAGAACACCAAAAAAAACTGACGTCAAAATTTGTCTACAGAACACTCGCCGTTTCAACACACTCGAAGGCCCGAAACTCCGGGAAAGACCACACCATTACATCTACCCCGAACCAGTCAAAGACCGAATCGTAGACTTCACCACATCGACGAAAAGACCAGGAATTCTACCCGACCAAATGAACCCGGGAGTCATATTCCGCGTCCGAATGTCCGACGCCATCTTGCGGATCAAACAACGCATGTACGAAGACCCAGAAAGGCATATAGAAGCAGATATCATATACACAAACTTGATAAAGAAAGTCGTCATGGATGAAATCACCAAGTTCCACAATTTGCTCCTAATGTACAAGACAGATAAGAGTATCAAGGAGCATTTGGGAGAGTGTGGAGGGCGGATATATAAGTTCATATCGTACATGAGCATCAAAGTGCATATATATTGCTTGTTCGACGCGCTGTGGATCGATGGCAACCCGTATGTGATCGGTGATGAGTACACCGTGACTCCGGTGGAGGTTCCACCGATGTTACAGTGTGACGCGGCGGAGTGTAACTCCGTGCTCTTTGTCGACTCCATCACCGAGCCTAGGGATGTTGACGAATAAACGTGGGATTGAAGTTTGGGAATTGTGCTTGATTTAGTGCCTTTAGAGTAAATTAAATTATATGAAACTACTAGCAGCGCCACACGGTTTCATCCCGTAACGCAAGAACTTGCCCTAACGACTGCTATCAGAGAAAACAACTGTATAGTGGTGTGTCTCACCTAGTGTTAGAGTTGTCAGGTCGCCCTAAGGCCTCTAAGACTTGACTCAAGTTAGAGGCCTTAGGGTGACCTGACAACTTTTACACTAGGTGAGACACACCACTATACGATTGTTATCTCTGATAGCAGTCGTTAGGTCAAGTCAGAGGCCTTAGGGTGACCTGACAACTCTAACACTAGGTGACACACACCACTATACGACGTTATCTCTGATAGCAGTCGTTAGGTCAAGTTAGAGGCCTTAGGGTGACCTGACAACTCTAACACTAGGTGACACACACCACTATACGACGTTATCTCTGATAGCTGTCGTTAGGTTAGGTTAGGTCAAATAACTTTAGTCGCTTAGGTGTATCCCACGGGATCAGAACTTACGCGGATGAAACCGTGAGACTCAGCGAGTTTTTTATAAAAATTATTAAAAGAAAAATCTCAACCTCAAAAATAATTATTATAGAATCACTCTTAAGAGGGTCGGTACTGTTACCATTTCCATACAAACATAATACCAAAATAGAAGTTTGAAACATTTAGTTTTCTGCTGTAAAAATGAACGAAATGTATCTCCGTTTTATTTCATTTCGAATGAATATTTTGGAAAACCTTGTGGTGGGGGCCCTGCAAAAGTAAAATCTTAATCCGAATAATACCGATATTAGGGTAGAAAACTAATTTTTCATAATTCTATTTTGGTATTATGTTTGTATGGAAATGGTAACAGTACCCACCCTCTTAATAAAATATTGAGTAGTCAGATACCATTTCCAGGAATTTTAGTTTAAACTTGAGGGACTGTTGAAAACGAGTGTACCTATGTTCTTTAAATTTGTTTTGAAATCGTCCATAGGGCTCCCACCGGCCCTGTCTATCTATACATAGGTATGTAATTATGAATCATCCCTTATCTTCCTCGCAACGCAGTTTCAGAAATAAATGCTAAGTTTTATTTTATCTATGTGTTTAGAGAAGGCGCGGAGGCCGAAGAAGAAATCGTGTCCAAAAAGGGACCACAACAGCTCATCCCGAAGAAGTAAGTATTTACGGACAAGTTTTTTACTTAACCTTCTTTTTTTAGGGTTCCGTACCTAAAGGTAAAAACGGGACCCTGTTACGGAGACTTCGCTGTCTGTCTGTCTGTCTGTCTGTCCGTCCGTCCGTCCGTCTGTCACCAGGCTGTATCTCATGAACCGTAATAGCTAGACGGTTGAAATTTTCACAGAAGATGTATTTCGGTTGCCAACAACAACAAATACTAAAAACAAATTAAAACAAATATTTAAGAGGGGCTCCCATACAACAAACGTGTTTCAAAAACATCGAATCGAGTAGGTCATGAAATTCAAAATGGCTGCCCTATCTGTCAAATATACCAGTCTGCCTTCACTTACCAAAGAGTTTCAGATTGTCTTTGTGCCAAAGTTTTTTTTTTTCATTTTTTTTTAGTGGTGTGGTCGTATGATGGAAGTAAGAATCGAAGCTAAATATGTCATATTTTCCTATCAAATTTTAAAAGTGGTAAACGATTTTAGGGTTCGGTACCCAAATGTGATAGTGGTACGGAACCCTTCGTGCGCGAGTTTCGCACTTGTTTTTAAATTCACACGATTTGTTAAAATAGTTACATTTCCTGATTTGTCCACATAGTTCCAGTCCCCTCGCGACCAAGACCAATGTAACATGGTCAGTGCCGTAACTAGCCTTTTATGCACCCGGTGCGAGCTTTCAAAACTGCGCTCCTGAAAAATGCTCTAACCAGGCGGCTCTGATTATCTCGGCTATCGGTTCCATACATAAACCATCACAACACGTTTAGCTCGGTAATTCTATGTTTTCAATGTAGGTATGGGAAAATCAAACAAATTTATAAAGTTTTGAAACTTTGGTAACATATACCTTTGGATGTGGTCTTCAAGATCCACCACTCTCCCCCCCCCCCCCTCTCCACCGCCGCTACGCCCCCCCTAATCGTCAAGTTTGTCCAAGGTAACAGTTTTTTCACTTTTTTGGGAAAACTATAATAGATATGAAAGAAGTGTTAGAAGATAAAATGATCCTCATTAAATCTTAAACAATTATGTCCTATGTCTTGTTTTGATAGGCTTGATGGTTTTCGAGCTGTGGCCTGTTTGGTTTTGGAAAACTTGACAATCTATACATGTAATAAAATTGTGACTGAGCGATGTCTGTTGTAGAATAAATAAAATTTATGGGCACCTATTGAAGCAATAGAACTTATTTTCATGTTTTTCTACTTGTCCGTTTGTTTGTTTGTCTGTTTTTAGGTTGTCTATAGGTCTGTGGCTATGTTTACGTGAATCTGAAAAAACGGCTCATCCGAATGCAACCAAATTTAGTTTTAAGATAGCGTTAGACTTTGATTAATATATACGCTATTTTTTATCCGGACATCAAGTCCGGTTATCCGAAAATTAAATCCGGTTATCCGCAAATTATATTTTCTTCTTCTTTTTCATAATTAATCTAAATTTTGTAACGAAGAAGTATGTCAACACATGATTTCCGGATATCAGAAAATTTGAAAAATTACGGAAGAATAAAGCTTCGGAGTTCGATTAAATACTTCGAACATATAGACTTATCCGGATATCATGTCTGATTATCCGGCATTTATATACGGTTATCCGGAAATTATGTTTTTTTTTCTGCTTTACCATAAATAATTTGAATTTTGTTCTAAACTAATATGTCAAAACATGGTTTCCGGATATACAAAACTATTGAAAGTTTCGTACTGTTTGTTTGCCCATAAATTGATTACATATAATTACCGTATATTATATGTTTTACAGACAAACAAATTTATAAAATTTTGAAACTAAGGTGACTTATACCTTTGGGTGTGATGCTCATAACCCACTACTCTTCCCCTCCCTCTACCTGCCGCTACACTCCCCTTTACCGTCAAGTTTGTCCAAGTTAACAGTTACAGCTCGAAAACCATCAAGCCTATCAAAACAAGAAATGACATAATTGTTCAGGATTTAATGAGGATCATTTTATCTTCTAACACTTCTTTCAAATCTATTATAGTTTTCCCAAAAAAGTGTAAAAACTGTTACCTTGGACAAACTTGACGGTTAGGGGGGTGTAGCGGCGGGTGGAGAGGGGGGGAGGGTGGTGGATCTTGAAGACCACATCCAAAGGTATATGTCACCAAAGTTTCAAAACTTTATAAATTTGTTTGTCTCAAAACATAGAATGACCGTACTAGTTACGCACTAGTGTGAACGTTACCATACTAAATGTATGAAACCAATAATCCACCTTTACATGTGTTGTTGTTTCAAGATCGCTTGAAAAATGCGATATAGATATAGATAGTACAGTAGGGCGCATCTACACCATGTTCGCAATAAAACAAAATGTACCTACTAGCTACCAGCTAGATATTTTAATTATCACATAAATGACCAAGTAAGTAACAGTAAAACTTTCTGGAACAACCTTAAGAATAAAATTTTGACAGATCCCTCTAAAGACCATCATCTTCCAGATCATGTTTCCGATCCTAATGAAATTAATGAGCATTTTTTGAATGTTCCAAACGTAGAGGTTTCTCTGTCTACATTATCATATTATGAGCATCATCGGCTTGGTGACGAGACCTTTGATCTTGCACCCATAAGTGAATTGGATCTTCTTATTTTTGTGAGTACTGTCAAGTCAAACGCAGTTGGTCAGGACGGTATAAGCAGAGATATGATCATGCTAACATTACCGAGGACTGCTAAGATTTTGACTCACATAATAAATAAGTCAATTTTAACTGCAGCCGTTCCTATACAGTGGAAAGAAGCCATCGTTACTCCTCTGCCGAAAGTTGACAGTCCATCTTCACCTAAAGATCTGAGACCAATCAGTATTCTGCCGTTCCTGTCGAAACTGTTGGAGAAAGCTATTTATAAGCAATTATATAAATATCTTGAGACTAATAACATCCTTCCAGCTCTCCAATCAGGTTTTCGAAGAGGCGTCGGTACTACGACGGCTCTTTTGGATGTGGCAGATAATATTATTGCGGATATGGATCGTGGTTGTGGGTCTATTCTTGCTTTACTAGATTTTTCCCGCGCTTTCGATAGCTTAAACATTTCCCTACTATTATCCAAGATGAGCTATTATGGTCTGAACATTAATTCATTGAGATGGTTCAACAGTTACCTTAGTGGTCGATCCCAGGTAGTTAAAGTTCAAAATCCAAATGGTTCCTGTAAATACTCTTTGCCAAAAACAGTCATGCATGGAGTCCCTCAGGGCTCAATTTTGGGACCACTTTTATTTATTTTATATTCGGCTGATTTGGTTAAGGTTATTGGCAATTGTAAATACCATTGTTATGCGGATGATGTTCAATTGTACATTTCGGCAAAGCCTTACGTAAGTGACATAGCGTATGCAGCGGATGCGATATGTGGGGATCTTCATAGGATAGCTGTATGGTCGAGAAATAATTCTTTACTGCTTAACCCTACAAAAACAAAATACATGGTGCTTGGTACGGATGCTCAGATCTCTAAAATTTTGCATGCAAATCCTGCTGTCTCTGTCGATGGTGTTCAAATTGAGCGAGTTGAGGAAGCCCGTAATCTAGGTGTAATGTTTGACAGTAGACTGAGATTTGAGACACATATCTCCAATATTACGCGCAACTGCTTTTACCGTTTGAAGGTACTTTACAAAATCCGAAACCTTCTTAGTGAGAATGTGCGTATTAAGATTTGCGAATCACTTGTGTTGTCTCAGTTAAATTACGGCGATCTAGTGTATGGTCCTCGCTTGTTGGAAAAGACCAGAAGGCAGATACAGAGGGTTCAGAATGCGTGTTGTCGCTTTTGTTTCAACATCCCACCGCGCACGCATGTATCACCATACATAGATAATGCTAAAATGCTGAACATGGAGTCGCGAAGGAAGTTGCATCTTGCTAGCCTTATGTTTGGTGTTATGAGGGATCGGAGGCCGGAGTATCTGTTTGCGAAGTTGAATTTATCTAATACAAAAAATGAAAGATTTCTCCGGACTGCGATGCTGAGACATCATAGTCATAAATTGGTAGCTTTCGAGGGTAGTTTCCGTTACCAGGCAACAAAATGTTGGAACAACATACCACCACCTATTC
This sequence comes from Idaea biselata, assembly GCA_958496205.1. Taxonomy (NCBI): domain Eukaryota; kingdom Metazoa; phylum Arthropoda; class Insecta; order Lepidoptera; family Geometridae; genus Idaea; species Idaea biselata. The sequence goes on from OY292406.1 coordinate 12,711,866, forward strand.
GTAGCCTTAACACTATTGGCACCTTCAAAAACCGGTTCCGTGTGTATGTTCTAGAAAAACAAATTTTAGGTGTTCCCGAAAGGTACCTTCGCCCCTGGTAACGGATGTAACAAACATATTCACACTTCTATTCGGATTATAGTTAGAATTATCTCCATGATTAGTTTATGTATGTATGTATGTGTGTATGTATGTATGTAGCGAATACCTCGAGTATAATAATTTTAACAACCTAAACTCAATGTTTATTTATTTACTTGCTTATTTATTTATTTATCATTTCACTGTTATTATTGTTGTTATATTACTATTTTTTTGTTTATTCCAAGTATGCATGTCATAACAAGTTCATACGTAACATTGTATTAAAGTAAGTATATTATTTGATAGCCTTCAAACATTGTTTGTCCGTGAAGTCACATATGGGTATAGCTGAAAACCAGTGCTTTGCTTCGCTTATGCAAGCAATCTGTCACTGAGCTGTCCCCTTTTGCATCACTACGACACACGCTCACTATTCATTCATACAGACCTTAATTGTAGACTAGGTACCTGTTTTCACCTATTAGTTTAGTACACGTATTCATGTAATGTTGTTGTGTGTTTTGTGATGCAATAAATGAGTTGTCTATGTCTATGTCTACCATGCTACCATGCATGAGATAATACTAGATACTAGTCTGGTCATTTCTGCGCCCCTCCAGGGTCTGCGCCCTGTGCCTGGGCACTGCTGGCACCGCCCTAGTTACGGCACTGAACATGGTCATTGTGTCGTCGTGTATTTTAAGCTTTTGGTTCGATTAAACTTCAACAAACACAACTACTGTCTATATATCTTCTATCTACTGATAATTTGTTAGCGTCAGAATCACTGGTTGCCTATACGTATGTTCAAGAATAACACTTAGGGCGCCTTCAATTTAGACGTTTCGTGTCTAGTCGGACCGCTGCAGTGCCGAAGCGGTGCGTTTGTCGTATGGCGCACGGACGGTCATTTGTTTGTACATACAAAGTGCACGGAGCGGCAACACCGCGGCGTCGGTAACGAGAACGCTCGACGACAGGACGGCAACGAACGTCACAAGCACCATGTCTCCATTCTTTTTCTCCATACAAACGTAGTTTACATTTTCCTCCCTGGATAAAGACATTAGAGCAAAACATAAAAACGCACGGCAGTCAGATACGCTTTCAATTGAGGCGTTTAGTATTGGACTGCTGTATTGGACCGTACTGTAGCGGCACAGCAGCGGGCTATATACCAGCGGCACGGTAAGCGGTCCGACACGAAACGTCTGAAAGCGTATCTGACTGCCGTGCGTTTGTATGCTAGTGGTGTTTTAATACATTTTACAGCAGTTAAGTCATGGACGCATGGTGCATGATGCTATTCAAATTTATTAGGCGCTTAACTTTTAATCCAAATATTTGAAATTGCTATAACTTTGTAATTAATGTATTTACGCAGATGAAACTTTAAATTTGGATAGAAGCAATTAGGTAGCAATGTTTTGTATAGGTATCACTTTCAGAAACTCAGCGTATTTACTGCTGAATAAGCAGGCAACCAGCCAAGCTGATATTAGAATGGTTGGTCGAAAAAATCTTTAAATATCTTAGTATATAATAGCAGCTCCCCGCGGTTTCACCCGCATAAGTCCCGATCCCGTGGGTATATCGGGATCAAAAGTAGCCTATAGCCTTCCTCAATAAATAGACTATCCAACACCGAAAGAATTTTTCAAATCGGACCAGTGGTTCCTGAGATTAGCGTGTTCAAACAAACAAAAAAACAAACAAACTCTTCCGGTTTATAATAGTAATAGAAGATATAGGTAACAATTTAATGCTAACACTGATAGGTAGCAATTCTTGAATTAGTATACGTTATAGGCAACACGCCATTCAGATGGTGACGATAATTTAACAAATTAAACCGGCCAAGTGCGAGTCTGACTCGCGCACGAAGGGTACCATTATTACAATTGGCTACGGAACCCTAAAATGAACATTGGGCCAACCAATTTATTTAACCATTGGTCTTTCTCCAGTCTCACTAGATGGCGCTAGTCTTCAAAATACATCTCGATATCGTTGCGTTGCTTAAGTTGATAAAAAATGCTATGCAATAGCTTTACCGCGGCAGTCCGAGTGCCACATGTTTTTAGTATTCGTTGTTATAGCGGCAATTAAAATACAACATCTGTGAAAATTTCAACTGTCTAGCTATTACGGTTCATGAGATACCTACAACCTGGTGACAGACAGACAGACAGACAGCGAAGTCTCAGTAATAGGGTCCCATTTTCACCCTTTGGGTACGGAACCTTAACAAAAACCGACTTGGCATTCAAAACTTGACAATGATTTCAGTTAAAAAACACAACGAACGTGGTCGATGGCCGACGTAAGTCCAAGAAGAGGAAGAAGGAAGACAGTAGCAAATACGAGACGTACGAACCACAGGAGAAGGTGAGTTCACATGGAAACTGACACAAAATGGGGTTGGCCGGTGAAAGCTAATTGCAGATGGCGCTAACATAGATTGGTTATTTAGCGGGATTCGAATAGTTTGGAATTTATTTTAATCTTACTTCCTACTTCCTATCCTATCCTATTTCCTATTTCATACTTCCTTCTTATCCGAGCGATGTTCCCGGTTGCATCCCTCTCGGGAGCCCGGGGTCCGCTAAACCCCAAATTGTTTTTTTTTTATTTTGGGGTCGGCGCAGTCGGTAAGTCATCCATCATTGACCATACCTTTTGCAATTAGATTTGGCAATGTTTTTACGGCCGGCCGCCTGCCTGACACCAACCCTCTTAGGAATCAAGCAGTTTATCCGCCACCGCGCGGGGAGAACTTAAGGTTAGCTAGTCTCCCTCAGATCCCTTAGTCGCCTTTTACGACACCCACGGGAAGAGATAGGGTAACCCTATTCTATGCCGGGGCTACACGGCTAATGCCTACTTCCTATCCTACTAAAATTATAAACGCAAAAGTTTGTATGAATGTATGTCTGTATGTATGTGACTTTGTAACTCTTTCACGCAAAAACTACTGAACCAATTGCGATAAAACTTGGAATATATGTACATACATAGCTGGAGACCTAGAATAACACATAGGCTTTTTTTCCGATATTCCCGCGGGATCGAGACTTACGCGGGTGAAACCGCAGGGCGCAGCTAGTTTCCCATATATCTGACTTAAGCCAGACCTTTCGACTGATATTCCAAGTCGTAGAATTCGCATTTATTGTGTTTTCCAATAAGGAGGAACACTAACTTTTTATCCCGGCAGAGGGCGTTAGTCGAATGATCTTAGGTTTGAATTTAGAACTGTCAAACAGGTGTTTTTTACAACTCTCGGCGCCAAATTGGCCATATCAGTCTCAGACCGAATGAAAAAAAAACTCGGCGTTTTCATTGGTCGAGGACATCATCAAAAAAAAAAAGATCATCCGACGCCAGCGCCATCTGCTTACAGCTTTGCGTGTGGCACCCCACTGGCGAGATAAAGAGCTTAGAGATAAGTTTAATAAACGTTGTGCGTCTTTGCGTGGTAGAAAGGCGGACCTTGTTAAAAATTAGCATTTTTCGGGACTATTTTCTTCAGGATACCTTTCTTTATAGACTAGCTGCATCCCGCGGTTTCAACCGCGTAAGTCCAGGAGGGTTACTGCGGTTCTTAATAATACTTCCAATAATAATTCCAGCCGATACGATGATTCTACTGTCACACTGTGATAGTAGGGTGACAGTAGAATCATCGTATCGGCTGGAATTATCGTATCGTTGTCGTGTCGAAAGAACTGCAGTAACCCTCCAGATCCCGTGGATATATCGGGATCAAAACCTTATGTTACTCCTCGATAATGTAGCTTTCTTTTGATGAAATATATTTTCTTAAATATTTGACAGGAATACGAGTCCAGTTTCGTTGAGATGCCCAAGGATCTCTACCAGGCGCACTTGCGTCCGGGAGTCATTTTTAGAATACACATGTCGGAGGCCATTTTGAAAATGCAATACCGGAAGTAAGTAACTATGTCATCATCATCATCATCATCATTTCAGCTGTAAGAAGTCCACTGCTGGACATAAGCCTCCCTCATAGATCTCCAGATGCTTCGGTCATAAGCGGCCTGCATCCACCGTGAACCCGCGGCCTTAACCAAGTCGTCCGTCCATCTCGTTGGTGGACGTACCTATGTACATACCTACATATATTCTATGAACAACGCACAGCGCCATCTAGCCTCGTGATAAGTTACTAAGCTAAGTGTTACGGTGACTAGACAACGTATATAATTATCTAAATATATTATTATTGTCTGTATACGTCCAGTATCACGGGGCTATGGAGCCCCGGACTTTTGTAAGAGGGCGTCCATAAATTACGTGAGGTGTTTTTTGAAATTTTCTCTCCCTCCCTCCCCCCCCTGGTGAGATGTCGTGAGATTTTATTCAACCCCCTCCCCCACCCATCCTCCAATCTCACATGAGATTTTTCAAAATGTGGGTTTCTTACGTAAACGCGTTGGATTGTTATTGTAAAAAGAAAAAAAAATCTAATAGACCGTTGCAATAACGAACTAACAAACTGTAGATTGTGTTCAGTTACTGGAGCAGTAAAATACAGCTCCGGTAGCAGAATTTTTTTTCAGTGTGTACAATCTGGATTATATGTACCAAAATAGTATATATTTTTTTTGTTTCAATCAGAAAAAAAATTGCGTGATATTTGCCGAGACCCCCTCTCTCACCAACGTAAGATTAGATAAGATTTGACTCGACCCCCTCCCCCCCTTAAACATCTCACGTAATTTATGGACGCCCCCTAAGGCGTGCGTGGAGCCGAAGCCAACACGTAGAGGTATTTTTCAATAACATTTTACTCGCAAACTATGAAGTGGACGGACACCAACCCGGCGATAATCCCTGTCTGCACTATAAGATGCAGGGACAACCACTGGATCGGATAGAACTATTGAGAAATCTAATAATAATCGGATGATTATGGTGCCATAGCATAGTATAATATAATAAATAAATAATAAATAAATTCTGTGAACAACACACAGCGCCATCTAGCCCCGTGGTAAGCGACTAAGCTTGTGTTACGGTGACTAGACAACGGATATAATACTTAAACTTATTTTTCTTTTGTAAATACATACATTTTATACATAGAAGGACACCCAGACCAGACACAAATATTTATTTTTAAGCATAAATACTTGCACCCGGCGGGAATCGAACCCGCAACCTCCTGCATTGCAGTCGGGCTCTCGCACGACGCGCCACAGAGGTCGTCATATATTATTACATAGAGTATGATAGGGTATGTTATGCATTTGGGCATTCCTTCGTTAAGCCAGTGAGTTAATGTACTTAAAAGGAGTTTGGTTGTTCAGCTTGAGAAACGAAGTTTACATTCTAGCGACACTCAGGTCATTTTTATTAGGGTTCCGTAGCCAAATGGCAAAAAACGGAACCCTTATAGATTCGTCATGTCTGTCTGTCTGTCTGTCTGTCCGTCCCTATAGAGCTATACTGTTGAAACTTGGTAAGTAGATGTATTCCGTGAACCGCATTAAGATTTTTACACAAAATTAGAAAAAAAATAATACATTTTTGGGGTTCCCCATACTAAGAACTGAAACTCAAAATTTTTTTTTTACCAAACCTATACATGTGGGGTTATCTATGGATAGGTCTTTAAATTAATGATATTGAGGTTTCTAAAATCATTTCTAAACTAAGTAGTTTGCGCGAGAGACACTTCCAAAGTGGTAAAATGTTGGTCTGTAACCCCCTGTAACTTCTAAAATAATGGAATGATAAGACTAAAAAAAGTATATGATGTACACTACTATGCAAACTTCCAACCAAAAATTGATTTGAACCAGATCTAGTAGGTAGTTTTTTTAAAACGTCATAAATCGTAAACCGCAATTTACCTTTCAAAACAAAATCTGTAGTATAGATAATGGTACGGAACCCTTCGTGCGCGAGTTTGACTCGCACTTGACCGGTTTTTAAGGCATTGTTTGGGATATAGTGTGTTTCAACTTTAAATTCCTATGCCGTTATGTTGGTAGCAAAACAAATAAGTGTTGCCTTAAGAGGATAGTCTCCATTCTCTTTCTCCATACAAACGTAGTTTAAATTTTCCTACCTGGATAAAGACATTAGAGCAAACATGTTTATGCCATAAAACTTATATCTGTCATGCATGACTATGCATCTACCTTTTCATTTTATTATTTTTTATTATTATTTTAATTAGAAAAAAAAAGGTAGATGCATTGTTATGACAGATATAGGTTTTATGGCATAAACATATTTGCTATAATGTCTTTATCCAGGGAGGAAAATGTAAACTACGTTTGTATGGAGAAAGAGAATGGAGACTATCCTCTTAATCCCTGTTGAGCTCATCGAAAATTGTTGATTTTTTAATGACGGAATGTCGTTGAACTTCAGAGTGCAGAATAAGAAAAAAATAATACATATTAAATAAGCAGATTCCCGCGGTTTCACCCGCGTAAGTCCCGATCCCGTGGGAATATCGGGATCGAAAGTAGCCTATGTTACTCAGGGTGAATGTAGCTTTCTAATGGTAAAATAATTTTTGAAATCGGTCCAGTAGTTTCGGAGATTACCCCCAATATACATACATGTTACCAACGTTACCTCTTTATAATATTAGTATTATTAAATATAAGGCCCGATCCCGTGGGAATGTCGGGATCAAAAGTAGCCTATGTTACTCAGGGTGAATTTAGCTTTCTAATGGTGAAAGAATTTTTAAAATCGGTCCAGTAGTTTCAGAGATTACCCCCAATATACATACATACATACATGTTACCAACGTTACTCTTTATAATATTAGTATAGATAGTATAGATTAAATATATGATTATTTTTATTTAATTTTCTAGTTACGGTGAAGACAAAGATGAGTCGGTGATCGAAGCAGATGTGGAATACCTCCGACTGACACGTAAGGTAGGGAAGTTTGTGATTTATAGTGTTCCGTACCCAAAGGGTAAAGATAGGCCTTTTTTACTAAGACTCCACTGTCCCTCTCTTCTTGACTAGCGTTTTGGGGACACGATCTGTCTATAACTGATCCCGCACGGTTGCCCTCCGGGGTGGCCGGACGGAACAGCGGACCCATCTCTTCATACCCTAGCTGGTTATAGCTTGGGACGCTATAACATATATGCGTAGAAGTCATGGAACGGGTTGCTGTCCCTCTCTTCTTATAGAGAACCGAACACTAGCGTTTGGGGACACGATCGGTCTATAACTGATCCGACTCTTAGGCCCGGCGCACATTATGAGCATCGGCAAGGAAAGGGATCCTTCGGCATCCCTACATGCAGCGCACACTATCGGGAACTATGCTTTGGCATGCTGCAACGTTCTTAGGGATGACGAGGCAGGGCAATCTACCCACACCCGAGTGTTGCCTTGGCGCCGCCATCGGCAGCCTTGAGGATGCCGAAGCATCCTCAAGGCTGCCGATGTAGCCGCCTCAAGCATACGGTACGAAGCGGTATTTTTGTTACTACGACCATATATCACGGAAATTTCTACTTTATTGCCATGAAGTTAATGTATAATGCTATTTGCCAAATAAAATCCTCAACCGTGACGATGCTCATAATCTGCGCCGGGCCTAAGGCGGAACAAAGTTCGCCGGGCGCTGCCGCACCTGTCAGCGGCAGTACTTCCCTAGGTAGGAAGGTGTTCAAACAAACCCGACCAAGTGCGAGAGACTCGCACTTGGCACTTGATCGGTTTTTTTTTAAGTTTAAGACAGCGATCTAACCTTTTGATTCATTGAATTTGACAAATTTTCTCTAGGAAAATGTATGAAATTTCGTATTTAACGGCCGAATACAGAAACGCTACTCAAAATTTGAGTTCTAGTTAATAATAAAGCAGCGCTCAATCTCAAAAATTCTCATACAAATTTTAAATTTAGAAGCTGCTCAATTGATTAATAGCCCTCAAATTTTAAGTGGCGTTTCTGTATTCGGCTGTAAGTCTACAATTATGATGCGTCCTTACATTATGTTGTAATAAGTAAAAAATAAAATTTCTTTATTGAGTTGTACTTAGGTACTGATACCAAATCCTTGGGTCTCTCATCTCTCTACTCCTCGCAAAGGTAATAAACGACGAGATCACCAAGTTCGAGGACCTGAAGTGGCTGATGGGCTGGTTCAACAACCGATCCGAGCTGATACAGGAACACATGTGCAACACCAGATATTATGCTACCGGTGAGTTCTATCAAATCCTTGGGTCTCTCATCTCTCTAGTCCTTGCAAAGGTAATAAACGACGAGATCACCAAGTTCGAGGACCTGAAGTGGCTGATGGGCTGGTTCAATAACCGATCCGAGCTGATACAGGAACACATGTGCAACACCAGATATTATGCTACCGGTGAGTTCTATCAAATCCTTGGGTCTCTCATCTCTCTAGTCCTTGCAAAGGTAATAAACGACGAGATCACCAAGTTCGAGGACCTGAAGTGGCTGATGGGCTGGTTCAACAACCGATCCGAGCTGATACAGGGACACATGTGCAACACCAGATATTATGCTACCGGTGAGTTCTCCATCCATGTACTGTAATGTACCTACAGTAGCACGATGTTCCATAGAGAGGAAACATAAACAAGAAAGCGCAGCTAGTAAATAATAAAATTCATTGTTATGTTCTACTCTATTGCATTGGGGGCATCCTGTAAAAATAGATGTAGGGTTTTCACAATAAATAAATAAAAGTATTCTAACAACGACGTCAGAATTTTGATCCATCATCGTGTGTGAGTAATGTTTCCCTCCAGTTTGACGTTTGGAACTGGCTCGTCTCGTCCGTCAGAGACGAGTTTGAAATGGATCACTATCAGGCGACCTTTCTCATTCTAGTCTCTAATAGAGACCACTCCACATCCATGCGAGTGCGATTCTGCAGGCGCATATTTCGCAGTAAAAATGAGCCGAAGGTATTAGATTACAAGCCTGTAGTTGGTAACCTTACCTCATTGAGTACCAAGTGGAGACTTATAGAAAGAGTAGTAAAAGTTATGCCTAAAAAACTCGGTCAGCCGCGATTCAGCCTGGGCCCGTCGGAACTCAGCCCGTTTTTAGGGGAGCAATTGGGGCTGGAACCTTATCGAGTACCAAGTTGAGACTAATATGGTGGAAAGAGTAGTAAAAGTTATGCCAAAAAATGTTATGTTATATATTTTGATTCATTTTTCCCAGGTACCCCACCAACCCTCTTCACGCACACAGAAGAGTACATGAAACGTATGTGTCTCTTCGACAACGTATACCTAGACCACATTCCGTACGTCGTGGGCGAGGACGGGTCTCTGATGGGCGCAGTGGCGCCCCCTGTGCTGCACTGTGACGCCTCCACTTGCACATCTGTGCCTTTCATTGACAGGTGACGTATAACTTGGACGACGTATGCCTCGACCACATTCCGTACGTCGTGGGCGAGGACGGGTCTCTGATGGGCGCAGTGGCGCCCCCTGTGCTGCACTGTGACGCCTCCACTTGCACATCCGTGCCTTTCATAGACAGGTGACGTATAACTTGGACGACGTATGCCTCGACCACATTCCGTACGTTTACAGGAGGAATCAAGAAAACTTGTTAGAAACTATTATAGCTATGCCAGCGATTTCGTCATCGTTTTTCGAACACCTACCTATCGCTGTACAAAAGTCTACACTTAAACGGACGACCAGGGAAGTACTGTTGCTGAGCGAATTTTGGCAGTCTGTTTATGTGTGGATTTTGCACGGCGGTGGGTAACTTGTTGCACATTCTACTATTTATAGATACTTATATAGATTAGAAGTAGCCTTTGTCGAAAATATAAAAAAATACCAAAACGGATTTTAGAAACCGACTGCAATGGAGAAGGTTGTGGTTTCAATTCCAGCCGGGTGCAAGTATTTATGCTTAAAAATAAATACTTGTTTCTGGTAAACGTAGGGAATAATTTATTGTGTCTAAGTATTTTCTTTATATCATAATTATGTATGTATGAATTTCAATTTTACCAGCCTGATGTTCGACGAGAAGCTAAGCCGCACGAACGTCCGCACTCTGACGCGGTGTCAGGCGAGCTGCCGCGCGCATTGCCGCAACAACCCGGACTGTCTCAAGCGCTGCTCGGACAGGTGTCTGCGGGCTGACTAGTGCGTGTTGTTGTTGTACACGGAAATATACTGATATCATTGGATATAGCGGTGTTTTATTGTGTTTACTACCATGGTGTTGAAGCCTCATGTTCAGTAACTAAGCCGCACGAACGTCTGCACTCTGACGCGGTGTCAGGCGAGCTGCCGCGCGCATTGCCGCAACAACCCGGACTGTCTCAAGCGCTGCTCGGACAGGTGTCTGCGGGCTGACTAGTGCGTGTTGTTGTTGTACACGGAAATATACTGATATCATTGGATATAGCGGTGTTTTATTGTGTTTACTACCATGGTGTTGAAGCCTCATGTTCAGTAACTAAGCCGCACGAACGTCTGCACTCTGACGCGGTGTCAGGCGAGCTGCCGCGCGCATTGCCGCAACAACCCGGACTGTCTCAAGCGCTGCTCGGACAGGTGTCTGCGGGCTGACTAGTGCATGTTGTTCATATAGCTACACGGAAATATACTGATATAATTGGATATAGCCTTGTTTTATTGTTTGACTACCATAGTGTTGATGCCTCCAGCTGTCCCGACCTCTGAACTTATACAAATCTGTGGAACCGTTTGACCGTAAAACGTTTTTTGTAGAAAACAGCACGACACTCTTTTTTAAAAGTCGGTTAAAGTAGCGCACGTCCTTTGCCGACCCCTAGACTACCCCCATGCCGTATATATTTATATGAATAATTATTAAAAGTCATCTTCATTTTTATATTGGTATATCGGTTACTGCGATACAAGCTGTGCTTAGTGTAGAACTGATTTATAATGTAATTTGAGAAATGTTTAAAAAGTTTCATAATCTACTATATAAAAATAAGTCGTGTTTTCCTTCCTGACGCTATAACTCCAGAACGCACGAACCGATTTCCACGGTTTTGCATTCGTTGGAAAGGTCTCGGGCTCTGTGAGGTTTATAGCAAAGAAAATTCAGGAAAAATTTAATTATCTATAATTTATAAGGCAAAACAACGTTTGCCGGGTCAGCTAGTAATAAATAAATATTTTATTGTTGTACTTTGGCTAAGTAACGCATATGCTCGCTCTTGTCAGTAGCTTTCAACGTCTGCGAGAATGTGACAGAGATTTTACTTAGAATAGACTTCATAATACTTTACGTAGTTGAAAAAATCGTATACGAAATGATCTATCGCTGAATAGGCCATCGTTGAAAAGTCCTGTCGTCGAAACAGTCACATACATACAATACAATAAACTTTTTAAACTAACACGATTGAAACTCATAATTTGATATTTTCCTGGGTTTTAATCGCGTGATTTTTACTTTTTAATTCTCTTACCTCGACGTTTCGACCATGTTACAACCGTCTTGGTCGCGAGGGGACTGGAAAAATGTAAAATTATGAGTCACGTACAAAATAGTTCTGTCGACCAAACGTCGCATCGGTGAATGGTACTGTCGGGGAATCTTTTAAAAATAAAACGTCGTCAGGGTACCTATAATTGTTATTTTCCTTTCCTTCATTATTATTTATTTACGCCGCCCGCGCCGCTTCGCTTCGGGGATTAAACCTAAGTATAGGTAGTTAGGCAAAAACTAGACCTACCTACCTACGTAAAGAAAAACCAGTGTGAATCATACGTCCTTACAAGTTACAAGACGCAATCCGGTTTGTAACCGTGCCTCCATTGCGTAGAGGTAGTAAACTACTATATGTAGATAGATAATTACTTCTATACTAATTATAAAGAGGAAAGATTTGTATTTTGTGTGTGTGTGTGTTTGCGTCTGTATGTTTGTTATGAATAAACTCAAAAACTACTGGATCAAATTCAAAAATTCTTTCACCATTAGAAAGCTACATTCACTCTAAGTAACATAGGATACGATATTCCCACGGGATCTGGACTTACGCGGGTGAAACCGTAGGACGCAGCTATTTATCTATATTTAGAGCGCAAACTCTATATTTTTACATTAATATTGTATCTCTGCTGTCCATGCAGTCAATTGGCCTCAGTTTGGGTCAACCGCGATACCGTCCGGTCGCGTCATTTGAGGAAAACAACAATATCCAATCGTATTCTTTAAGTTTTGTCTCAGTAAATAATATGTGCTAATGTATTAGTCTAGTGTTTTATTATTCTTAAATTCAAGATCAACAAAATGGTGAGTAATTTAAGTTAATTATTTAAATAAGTTAAGTAAGGATGGGTTTTTAACGATATTTTTTATTGTTTTTTTTTCCTACCTACCGTTTTTGAACTAGATTTAAATATTATGATGTGCGACGTTCGACACCGATAATGCATTAAGCGTTATGCAAAATTGTTCTTTATTTTGTACTGTGAGGTAGAAAAGATCTTCTTTTCGTATAGTGGTGTGTCTCACCTAGTGTTAAAGTTGTCAGGTCGCCCTAAGGCCTTTAACTTGACGTAACGACAGCTATCAGAGATAACAACCGGGACCAACTAACTGCTTTAGATGAGCTAAACTCAAAATCCATGTCGGGTTTATCAAAAATTGTTGATTATTTCATGGACGAAATGTTAATGAATTTGTTTTTGTGTATGGATTGTAGGCGATAGGAGATAAAATATGTGTTAATCCAGATCTCCAACTCCAGTTTTAAAATGGTTAACTAGGTCTTATCTTTTTACCCGACTGGGCGACGCAAAATTCAAAGTACTTTTATGAATAATAATTTATTTGTTTATCTACAATATAAATATAACTATACTAACAGTATACCATCTTCAATCACTATATAAATTAAAATAATTAAAATTAATAATCCAAAAATGAGTCCCTCCCTAGGTATGATACTCAAAAGGCAGGCTGAGGTTTTTATTTTGCTGGTTCAAATTACCGTAAAATCGTGGAAAATCATTTAAGAGGCGTATAAATAAGTATAACCATGGCTAAATTATTTAAGCTATATACCAATTCTAAAAACCGGTCAAGTGCGAGTCGAACTCGCGCACGAAGGGTTCCGTACCATTATCTATACTACAGATTTTGTTTTGAAAGGTAAATTGCGGTTTACGATTTATGACGTTTTAAAAAAAAAGTACCTACTAGATCTGGTTCAAACCCATTTTCGTTGGAAGTTTGCATAGTAATGTACATCATATACTTTTTTTAGTCTTATCATTCCATTAATTTAGAAGTTACAGGGGGGGGGACCAACATTTTACCACTTTGGAAGTGTCTCTCGCGCAAACTACTCAGTTTAGAAAAAAATGATTTTAGAAACCTCTATATCATTTTTGAAGACCTATCCATAGATACCCCACGTGTATAGGTTTGGTGAAAAAAAATATTTTGAGTTTCAGTTCTTAGTATGGGGAACCCCAAAAATGTATTATTTTTTTCTATTTTTGTGTAAAAATCTTAATGCGGTTCACAGAATACATCTACTTACCAAGTTTCAACAGTATAGCTCTTATAGTTTCGGAGAAAAGTGGCTGTGACATACGGACGGACGGACAGACAGACAGACAGACATGACGAATCTATAAGGGTTCCGTTTTTTGCCATTTGGCTACGGAACCCTAAAAATGCATGGATAGATGTATGTTTCGGATAAAAATGTTTGTTGGAGGTAATTTCTGTAATTAAATATTTTTATAAAAATAGACATTTCTCTTGAATTACCACATAAGGAAAACAAACGTTGTTTGCAGGATTTGATATTTATAAGCAACACTATCGATCGGTACAATAATACAGGAGTCGGACACGAAGTGTTCCGTATTGCTATCCTAATTGGGCACGGAACCCTAAAATTACCACTGGACCAACCAATCCGTAAACACAACGCGAACGTTAAAATTGATTTCTCCACTAGCGCCAGTCTATCCATCAACGTACACAAATTTCGAATTTCGAACTCCTTTTGAATTTCGAACAACTTATCGAACAATTTATCGACTGTTTGAAATATCAAATTTGATATTTCAAACAGTCGATAAGTTGTAATATACATAAGTCGTACGAGACTAGACTATTTATAATATAGTACCTATAACTAAATTTGTTTACCTAAACATAAACAACCTTTGGGCTTATCAATACTATAACAATAACAATAATACAATTTTATTGTAACTGAGCGATGTCTGCTAAGAAATAGGTTATCGCCTTTGACCTTTTGTTAACATCAAAATAGACGATGACACTGACACTGACACTTTACCTATACAGCCCACACCTACAGCACACATTCAGTATGTTAGGAAATGAGTGTCAGACACTGAAATGAAATTATACAAGTACGCTGGAATTGCTATACCTTACAAAATTACATTACATCTTTGTTATATTGTTATTAAAGAGGAATAGTACATTGAAATATTACATTTTTGTGGGCTCAGCGTGCATTTGTCAGAGGAAGCAATTTTATTTTTTAGATATCAAGGGTTCTCTGATGAGTTCTCTGATGAAAAGGTGGTTACAGGTGCTTCATCAATCCCTAACCAGTAGCACACGGTCTGATTCTACTGGTAAAATAAGTAAGTAATTTACTACTTTCTGAGGAACTATTCTGCTCATCACTCCGAAGATCCTCGTCCGATCCATATTTTGTTATTATGGAGCCACCTTGGGACTTCTACCTTCCGAATAAAAAGATAATCATCACAATTGGTTCGTAAATGACCAATAGAATTTGTTTCTCAAATTTCCATGGATTTTCGCTTATAACTTTTTATTTTTAGTTCTAGGACTAAAAGTTACTTTACAAAAGTTGTAGATAATCTTATTTGCAAAACAAAATGTTAATTATTTTTTATATGAGACCTATAGTTCGTCAAATAAACCATAAAAACCATTTGAACTCGTTTTTCCAAGATGGCGGCCGTGGGACAAGAGCCACATCCCCACAAACTATTATTTAACTTTAAACTAACCCCCCCTTGATATCTAAAAAATAAAATTGCGTCCTCTGACAAATGCACACTTAAATGTAACTTTTCAATGGACTAGAAATATTGATCGTTTGTTTGCATCGATTATGTTTCGAAACTACTGGACCGATTTCAAAAATTCTTTTGCCAATATAAACTTTTGATCCCAATATCCCACGGGATCGGGACTTATGCTGGTGAAACTGGGAAATGCAGCTAATCTATCTACTATATAAAAATAAGTCGGGTTTTCCTTCTTGACGCTATAACTCCAGAACGCACGAACCGATTTCCACGGTTTTGCATTCGTTGGAAAGGTCTCGGGCTCCGTGAGGTTTGTAGCAAAGAAAATTCAGGAAAATTTGTATACGTATTCAGTATGTCTGAGAATCGGCTACTATCTATAATTTATAAGGCAAAACAACGTTTGCCGGGTCAGCTAGTCTACTATATAAAAATAAGTCGGGTTTTCCTTCCTGACGCTATAACTCCAGAACGCACAAACCGATTTCGATAATTCTTTTTTTGTTGTGTTTGCTATTGTCAGGAGAAGGTTCTTATGAAAGAAAAAATGCTGAACCGATTTTGATGAATTTTGGTATGAAGATAGATAGCCATTTTTTTATACTAAGCGACAGGACAACGTCTGTCGGGTCAGCTAGTCTACTTATATAAAAGAAAGTCGTGTCAGTTCATTGAGTTATTAAATAATAAATAAATATTGCACAGCGCAATCTAGCCCCAAACTAAGCACTTAGTTTGTACTATGGGTACTACGGATATGCTACATACGTATTATACTTTTTCATCCCATCTATTCGAAAACAGCTAGTCTAATTCCTGTAAACAGGGCCTGAAGTAGCGCTTTGCTGGCGATGTTCCTAGCAGGGATTTTCATAGCTCATTATTGCCCTGTTTGCAGGGCAATAATGAGATTTGAATTTGGAATGTGAATATTTTTAAAAAGTTTCAATTAACAAAGAGTTCCTATCACCGTACTGCGTGTCTGATAGGTAGGTGATAGGTGATAGACCGAGCAGGTTAAGCAACACATGTGTCTGATAGGTGAGCGATGGGTGTTCGACCGTACAGGTAGAATATTGGTAAAATGCAGGGTTTTGGTAGAAAATTGTAGGTTTTGGTAAGAAATGGTAACGTTCGTAGAAATTGGTAGGTTTGGTGAAAAATGGTAGGTATTGGTAGAAAATGGTAGTTTTTGGTAGAAATGGTAGTTATTGGTAGAACTAACTCATTTTCTCATAGAGGGTGATGAAAAGTAGAATGTTCACCTCGGGAGCAAACACTATTTTTCGCTCGAGTGAGATACTTTGAATCCCTCGATTCGCTCAGGATTCTACTAAAGAATCCCTCGCTACGCTCGGGATTCTACTCTAGAATCCCTCGCTTCTCTCTGGATTCAAAAAACACTCTCGCCGTAAAAATAGTCTTTTCTCCCTTGGTATACAATCTACTATTTTTGTAAATAGGTACATACATAATGATACATAGAAAACACCCAGACCAGAAACAATTATTTATTTGTAATGTTTAAGCATAAATACCTGCACCAGGCGGGAATCGTACCCGCAACCTTCTGTATTGCAGTCGGGCCTTCCTCCGACGCGCCACAGAGGTCGTCGGGGGAAGGCCATTTATAACTCAAGATTGAACGGTTGAACCGATTTGGCTAAAAACTGGTGGGCAGGTAGCTTAGAACCAGGAGAAGGTTTTTTTTTTACCTTTATAGCGGAATAAAGTTCGCCGGGTCATCTAGTATATTATATCAAATCAAAATTACATAATGGGTAGATATATTCAAGGTATTTACTAACAGGTTTTAAACAAATAAATGTATCTACAAAGTTCTCGATTGACTAAACCGGTTTATATGCAGTTATATTATTATAGTCATTAATAATGAATTTTGATTAAATTTTAATTGCCCTTTTTTTAAATAATAATTGATAGGTTAGTGTTTATTAAGATACTCGTATATAGGCAATTATCTAGATATACTTCGTTTTTAGGGTTCCGTAGCCAAAGGGTGAAAACGGAACCCTATTACTAAGACTCCGCTGTCTGTCTGTCCGTCTATCACCAGGCTACAACATCTCATGAACCGTGATAGCTAGACAGTTGAAACGTTCACAGATGATGTATTTCTGTAGCCGATATAACAATAAATACTAAAAACAAAATAAAATAAATATTTAAGGGGCCCTTCCATTCAACAAACGTGATTTTTAATATAAAAACACAACGATACCGCGATGTATTTTTACCACTAGCGCCATCGAGTAATAGAGTGTGTGTGATAGACTGGCGCCAGTCGTAAAATGAATTTTAAAGTTCACGGTGCGTTTACGAATTGGTTAGTCCAGTATTCATTTTAGGGTTCCGTAGCTAATTGCAATAGTGGTACGGAACCCTTCATACGCGAGTCCGACGCGCAATTGGCCGGTTATCAAACTCGAAGTATACCGAATACAAAAACGCCACTTAAAATTTGGGGGGTACTTAAATAATTGAGCAGCATCTAAATTTCAAATTAGTATTAGAATTTTCGAGTTTGAGAGCTGCTTATTTGATTAAGTAGAACTCAAATGTTAAGTAGCGTTTCTGTATTCAGCCGTTAATCTGTTATTACTTATTACAACAAGAAGTTTACATATTACCATAGAATACATAAATAGTACAAGTACAGAAGCTACACTGTTGAACGTTATTTTAATAATAGTGATCCTTGCCAAGACACAATAAAGCGCAATATAAGATCACCAAGCAATAGGTACCTGTGTTCTGAAAACGGGCTTTAAATAACAATTCTAAATTCAAATAAGTGTCGTAGCTCACGAACGTTTTTTTTTTTTTCACGAATCTTTTGGTTGATAGGTGACTTTTGCGCGAGTGTTCTTAGCTATGTTTGATCAAAATCGGCTTAGCCGTTCAAAGTATATGTAGGGTCAAACTCGGAAATAAAAACCGAATGTTTTCAAATATACCAGAGTGGGATATCAAATGAAAGGACGTAACTTTTGTGACAACAATATGCATGTTTAATCAAAATCGTTCTTACAAAAAGAGAGAAATAAAAAAATTTAATGAAAAATTTTAAAAACCCCTGACTTAAAAAAATCTTCCTAGTTAAAACAAAACTAAACTTTAAAACCTTACGTTCCCGCGTCGGGAGACGCGGGAATGTGTCACAGAAATTGATGGTAACCGACCCGTGCTTGCTTATAGTATCTAACGTTCCCGCGTCCCCCGACGCGGGAACGTAAGGTACCACATACCTACTCAGAGACTTGAAATTTGTTTTCGGCTTATTATTTTTACCTTTTTAAAGTTTAGTTTTATTTTAACTTGGAAGATTTTTTAAGTCGGGGGTTTTTTAAATTTTTAATTTAATTTTTTTAAATAAGTATCCTAATTATCTTTCGTTATTGAAACAATCTCTAACAAACCCATCTGTCTCCAGCTCAGAAACATCATCATCCTAACCCTGGCGGTCTACTGCAGCTGCCAGAAGAACGATGAGGAAGACATCCTGCTCCAGATCTTCGGGAAGCCTCCAGCAACCAACCCCCCCGCTCCGAACCCCCCGGCTCCTGTGACGCCGCCAACCATCGTGGATAAGATCAATGGACCTTCGACCTTGGTGCCTGGAGTTATCACTAGGCCTCAGAGTATGTGGCTTCTTCTTCTTTTCGTGTAGAAGTGACCTATTATTAGAGTTCTCAGGTCGCCCTTACGCCTCAAACTTGACATAACGACTGCTTTCAGAGATAACAACTGCTTAACGTGCCATCTAGGCATCTGAAGCACGGAGGAGCTCGTAAAAATGATTTCTTGACACAAATTATAATAATAATTATAACTATGTAACTTAATCGTGTGAATTTAAAAAGTTAATTCGTTTTTTTTAATGAACAGCTGCCGAGGATCTCTCGTGCACCACGACAGAGGGCGAGGCGGGGGAATGCGTCCCGTACTATCAGTGTAATGTGAAGAACAACACTGTCATTGATGATGGAGTGGGCCTCATTGATATCAGGTGAGAATTATTTAGTTCTCTTAAACCCCTGACCTTTATAATACATGCTGGATAGGAAATCGCGCACTGAACTTTTGGTCTATTTCATTTGCACCATGTTGATAATAAAAACAACATCATTCCATCATTAAATAATCAACTATTTTCGATGAACCCAGGGCCTACATTAATTCTATGAGCGATAAAACAAACGATAATTCCAGAAGAAAATCTGTCATCCTTCCGTCCGTTTTGAACTGTTCGGAAGGTCAGCTCCGATAATCTGAGGTAAATCTGTCATCCGTCCTTCAAAACGCACGACAGATTTTCCTTACATTATCGGAGCTAGGGCATGAATCCCGGGATCCCGGGATATCGTAATCCCGGGATCTCGGATGCAAAAGTTCGATATTTTAATCCCGGGATTGAGTAATCCGATATCGAGATTTGAGCAATTTACTATTTGGGTTTAAATTAAGGTTTTTAGCTATATTTTTCCTCATCAAATTAAACCCAAATTAGTCTACCCCTGAGGAAGAGATCTGTAAAGATTTAGAAGCGTAGGGAATTGGTAAAATGTTTAAAACAATAAAAGTAACGTGATTCATTGCAATTTTTAAGACAATTATTTTTTATACAAGCTCGCATGCAATTTTTTTCTGCTAACATCATTTTAGTGGTGCGCCTAGAATTTGGCGCGAAAGTTTAGACACTTTCGGGTTTAGGGTATTTGTCCGCCATATTTCCAAAATGATGGGGTGGACGGCCCTCGGGGTAACTTATTTACGTAATGAAACCACTGGAGTCTTAAATATATTAAATATTTTAAATTTAACACATTTTTATTGTATTAAATTCGCCTTTTTAACGATATCTAAAATCTCAGTATCAATCCCGGGATCCCGGGATTGAGCTCTTAATATCGATATCGTCCCGAGATTGAAAACCTTCCGATATTGCATGACCTAATCGGAGCTGACGTTCCGAACAGTTCGAATATAGAACTACTGAAGCCGACTACCAACTCGTCCATCTGGGTTGAGTTTGAAATGGCACATTATAAGGCGACATCTCTCCTTCTAGTCTCTAATAGAGACCAGTCCAGTTCTATGAGATTATCTTTCTTTCATTCGTTCGGTCGTAGAATTAAAGAAACCCTCCAGGCTTATTGGCTTATTGCTTTGTGAATTTAGCCGTGTAGCCCCAGCATAGAATAGGGTTATCCCATTTCTTCCCGTGGATGTCGTAAAATACGACTAAGGGATCAGAGGGAGATTAGAAAACCTAAAGTTCTCCCCGCGCGGTGGCGGATAAAACTGATTGCTCCATAAGAGGGTTGGTACTTGGTGTCAGGCAGGCGGCCGGCCGTAAAAAGATTGCCAAATCTAATTGCAGAAGGTATGGTCAATGATCCTATCCCCACTGCGCCGACCCCAAATAAAAAAACAATTTAGGGTTTAGCTTACCCCGAGCTCCCGAGAGAGATGCAACCGGGAACATCGCTCGGATGAGAAGGTTTGTGAATATAGCGGCTATTTACCCCTCAATAAAGGTCCGGTTTTGCATTAACTTCCAGGACGCGAGACGGTCCCTGTCTCTCCTACATGGACACCTGCTGCCTCATCCCGGACAAGCGACCTCCTGAGGACCCCATCACACCCAGACCAGACCCACAAGTACCAGAGCAGGTAAGCATAACTTGGTAGTTTAGCTGCAGGTCATAAAACTGAGCTGGTCTCTATTATAGACTAGAAGGAGAAAGGTCGCCGTCATGGTATCCTACTGGCTTATTCCCATTCGGGCCATTTTTTTTTCCTATTCGGGCCAAAACAACATTTCGAATACCTACCTAATCTTTTTTCCGCAACGGGCCAAAATGTTTCAAGTACAAACAGCAAGAAAATGCATATTATAAACGCGAAAGTTTGTATAATAATAAACTAGCTGCATCCCGCGGTTTCACCCGTGTAAGTCCCGATCCCGCGAGAATATCGGGATCAAAAGTAGCATGTTACTCGGGGTGAAATGTAGCTTTCAAATTTTGAAATCGGCCCAGTAGTTTTTGAGTTTATTCATAGCACACATACAAATACAGACACACACACACACACAAAAATACAAGTATTTCCTCTTTATAATATTAATAATCTTCTTCTTATCTTCTAATATATAAAATTTCCATGTCACAATGTTAGTTACCGTACTCCTCCGAAACGGCTTGACTGATTTTTATGAAATTTTGTATCCGTATTCAGTAGGTCTGAGAATCGGCTACTATCTATAATTTATATCTAATATATAAAATTTCCATGTCACACACAGTGTTAGTTACCGTACTCCTCCGAAACGGCTTCACCGATCTCCACCAAACTCCACATACGCATTCAGTAGGTCTGAGAATCGGCTACCATCTATAATTTATAAGGCAAAACAACGTTTGCCGGGTCAGCTAGTATATGTATAAAATCTAATATATAAAATTTCCATGTCACAGTGTTAGTTACCGTAACGGCTTGACCGATTTTTATGATTTTTTGGAAACGTATTCAGTAGGTCTGAGAATCGGCTACTATCTATAATTTATAAGGGCAGTCAGCACTGGAGTCAGTCAGGGCAGTAACCTAGGTCCAATGGAATTTATCATAATGATAAATGACCTTCCAAACGTGGTCCGAGACGCGGAGTGTCTTCTCTTTGCGGATGACCTTAAGCTGCTACTGGCTGTAAAGCATGAAAATGACTCTCACCGTCTTCAGCAAGACATAGATAGGGTTAGCGATTGGTGTCTGAGCAACAATCTTCAATTTAATGTTGAAAAATGCTCAGTAATAACATTTAGCAAAGCCAGGGCACCAACGCATTATAACTATCAACTAGATGGCGTCGCGTTGGAGCGGGTGGGCAAGGTCTCGGTATCCTTCTGAACACTGAATTGACATTTAGAGAACACATCATCAATGTCTGTAAGAAGGCATACAGGAGTCTCGGCTTTGTATTGCGACGAGCGCAAGGTTTCACGAGCATCAAAGCGGTGTCGACATTGTATGATGCACTCATTAGAAGCCAGCTCGAGTGTAATGCCAGTATATGGTCACCGCATGAAGCGAAATATTCTGCGATGCTAGAACGCATTCAGAACAAATACACTAGGTACCTGTATTTGCGGCTATATGGTGTCTATCCTTTTTATCCTTTGATGTATCCAACACTGTTCGTACTGGGCATGGTTGGATACACCAAATTGGAAACTAGAAGGGACCTAGCACTGGCAAGCTATGTATTACAGGTCTTTAGAGGGAGCATATGTAATCCGACTATACTTGAGTCGGTGAAGTTATATGTTCCAAATGAGTACCTACAACGGCGTCGCACTAGGAAGCCAGCACTATTCGCAGCACCTCACGGTAGGACTAACTTAGTAAATAAGTCGCCTCACGCACGGGTTCTACAGATACTAAATTTAGTTGCATTGGGGGACACTGTAATGATAGCTGTAGTTGTTTTTTGGAAATAAATAAATAAATAAAATAAATAAATAAATAAATAAGGCGAAACAACGTTTGCCGGGTCAGCTAGTAGATAAATAATAATCAACAATTTCCAATGAACCCGTCAGGGATTTAGAATTTAGCGGTTATGTACCTCATAAGTTGATATTTCACCGAAATAAGTATTATTTGTTATCAAATATGTATGCGATCTGACGTACCTACCTACCACCTACCTACCTACTTGTGCTAACACGAGAATGTCAGGGTCGTCTTCTACGAAATCATTTACAATGTCAATGATTTTGGAAGAAGATTTTGATGACATTCTCATCTACAGAAATGATACATCGCACTTCGTTGAAAAAACCGGCCAAGTGCGAGTCGGACTCGAGCACGAAGGGTTCCGTACCACTATCACAATCGGGTACGGAATCCTAAAATGGTTTACAAATTGCTTTTTTTTATTATTTTTTAGAGGCGATTAGTTAAAAACACAAGACGATCGAAATAGGCACAAAATATGACAACCAGACAGCCTGTCAAACTTGAACCCATAATATCTCGGAAACTATTGACCCTAGACCAGACCTAGTTTTATCGTCTCATTTGCCGAGACTAGGTAACGTATCTGCTGTTTTTCGTTTTCATCTAAGATACTGACAGACAAAAGAAAATTTAAGCTTACTCCTGCGGTTTCACCCGCGTAAGTCCCGATGAATAACGGGATCAAAGATAGCTTATGTCACTCAGGGTGAATGTAGCTTTCTAACGGTGGAAGAATTTCTGAAATCGGCCCAGCAGTTTTTGAGTTTATTTATAACAAACATACAAATACCGCCACACATACACACAGACACACACACACACAAATACAAATCTTTCCTCTTTATCATATTAGTGTAGATAATGGTGCCCTTCATACGCGAGTCCGACTCGCACTTTACCAGTTTTATTCACACTCAAAAAAATGTCACCCATATTGGAATTTCGAACATTATTACCTCAAAGGACATAAAATGGACATTTTATTACGTGACAGCGCGAATATGACATCACAAGATCACAGTGAGTTTTTTGACCTTCATAGCCTTATTAATAAACGTGGAGTAAGGTCGGAATAATTTTACCACTTTTTGTTTCTGTTTGTCAACTTTGAAAGTTCTTGTCACGGAAAAAGACAAAACATGTTCTCACTACTCCGACGTTACTCCACGTTTATTAATAAGGCTATCTGTGTTTACGAGCTTGCAAATAAGCGACGACAGAAGGCCTCGGTGAGGTAAAGATAAAATATTATTGAATCCAGTTTCAATTTAGCACAATAAACATAATATAAGTAATCGACCTCGGTGGCGCGTCGTGCGAAAGCGCGACTGCAATGCAGGAGGTTGCGGGTTCGATTCCCGCCGGGTGCAAGTATTTATGCTTAAAAAATAAATATTTGTGTCTGGTCTGGGTGTCCCTCTATGTATAATATGTATGTATTTACAAAAGAAAAATAAATATAAGTATTATATCCGTTGTCTAGTCACCGTAACACAAGCTTAGTCGCTTACCACGGGGCTAGATGGCGCTGTGTGTTGTTCGGAGAATTTATTTATTTATTTATATTTATTTATTTATAATCCTACCTTCCTACAGTCCAGATTATCGGAAGATTATCGGATATATCAGTAATAGGATCCCGTTTACCTTTTGGGTACGGAACCCTAAAATAGGATTCGATTACAAAATAAATATTTTTATTGCTCATTAAAGTTTTACAAAAAGTACCTATTTGATAAGTAGTGTCTGACCAGTGAGTCGTGGCAGCTGAAAAAAAGCGGCAATTTTAAAAAATCTTCATGTGTCAACACTGTGATGTCATGGCGATACATAGAAAAAATAGATTTGATACTTTTTATTATTTTACTTTTAATAAAAAGTATCAAATCTATAACTAACTATCTAATTATTACTAAAACATGAAGATTTTTTAAAATTGCCGCTTTTTTTCACTGCCACGCCACGACTCACTGGTCAGACTCTAGTACCAAATACGTTTAATAGCTCCCGTGAGGTTGGCGTGGGGCCAGTCTAAAGGCTGTTATGGTTCTTACTGTTCAGAAATTCGCCCACTGAAGAATCAATATTATGTTCTTGACATAGGCGTCAATTTCAAATCATTTCATAAACAGTCTGAAATGCATTGTCTCAGCAATCGCAGGTGGCCCGCGCCCCCCTGTAAATGTTCCTTCGCGCCCCTGGGGGGCGCGCCCCCACTTAGGGAACCCCTGATCTATCACATATCATAAAGAGGTAACGTTGTAACATGTCTGTATGTATACATATGTATGTAAGTCTAAGTATCTTACTTCTTACTAATATTATAAATGCGAAAGTAACTCGACCTTTGACGACCTCGGTGGCGCGTCGTGCGAAAGCGCGACTGCAATGCAGGAGGTTGCGGGTTCGATTCCCGCCGGGTGCAATTATTTATGCCTAAAAATAAATATTTGTGTCTGGTCTGGGTGTCCCTCTATGTATAATATGTATATATTTACAAAAGAAAAATAAATATAAGTATTATATCCGTTGTCTAGTCACCGTAACACAAGCTTAGTCGCTTATCACGGGGCTAGATGGCGCTGTGTGTTGTTCAAAGAATTTATTTATTTATTTATAACTCTGTCTGTCGGTCTGTTACGTTTTCACGCCTAAACCGCTTAACCGATATTGATGAATTTTGGTATAGAGATAGATAGGACCTTGGAGCAGGACATAGACTACTTTTAATCCCGTAAATCCCGCGGGATTTAGACTTACGCGGGTGAAACCGCGGGCGCAACTAGTAATGTATATTGGGGCTGATCTCCGATCCTATTGACTGTACGGATTCCAAAAATTCTTTTACCAATAGAAAGCTACATACACCCCGAGTAACATAGGCTACTTTTGATCCCGATATTCCCACGGGATCGGGACTTACGCGGGTGAAACCGCGGGACGCAGCTAGTCGGTTATAAAGTATCGAATACCGGTCACAATGGAAACTCCAGCGGTCTTTGTTCGGAGCAAACTAACAAAATTGATGTTGATGTACCTGAGTAGGTTGTCCCTACCTAATATTCTGCACTGTAGAATATTAGGTAGGGACAACCTACTCAGTTCACAGGGGGTTCCCAAAGTGGGCGATAATGCCCCCTGGTGGGCGCTGCAGGCCTAAAGGGGGGCGGTAAGAGACCCTAATAAAAATAGGGACGTTGTGTAGAAGCTATGGGGGCGATTTGTAATTTCATCTAGCTAGCTAGAAGGACTTCTCTCCGTGTAGTTCTCATAACTGTCCTGTTTTATTGAATAAATAAAATAAAAATCATGTCAATAGGTCGCTCCGTTTTAAAATGAATTGACTTTTATTTCTGCTAATATAGCTTACAATTAATTTCATTTGAAGTTATAGTGGTTTTTAAGGGGCGGTAGTTATTTCCCCCCCCCTTTGAGAACAGAACAGTGTATACTGTACAGAACAGGGTTTGTATATTGTAGTGACCCCTGACGATTGGGAACCCCTGCTCTACAGTAAACAATATGATTGAGGAAAACGCACTAGTGCATATCAAATACGTTGATCATTAGAATAACAGGTTGCCTTGGACGATTGCATTTAAAATTTGAAATAACGAGTTATCATTTGTATCATTTGTACAAGACACTATTCGAAAATCACTAAAATCTATGCCTCTTACTTATAAACAGCTGCATAGTTATTTTTTCAGTTCTTTAGTTATGGACTTTCTGCCAGCATTTAAGGGCAATTTGGGCCAATATCACGTGAATAAAGCCCTAATAACACAACTCTGTGACATTTAGAATTTCAACAATGCGGGTAGGAATATTAAAAAAAAATAGTGGCGAATTTTATTGCAACCCCATGTGAGCATCTGTTTGTAACGCGATAATTCCGTGTTCGGCACTGTTATTTTATTTTCACTACACTCGTTATCTTTAATGAAACTAAATTGATTATTTTGCCACCAAAACTAAACAATTTACACGAAAATAAAATTCAGGACCTCGCGTTCACCAAAACAAATGGAACTCTTGCATAAACTATGTAACGTTTGTCTTTTACTATGACATGAAGTTTCAAAGTTAACAGACAGTGACAAACGTTACATAGACTTACTTAGTCATCATTTATAAGTAAGAGAGTAAAACTATAAAATGCTTTGCCCTGACTGACTGATCAACGCACAGCCTAAACCGTTGACAGTAGAGAGCTGAAATTTGGAGAGTGTGTTCTTTATATGATGTGAGCATATGATAAGAAAGAGTTTTTCGAAACTCCCTCGAGATCGGGAGTTATGTGTAAGTAGTTACCCGAACAGTTTGACTATGGAACTGGCTCGTCTCGTCCGTCAGAGACGAGTTTGAAATCACTATAAATAAATAAATAAATTCTGTGAACAACACACAGCGCCATCTAGCCCCGTGGTAAGCGACTAAGCTTGTGTTACGGTGACTAGACAACGGATATAATACTTATATTTATTTTTCTTTTGTAAATACATACATATTATACATAGAAGGACACCCAGACCAGACACAAATATTTATTTTTAAGCATAAATACTTGCACCCGGCGGGAATCGAACCCGCAACCTCCTGCATTGCAGTCGCGCTCTCGCACGACGCGCCACAGAGGTCTATCAGGCGACCTTTCTCCTTCTAGTCTAATAGAACAGTCCAAATCTATGCTTTCACTTAAGAGGACAGTAGTCGACTGTTTCCTCCCTGGATAAAGACATTAGAGCAAATATGTTCATGACCATGCCCATGTCCATAGGATATTAGTAGGTAGAATAATGCATATGTGTTCCCCAGCGCGAAGGGTGCGGCTGGAGGAACCCCAAGGGAGTGGGCATCCGGACGACCGGCGAGACCGAGGGGGAGACCAAGTTCGGAGAGTTCCCCTGGATGTGTGCTATTGTCAAGTGAGTTGTATACCATTATACTAACAATTTTTCCGCCTCTTTCTCTCTGCAACTTTGAATTGTCGAGAGTTGGACGCCTATGAGTTCGAATTAAGAGGATAGTCTCCATTCCCTTTCTCCATACAAACGTAGTTTAAATTTTCCTCCCTGGATAAAGACAAGATACTTTTTTCAGGGAGGAAAATTTAAACTATACGTTTGTATGGAGAAAGAGAATGGAGACTGTCCTCTTAACGCGTCGTTTTGTTATATAGCAATTATTTTTAAGCTATTGCTTAGCTTTTATCGCGGGCTTTGAGCTTTGAATGAAGAAATTTCGTAACGAAATAATCTAACATCCCCCACTCGCCTACCATGTTGCCATGGTTACCATGTAGCTCGGCCGAGCTACATGGTAACCATGGCAACGTGGTACAAAATAAAAAAATAATTATAATTGCATACAGGCCGTGGCGACGCCTCGCCACGCTGTAATGTACTACACGTAGCGAGTCGATGTTTCACATCTGCTACATCTCACACATCTCGTGACGGCTCACATTTTTTTAGGTTTACCCTCGCCTATAGATGTTTCACATCAAAAAAATTCGAATTTCCAAAAGTCGTCAAAAGCCCCAGAAATATCTTAGGTAAAATGGTAACTCAATAGGATTCTTACCAGCTATCTATCTCTAGGATAGAACCAGTAAACGAGGACGAGCCGGAAGGGCAGAAGCTGTACGTGTTCGTAGGCGGCGGCTCCCTCATCCACCCGTCCATCGTACTCACAGCCGCTCACTATGTAGCAGATACTAAGAACATAGACGCGCTGAGAGTCCGCGCCGGAGAGTGGGACACACAGAGCACTAAGGAGATCTACCCTTACCAGGACAGGACCGTAGCTAGCATCGATGTTCATAAGGACTTTAATAAAGGTAGGTTTAACATAGACGCGCTGAGAGTCCGCGCCGGAGAGTGGGACACACAGAGCACTAAGGAGATCTACCAGCAAAAATCTAGCAAAAAAAATCAGGAAAAATTAATACGAATATGACGTACGACGATGACGTACGACGATGACGTACGACGATGACGTACGACGATGACGTACGACGATGACGTACGACGATGACGTACGACGATGACGTACGACGATGACGTACGACGATGACGTACGACGATGACGTACGACGATGACGTACGACGATGACGTACGACGTACGACGTATGACGTACGACGTATGACGTACGACGTACGACGTATGACGTACGACGTATGACGTGTGACGTATGACGTGTGACGTATGACGTGTGACGTATGACGTATGACGTATGACGTATGCCGTATGACGTATGACGTATGACGTATGACGTATGACGTATGACGTATGACGTATGACGTATGACGTATGACGTATGACGTATGACGTATGACGTATGACGTATGACGTATGACGTATGACGTATGACGTATGACGTATGACTAGGGCATGCAATATCGGAAGGTTATCAATCCCGGGATCCCGGGATTGATACTGGGATTTTAGATATCGTTAAAAAGGCGAATTTAATACAATAAAAATGTGTTAAATCTAAAATATTTAATATATTTAAGACTCTAGTGGTTTCATTACGCAAATAAGTTACCCCGAGGGCCGTCCACCCCATCATTTTGGAAATATGGCGGACAAATAGCCTAAACCCGAAAGTGTCTAAACTATCGCGCCAAATTCTAGGCGCACCACTAAAAGGATGTTAGCAGATTTTTTTTGTAAAAAAAATACTTTTCCTAAAAATTGCAATGAATCACGTTACTTTTATTGTTTTTAACATTTTACCAATTCCCTACGCTTCTAAATCTTTAAAGATCTCTTCCTCAGGGGTAGACTAATTTGGGTTTAATTTTAATAGTTCTATTCAATCTTTCCATGAGAAAAAATATAGCTAAAAACCTTAATTTATACCTAAATAGTAAATTGCTAAAATCTCGATATCGGATCACTCAATCCCGGGATTATAATATCGAACTTTTGCGTCCGAGATCCCGGGATTACGATATCCCGGAATCCCGGGATTCATGCCCTACGTATGACGTATGACGTATGACGTATGACGTATGACGTAAGACGTATGACGTATGACGATGACGTATGACGAACGATAAATGAAATAAAATTTTTCCTTTTCAAATATAAAACAAAAAATAAAATTTTCTTCATCTTTTAATCACCAAACGAAATGTTACATAAAACGAAGCCATCTGGTGGCGAAACGGAGTTCGCCTGGTTTTCTAGTGAACTTATAATCCCGTAAATCTCACGAGATCGAGACTTACGTTACGCGAGTGACACCGCGGGGCGCAGCCAGCATTTAATCTTCTAATATATAAAATTTCCATGTCACAATGTTAGTTACCGTACTCCTTCCGGCAAGGCAAAACAACGTTTGCCGGGTCAGCTATCTTTTTTTTACTATATAAAAATAAGTCGGGTTTTCCTTCCTGACGCTATAACTCCAGAACGCACGAACCGATTTCCACGGTTTTGCATTCGTTGGAAAGGTCTCGGGCTCGGTGAGGTTTATAGCAAAAAAAATCAGGAAAAATTAAAAAAGAAAAGCTGGAAAATCAAAATCAAACTCAGCGATGACGTATGACGATCACGTATGACGATCACGTATGACGATGACGTATGACGATGACGTATGACGATCACGTATGACGATCACGTATGACGATCACGTATGACGATGACGTACGACGATGACGTACGACGTATGCTGTATGACGTATGTCTATGACGTACGACGATGACGTACGACGATGACTTACGACGATGACGTACGACGATGACGTACGACGATGACGTACGACGATGACGTACGACGATGACGTACGACGATGACGTACGACGATGACGTACGACGATGACGTACGACGATGACGTACGACGATGACGTACGACGATGACGTACGACGATGACGTACGACGATGACGTACGACGATGACGAACGTCGATGACGAACGTCGATGACGAACGTCGATGACGTACGACGATGACGTACGACGATGACGTACGACGATGACGTACGACGATGACGTACGACGATTACGTACGACGTACGACGTATGACGTACGACGTATGACGTACGACGTATGACGTACGACGTACGACGTACGACGTATGACGTACGACGTATGACGTGTGACGTATGACGTATGACGTATGACGTATGACGTATGACGTATGACGTATGACGTATGACGTATGACGTATGACGTATGACGTATGACGTATGACGTATGACGTATGACGTATGACGTATGACGTATGACGTATGACGTATGACGTATGACGTATGACGTATGACGTATGACGTATGACGTATGACGTATGACGTATGACGTATGACGTATAACGTATGACGTATGACGTATGACGTATGACGTATGACTAGGGCATGCAATATCGGAAGGTTATCAATCCCGGGATCCCGGGATTGATACTGGGATTTTAGATATCGTTAAAAAGGCGAATTTAATACAATAAAAATGTGTTAAATCTAAAATATTTAATATATTTAAGACTCTAGTGGTTTCATTACGCAAATAAGTTACCCCGAGGGCCGTCCACCCCATCATTTTGGAAATATGGCGGACAAATAGCCTAAACCCGAAAGTGTCTAAACTTTCGCGCCAAATTCTAGGCGCACCACTAAAATGATGTTAGCAGATTTCTTTTGTATAAAAAATACTTTTCTTAAAAATTGCAATGGATCACGTTACTTTTATTGTTTTCAACATTTTACCAATTCCCTACGCTTCTAAATTTTTACAGATCTCTTCCTCAGGGGTAGACTAATTTGGGTTTAATTTTAATAGTTCTATTCAATCTTTCCATGAGAAAAAATATAGCTAAAAACCTTAATTTATACCTAAATAGTAAATTGCTAAAATCTCGATATCGGATCACTCAATCCCGGGATTATAATATCGAACTTTTGCGTCCGAGATCCCGGGATTACGATATCCCGGGATCCCGGGATTCATGCCCTACGTATGACGTATGACGTATGACGTATGACGTATGACGTATGACGTAAGACGTATGACGTATGACGTATGACGATGACGTATGACGTACGATAAATGAAATAAAATTTTTCCTTTTCAAATATAAAACAAAAAATAAAATTTTCTTCATCTTTTAATCACCAAACGAAATGTTACATAAAACGAAGCCATCTGGTGGCAAAACGGAGTTCGCCTGGTTTTCTAGTGAACTTATAATCCCGTAAATCTCACGAGATCGAGACTTACGTTACGCGAGTGCCACCGCGGGGCGCAGCCAGCATTTAATCTTCTAATATATAAAATTTCCATGTCACAATGTTAGTTACCGTACTCCTCCGGCAAGGCAAAACAACGTTTGCCGGGTCAGCTATCTTTTTTTTACTATACAACATGTAAAAAAACTGATGTCCGACCGTGAAGGGGGTTGTTTTAGAGGTCTAGGCGAACAACTTTTGTTCTACAAGTTTTGGAAATTTAAACTGTTTTTAGAAAATTTTGAGGTTATGTTTGCTTAAAAAATCAGCTGTTTTTCGAAGTTAAGGCCACCAATTATTAAATTAGTGTATTGGCCAGATTAAATGAACAAGTCCTTAAGGTTTACGACCTCTAACTCCTAAAAACAGCTGATTTCCAAGAAAACTTAACCTCAAAATTTACTACAAAAAAGTTTAAATTTCCAAAACTTGTAGAACAAAAGTTGTTCGCCTAGACCTCTAAAACAACCCCCTTCACGGTCGGACATCAGTTTTTTTACATCTACTATATAAAAATAAGTCGGGTTTTCCTTCCTGACGCTATAACTCCAGAACGCACGAACCGATTTCCACGGTTTTACATTCGTTGGAAAGGTCTCGGGCTCCGTGAGGTTTATAGCAAAGAAAATTCAGGAAAATTTTAATTATCTTTAATTTATAAGGCAAAACAACGTTTGCCGGGTCAGCTAGTGTTGTATAAAAATAAGTCGGGTTTTCCTTCCTGACGCTATAACTCCAGAACGCACGAACCGATTTCCACGGTTTTGCATTCGTTGGAAAGGTCTCGGGCTCGGTGAGGTTTATAGCAAAAAAAATCTGGAAAAATTAAAAAAGAAAAGCTGGAAAATCAAAATCAAACTCAGCGATGACGTATGACGATGACGTATGACGTATGACGATCACGTATGACGATCACGTATGACGATGACGTATGACGATGACGTATGACGATGACGTATGACGATGACGTATGACGATGACGTACGACGATGACGTACGACGATGACGTACGACGATGACGGACGACGATAACGTACGACGTATGACGTACGACGTATGGCGTATGACGATGACGTACGACGATGACGTACGAATATGACGTACGACGATGACGTACGAATATGACGAACGACGATGACGTACAACGATGACGTACGACGTTGACGTACGACGATGACGTACGTCGATGACGTACGTCGATGAAGTACGTCGATGACGTACGTCGATGACGTACGACGATGACGTACGACGATGACGTACGACGATGACGTACGACGATGACGTACGACGATGACGTACGACGATGACGTACGACGATGACGTACGACGATGACGTACGACGATGACGTACGAATATGACGTACGACGATGACGTACGACGATGACGAACGACGATGACGTACGACGATGACGTACGACGATGACGTACGACGATGACGTACGACGATGACGTACGACGATGACGTACGACGATGACGTACGACGATGACGTACGACGATGACGTACGACGACGATGACGTACGACGTATGACGTATGACGTATGACAAGGGCATGCAATATCGGAAGGTTTTCAATCCCGGGGTGATATCAATCCCGGGATCCCGGGATTGATACTGGGATTTTAGATATCGTTAAAAAGGCGAATTTAATACAATAAAAATGTTTTAAATCTAAAATATTTAATATATTTAAGACTCTAGTGGTTTCATTACGCAAATAAGTTACCCCGGTTTAATTTTAATAGTTCTATTCAATCTTTCCATGAGAAAAAATATAGCTAAAAACCTTAATTTATACCTAAATAGTAAATTGCTAAAATCTCGATATCGGATCACTCAATCCCGGGATTATAATATCGAACTTTTGCGTCCGAGATCCCGGGATTACGATATACCCGGAATCCCGGGATTCATGCCCTACGTATGACGTATGACGTAAGACGTATGACGTATGACGTATGACGTATGACGTATGACGATGACGTATGACGTACGATAAATGAAATAAAATTTTTCCTTTTCAAATATAAAACAAAAAATAAAATTTTCTTCATCTTTTAATCACCAAACGAAATGTTACATAAAACGAAGCCATCTGGTGGCGAAACGGAGTTCGCCTGGTTTTCTAGTGAACTTATAATCCCGTAAATCTCACGAGATCGAGACTTACGTTACGCGAGTGACACCGCGGGGCGCAGCCAGCATTTAATCTTCTAATATATAAAATTTCCATGTCACAATGTTAGTTACCGTACTCCTCCGGCAAGGCAAAACAACGTTTGCCGGGTCAGCTAGTATTTATATAAATTTACTAGCTGACCCGGCAAACGTTGTTTTGCCTTATAAATTATAGATAGTAGCCGATTCTCAGACCTACTGAATACGTATACAAAATCTCATAAAAATCGGTCAAGCCGTTTCGGAGGAGTACGGTAACTAACACTGTGACATGGAAATTTTATATATAAGATTATACAAATTAGTACCCATAGCTGTAGCCTAGTTTGACTGTGTGTAACTTCGTGCTATTATTTATCTATTATTTCGTAGGAAACCTATTCTACGACATAGCGGTACTATTCCTCACTAAGCCGATGGATCTGGCTCCGAACGTGCAAGTGGCGTGTCTCCCGCCGGCGAAGGAACTGGTCCCGGCCGGGACGAGATGCTTCGGGACGGGATGGGGGAAGGACAAGTTCGGCAAGCAAGGACGGTACCAGGTCATTTTGAAGAAGGTCAGTTTTGTATGGACGTAGAAAAATGTATTGTTTGTTAGATTACAATTAGGTACAATTAAAAAATAAACTTGTGGCACTCGGGCCACACTCCCGAGCCAAGCCAAGCCAAGCCAAGCTATTGCATAGCATTTTTTATTACCCGGCTGCAAGAAAAGGGTTATGTTTCTCGCGCTTATCTTGTAGGTATGTTTGTAAAATTCTTATTTCCATGGCAACGCGGTACAAAATAAAAAAATAATTATAATTGCATAAGTTGATAAAAAATGCTATGCAATAGCTTTACCGCGGCAGTCCCCGAGTGCCACACGTTTTTATTTTGGTAGGTATTGTAGATGATTGCAGCCATAAAGATGCCATTAAGATACTATTTCTGTTTCCAGGTTGAAGTCCCAGTAGTAGATCGTACGACCTGCCGCGACCAACTCCGCAAGACACGGCTCGGACGCCATTTTGAATTGCACACGTCATTTATGTGCGCGGGGGGAGAGCCGGGGGTAGACACTTGCAGAGGCGATGGGGGGTCCCCCTTATCCTGCCCCATTGAGGACCAAACCGACCGCTTTATGCAGAGCGGGATTGTGGCGTGGGGGATCGGCTGTGGGGAGAATAATACCCCCGGGGTCTATGTGGATGTGGGGCGGCTTCGGGCTTGGATCGACGATAAGGTGGCGGGGAAAGGGTTCGATCCGAAGGTGTATGAATACTGAGTAGTTTGACGCTCCCCCACAGAGGTGCGGTATTGAGCCTTTTTAGCGGTATCGCGTCCTTTTGAACCGGTAGAAAACGCAAATGAAAATCAAAGTACTTTTATTCATAAGGATTTTAGCAAGATATCTCTTTAAAATGTCAGTTATTATATCTAGTCTACTCATTTTTGCGGTATTGCGTCTCGACTATTTGCGCACAGCTGCGTTTTTACTGCTGGTAATACTGTTAACGATTTTGCGATACAGATTTTAGTACCTTTTTTATAAGGACCGCAATGAATTTACACACTGCTGCTGGTATAAGGAACAATTATGTATCCTGGAGTTGTATTTTTGAACTGGTAGAAAACGCAAATCAAATCAAATTATTAATTCGGATAATAGCAAGATATCTCTTAGTAATGTCAGTTATTATATCTAGTCGACTGTGTCTTTGGAACGCGGACCCTCCAATGAGAAGAAAACATAAGAAACTCATGGGGTTTTTTTGCACAACGAGCGAGAGCAATCTTGCTAAATTCAAACTTTTGCATACGAATTCAATTCCTGTAATTCAAAAATGCGACTCGTGATTATTTACGCACAACTGCGATTTTACCGGCAGTAATATCGCATGCGTTTTTGCGATATCGATTTTAGTACATTTTTTATTTTACCGCAACAAATTTACACCCTGCTGCTACAATTCTAGGGAAGAAGTAGGTAGGCTGTGCTGCTCTAGTAATACCGCATTACCGCAAAAACGTATCCGGTATTACCGCATGCGTTTTTGCGGTAAATATCAACCTGTGTGGGGATAGTTTAAATGTGGATAGAAAAATAATGCTAACACTTATAAACCAGACATATCTTGCAAATTAAAGACATTATGACAGACAATATGTTTATGCCATAAACCTTATATCGGCCTTGGCCATGACATGAGTATTTCTATACTAATTAGATAATTACATTTTGGTTAATTTTTTAATTGGTATAGAAATACTATTTTAATCAATTAGAATATGAAAAAAGTCATGGCATGGGGAATGGTCATGGCTAATATAGGTTTTATGGCATAAACATATTTGCTCTAATATCTAATATAGTACCTAGGTATCTTTTCCCTTAAGGGGACAGTCTACCTACTCTTTTCTCCATACAAACTTCACAAATGTAGTCGACTGTTTCCTCCCTGGATAAAGATATTAGAAAAAATATGTTTATGCCATAAAGTCTTATATCAGCCATGACTATGCCCCTCCGTTTTGATTTTTTTTTTCTAATTTTTCTAAATTTTATTTCTATTCTGATTAGAAAAAGAAAAAAAAAACCCAAACGTAGGGCCATATCATGGCAGATATTATTACAGGTTTTATGTCATAAACATATTTGCTCTAATGTCTTTATCCAGGGAGGAAACAGTCGACTACGTTTGTATGGAGAAAGGGTAGGTATACTTTACCCTTAACATCCCTGTCAAACTATAATAATATAATAAGTGCTACCATTGTTATTTTATATTCAATTCTTTTTAACAATGATGGGCTAAGATACTCTTTTATAAAATAAATATTTTTAATAAATAAAATGTTTTGTTTTCGAGTTAATGCCCAACTATGCATACCACTGACAACTGGACAGTGGATACCATATTTCCAAAATGATGGGGTGGACGGCCACCACTCGAGTTTTAAATATTTTAGATTACACATTTTTATTGTATTAAATTCGCCTTTTTAACGATATCTAAAATCCCAGTATCAATCCCGGGATTGAGCTCTTAATATCGAAATCATCCCGGGATTGAAAACCTTCCGATATTACATGCCATAGTAGGTACCCTGCGGGATTCGAATCCGCGACTGAACGCCGAACCAACGCATTTGACCGTTTCTTTGTCGAAATTACGAAAGCAATTTATTAAAATTAGATGTCACTACGAGGTCTAACTCGCAATAACACACGCGGTAAGGACTCGTGACATCTACCGGCGCACTTTGCAGTTCGCAAAGCAAAAGCAAAGGCTTTGCAGTTGGTAAAGCAATTCCAGCGTACTTGTATAGTTTCATTTCAGTGTATCATACATACCGACTTCACATGGCAACATTAACTCCACACGGTGCCTCTCTGCAGACCTAGATGATAATACTCGGGTCAAGACAAACAGATAACCCTCAGTGTAGATGCACACGTGTTTGTGATATTAAGATCTCGGGCTTAGTTGGTTACCACTACAATGTAATACAGCAATACAGCCACAAACATACATATAGCTAGACGTCACATGTACCCCGATTTGTATTGAAACCGAGCGGAGCGTGCCGACTTTTTAATACCTACTGCGCCGTCACAGCCACAGATAATATGTTCCTGCCTCTAAGCTAGGTGCTCGATTTTTTTGGGATCTTGCAGTTACTAATCACGCAAAGTTATAAGTTAGTCCGGCAACTAAAGACGCGCGCAGACTGCCAGTTAGCGCCGACTACAGCGACGTTTTGTCTGGGTTTTTCACGTTTTTCTGACACGAGGACATGAATTTGCGTGGTCTAGCTATATGTATGTTTGTGAATACAGCGATATTAACAATGCTCTGACGGTGAAGGAAACCATCGTGATTATTATATCACCTGATGGTAGGTAAGTAATGATATGATCTCAGACGTAGCACGCTCATCTAGAAGAAGGAAGACGGAACAAGATCCGACTCGTCTTCCTTAGTGACTGCACTGGCCAATCGGCTGAATGAATTCAGACAGGATTTAGTGGAAAGCGAACCTACTGGCAACACTTTTGGTATACCTACCTATTCGAAGTATTCCTTGATAAGAAATTTTTAGGGTTTTCCAACATTTTGGAAAATTCGAAAAACTTTCTGCGCCATGTGATATTCAGGAAAATTCAAAATTTTGTTAAATTAAACAATCAGGTACACCTACTCAATTTGAAATTTTGGGAGATTCAATGTTTTGCTAAATTCAATATTTTGGGAATTCAACATTTAGGGAATTGCAACATATTGGCAGACACTAAAGAGGAAATCAAAAAAGTAGAAAACAAACTATTTTTTATAAAAAATATATAATCTTAGACAGTAAAAACGTTACCATAGTTACATTTTCCAGGGTCTCCATCGCGTATTATTATTTATTTTCTTACCTCAGACACCTCGCGACCAAGACCATTGCAACATGGTTGAAACGTCGAGGTAAGAAAATAAATAATAATACGTGATAAAGACCCGGGAAAATGTAACTATGGTAACAAATCGTGTGAATTGAAGAAGTTTATATAGTGTAGACGTTAGGTTCGTATCCTTTGCCGACGACTTTATCGTCGACCCACTTGCGCAGTCGGCCGACATTCACGTACACGCCGGGCGTGTTGTTCGCGCCGCAGCCGATGCCCCACGCCACTATACCGCTCTGCATGAAGCGATCCGGCTCATCCTGGGACAAATAAAAACCCGGCAAGTGCGAAACTCGCGCACCAAGGGTTCCGTACCACTATCACAATTGGGTACCGAACCCTAAAATCGTTTACCAATTTTAAAATTTGATAGGAAAATGTGACATATTTAGCTTCGATTCTTACTTCCATCATACAACCACACCACTAAAAAAAAGAAAAAAAAAACTTTGGCACAAAGACAATCTGAAACTTATAATTAAGAAACTCTTTGGTAAGTGAAGGCAGACTGGTATATTTGACAGATAGGGCAGCCATTTTGAATTTCATGACCTACTTGATTCGATGTTTTTGAAACACGTTTGTTGTATGGGAGCCCCCCTTAAATATTTGTTTTAATTTGTTTTTAGTATTTGTTGTTATAGCGGCAACCGAAATACATCTTCTGTGAAAATTTCAACCGTCTAGCTATTACGGTTCATGAGATACAGCCTGGTGACAGACGGACAGACGGACGGACGGACGGACGGACAGACAGCGAAGTCTCAGTAATAGGGTCCCGTTTTTACCATTTTGGTACGGAACCCTAAAAAGGACAACTTTAGTTACTGGTTTTCACATACAGGAGACTAATTAAAAATACGCTTGTCAGAAATGATGATTACGTAACAAACTAACAAAAACCCGGCCAAGTGCGACACTCGCGCACGAAGGGTTCCGTACCACTATCACAATTGGAACGCTAAAAAACAAAAATTTAATTTGAAACTAGGTACTATGTTATAATATCATTCATTATCTGTGTAAAGTGCAGGCGCGCATTCCTACCTACAACACAGCAACCGGGAAACAACAAACATACAACATGGCATCGGATTCATGGACTTTGCGATCACTTTTGTATCATTCTTCGAACAATTGTCATCGATTTAGAAATATTAAAATTAGTTATCATTTTGAATAAATTCTGTTTTAGTGATTTCGGTTTTTTTTTCAACACTGCAAGAGCGCCCAGCATAACTACTACCATATACTACGAGTGTTTGTCGAAACAGTGTCGCACCAATGTGATTCTAATCGTAATCGGTTTAGTGTCAAAGAGATCTACTTCAGAGAGACCAGTCAGCCATTGAACGCATCGATTGCTCTGGGGAAGAAAGAATTATATCTTGGTACGAGTACAGACATACATATACCTAGACGTCACATGTAGTATCAACAACAACAGTGGGCATCCAGTGAGCCGAAAGAATCGGGAATAACCATATTTTACACACATTGATATAGACCTTACGGTGTATACTCACTTTCTTTGTTGAAAGTACATCGATTTGTATTGAAACCGAGTGTGCTGACTTGTTAATACCTTCTGTGACGTCACAGCCACAGAAAATATGTTCCTACTTTTGGGTGCTCGAATTTTTTGGGATTTTGCAGTTACTAGTCACGCTACGAGGCATTTTATTAGTTTTTACGGACGTCCGGCAACTTGTCAGGGTTTTTACGTTATCCTGACATGAATTTGCGTGGTCTAGCTATATGTATGTCTGTGGTAAGAGTGATAGCACACGGTGCAATGCGGCGCCGTAGCGGTATCTCTGTGTCGTCTTACATTATATCAGTGGGGTTGCAATTTAGATAAGTAGTTTCGTTACAACTAACTCTAACTAGCACGGACTAACTATTAGCGTAGTACTTCTACATTTACACTTCTACACTAATATTACAAAGAGGAAAGATTTGTATTTTGCGTGTGTGTGGATGTTTGTCATGAATAAACTCAAAACTAATGGACCGATTTCAAAAATTCTTTTACCATTAGAAAGCTACATTCACCCTGAGTAACATAGGCTGCTTTTGATCCCGATATTCCCACGGGATCGGGACTTACGCGGGTAAAACCGCGGGAATCTACTTGTTACTCATAAATTTGAAAAGACTGCTCAGCTGTGAAAAATATCTTTATAATATGTACCTATATTATATTATGTATGTGTATTATATTATGTATGTGCCCCGCGGTTTCACCCACATAAGTCCCGATCCCGTGGAAATATCGGGATCAAAAGTAGCCTTGAAATCGGTCCAGTAGTTTCTGAGTTTATTCATTACAAACATACAGACACAAATACGCACAGAAATACAAATCTTTCCTCTTTATAATATTAGTGTAGACTACTATCGTGAATACATGACGTGTCCAAATTCAGCCATTTAGCTGTTAGAGAGAGGGACCCTCAACTCTAAAAAATAACAATAAAAAGCTCAATAATTCGGAAACGGAACCCTAAAATGAATAATAGCTGGTCTACTTAAAAGACCACCGTCTACTCCAAAAGACCACAGGCTACTCTACGGTATATTCGGTCTACTAACCTCAATACGACAACCAATATTGACTGACAAACTAGTGTATTCAAAGGACACAGTCTACTGCAGAAGACCACGGTCTACTCGGTCTACTAAACAAAATACGACAACCAATGTTGACTGACTAACTGGTCTATTCAAAAGACCACAGTCTACTGCCGTAGAGCACGTTATACTTGGTCTACTAACCTCAATACGACAACCAATATTGACCGATAAACTGGTCTATTCAAAAGACCACAGCCTACAGTCTTCTGCAGTAGACCACGGTCTACTGCAGAAGACCACGGTCTACTCGGTCTACTAACCTCAATAGGGCAGGACAGCGGCGAGCCACCGTCTCCAGTACAAGTGTCTATCCCCGGTTCCCCTCCGGCGCACATGAATGACGTATGCAACTCGAAGCGGCCGCCGAGACGTGTCTTGCGCAGCAGATCGCGACATTCATTGAATTCTACTACTGGGAGTTCCACCTGGAAATACAGGAATAGGTTATATTATACAGGGTGTTGGAGTTTATGGAGCAGCTGCTTTTTTCTTTTTCTTTTATTACCATATAAAAAATCTTAATAAACATTGACAGTTACTTAGCATAACTAAGGTTTGTAGAACTACGCTAAAAAATAATTAATTAAGTGTACGCCAATCAACATAAAGTTTTTTTTTAAATAGTTTTAATAGCTTATTATTTACTCGTCTAGGCGCACGATTTTGAACTATTTTATTTTAATTGACCAAGGTATAATTGCGTATACGTATACACTGTGCAAAATTCCACACTTAAGCGGTCACCCAGGGAAGTACTGAATGTGTAAGGCGTAAGGCAAAGTTAGAACAACTGCGGCCCCGATAGCACAGAAATTACAAAAATCTTCAGTAATATGTTTACTATTGTTAATTTAAAACCCGATCATTGGTTTAGATGTAAATAAATATATATTGGACGACCTTACACACAGCGCAATCTAGCCCCAATCTAAGAACTAGACTTGTACCATGGGTGCTAGACAACTGATATACTACACATTATACTTTTTTTTGTAAATACATACATAATATTATGATACATAGAAAACACCCATACCAAATACAAATATTTATTTTTAAGCAAAAATACTTGCATCCGGCGGGAATCGAAAGTCGTCATGTGCGTAAAAACTTTGATTTTTAAACTTTAGTTCCTGAAATTAAAGACATTTTTCGGTTTGAATCGCGTGGCGTTTATTACTTTTAGCATTGTTACAACGCTCAACGTTTCGAGACTTGGAAAGGTCCTGGAAAGGTTTCGAAACGTTGAGTGTTGTAACAATGTTAAATTTCAATACAACGTCGAGTAAGTTCCTACTACGCCATATGACTTCACGTTTCCCACTGACCTTCTTCAAAGCGACATGGAAGAATCCCTTCTTCCCATACTGGTCCTTGCCCCACCCGGTGGCCACGCAGCGGGTGCCCGCCTCCGTGGCCACGTTGCCTTGAGGCGGCAGGCACACCACAGCGATGTGGCCTTGAGACAGGTCGAACGGCTCCACGAGGAAGATCAGCGCAATGTCGTAGAACAGGTTTCCTGGGACACGCAACTTATTTAATAAATAAATCTTGTAAACAACACACAGCGCCACCTAGCCCCGTGGTAAGCGACTAAGCTTGTGTTACGGTGACTAGACAACGGATATAAATACTTATATCTACTTTTCTTTTGTAAATACATTCATATTAGACATAGAGGGACACCCAGACCAGACACAAATATTTACTTTTAGCATAAATACTTGCACCCGGCGGGAATCGAACCCGCAACCTTCTGCATTGCAGTCGCGCTTTCGTACTGCATATAAACATATATAGATAGATTAATTCTTTATTGTAACACCAACATAAAGAATATAATTCAAAGAGATACATAAAACAACTTATATCTAGGTGGCACAATCGTTTAAGGCGATCTCTTCCAGGCAACCTTTGGATGGACGAGAAGTATAGAAAGATAAAAGGTAGGTAGTCAACTTAATAAGAGGACAGTCTACCTAGTCTTTCTCGATACAAACGTAGTCGACTGTTTCCTCCCTGGATAAAGACATTAGAGCAAATATGTTTATGCCATAAACCCTATATCTGCCTTATATCTGCCATGACTATGCCCCTACGTTTTGTTTTTTTTATTTTCTAACTAGAATACAAATGAACTTCCGAAAAATAAACTATTTATAAAAAAAAACGTGGGGGGCATGGTCATGGTTAATATAGGACTTATGGCATAAACATATTTTTTCTAATATCTTTACCCAGGGAGGAAACAGTCGACTACGTTTGTAAAGTTTGTATGGAGAAAAGAGGAGGTAGACTGTCCCATTAAGTCCAATGTTCAGCAATAAATCTCGCCCCAGTTTGCTACCGGCATCTTTAATAATTCTGCTGAAGGCGCATTTTCGTTTCTGTTTTCAATAGCAGGCTATAGATACTGCTTCGACGCAGGGCGCTTGTTACCCGAACTGCATTTCCAAACTCGAGTGCAGTTCAATAAATAAATAATAAATAAATAAATACATTTTGTGAACAACACACAGCGCCATCTAGCCCCGTGGTAAGCGACTAAGCTTGTGTTACGGTGACTAGACAACGGATATAATACTTATATTTATTTTTCTTTTGTAAATACATACATATTATACATAGAGGGACACCC
This sequence comes from Idaea biselata, assembly GCA_958496205.1. Taxonomy (NCBI): domain Eukaryota; kingdom Metazoa; phylum Arthropoda; class Insecta; order Lepidoptera; family Geometridae; genus Idaea; species Idaea biselata. Next base: position 12,755,670 of record OY292406.1, read on the forward strand.
AGACCAGACACAAATATTTACTCTATAAGCATAAATACTTGCACCCGGCGGGAATCGAACCCGCAACCTCCTGCATTGCAGTCGCGCTTTCGAACGACGCGCCACAGAGGTCGTGCACGATGCACGACGAGTCTGAAATACGCTGCCAGGAGCAGATTTAAGAGCACCAGGTTACCATCAGGAGCTTTTACACAGCGGCACTTGGATATACCCCATCTCTTCCCGTGGGTGTCGTAAAAGGCGACTCAGGGATTTAGGGGGGACTAGCAAAACTTAAGTTTTCCTCACGCGGTGGCGCATAAACCGAATCTAATCTAGCATTTGGGGACACGATCTGTCTAAAACAGATCCCTGACGGATGCCCCAGTGGTGGCCTGGTGGTACAGCGGACCCCTCTCTTAATACCCTTGCTGTTCATAGCTGGGGATGCCATAACATATATAAACAGGTTTAGTGTTCAGGGTCCCATTGCCCCTCAGACGTTCAGACCTACCAACCTCTTATGAAATCCTTATGAATCTCGATGCTGGCGACCTTCCGGTCCTGATGCCGGAAGATCTCTATCTCTGTCTGCGTGTCCCACTCTCCCGCTCGCACGATGAGCTGCCCCAACTTGTCCTTGAGGTTGTGCACCAGGTGGGCGGCCGTGAGGACCACGTTGGGATGTATGAGGGAGGCACCGCCGAGGAAGTTGGTCTTTGTGCCGTTGTTGCTGGAGATCATCCAATATTTTGGGGTTTAAGGGGAGAGTCAACCTACTCTTTTTACCATACAACTTACAAACGTAGTCGACTGTTTCCTCCCTGGATAAAGAAGATATAAGGAAAAATATGTTTAAGCCATAAGTCCTATATCAGCCATGACCTTGCCATGATTTTTTCATTTTCTAATTTTTCGAAAATTTATTTCTATTCTAATTAGAAAATGATATAATCATGGCAGATATAGGTTTTATGGCATAAACATATTTGCTCTAATGTCTTTATCCAGCGAGGGAACAGTCGACTACGTTTATATGGAGAAAGAGTAGGTAGACTGTCCTCTTAGTAGGAATGCCTGTGGAATTAGGTAGATTAGGAACTGTTGGTGAAGTTAAAAAAAAAGTTGTGAATCCCCGGCTTAGAATAGAGTTACCATCCTCCCGATGGGTGTCCACCTTGCCATGGTGTCACGGACTCAGTAACTGCAAGGTTGGCAATGAAGCTATGAGGACGAGGTGTGAAGCTGGCCTAACCTGCAAAGTCCTATACGAAGGCCCAGGGGTATTTTTCCGCAAGGAGAGGTCCGCGTGGAAGATTAAAAGTTACGAGGGGGTGCCAGGCCGTCGTGGTGTTTGCCAGGGCCTGGCTGCCAACTGTAAGCTCGCGTCCGCGGTTCCGGGGGTCCTTTCCGTGTAAAATAAACTTACAAGAGCAATCCAACCATCCAAGGATATTCGCCGAAGTTGGTTTCGCCTTCCAACTTGACAGTCTTCATTCCGACACCCTCGGGGTTGTGCCAGCCGCAGCCTTCGCGCTGGAAATATAGAACAAACCGTCTGTCATAGAAGAATACAATAACTTTGGATAGAGTGCCGCAGATGTAAGGGATGGTGGCACTAATAGTCCAGGATCCCTAGTACCCTTTTGCGAATTGATTACTGTCAAGCTAGTTTTCCGTTAGTAGCTTCATTTTGATGAGACGCCCAACAATGTCCTATACAACTCTCGATTGTGGTAGATAACAGAGGTAGGATCTGTACTACTACTTTTGAGCGTAGGACCGGGATAACGTACCAGGCAATTTGTAGGACAATATGGACTGTTGAAAATGGTTAGGTTAGGTTAGCCATTTTATATAACCAAAAATTGGCCGAAACTTTTGCCGAAACCGAAACTGATTTCGGAAGTTGGAACTCACGTGGTCAAGGAATTTTATACCTGACCACGTGAGTTTCGGTTTCGGTTTCGGCCAAAACTGAAGCCACGGCCGAATATTCGGTTTCGGTTTTGGCCTGAAAACCAGTTTTGGTCGGACTTTACATTTTACATTTATTTATTTTACGTAAAAGGAACATGGAAAAGATATGTTTAAGAGGGTGGGTGGGTACTGTTACCATTTCCATACAAACATAATACCAAAATAGAATTATGAAAAATTTCGTTTTCTATCCTAATATCGGTATTATTCGGATTAAGATTTTATTTTTACAGGGTTTTACACCACAAGGTTTTCCAAAATATTAATTCGAAATGAAATAAAACGGAGATACATTTCGTTCATTTTTACAGCCCTGTAAAAATAAAATCTTTATCCGAATAATACCGATATTAGGGTAGAAAACTAAATTTTTCATTATTTTATGGTATTATGTTTGTATGGAAATGGTAACAGTACCCACCTTCTTAAGACATCACCTCTAGTGCACACAGTATCTTAATGGCGCGTGGATAATATTTCAATTTAATTGATGATGCAATTATGTTAGATTGAACTCAAACGACCTAATAGGAAAATACATTGTATTTCCTGAATAGGTACCTACTGCGTTGTTTTGCCACGTTTTGCTGTACATTATTGACATCAGCATTCGTGGGTGTTCGTACCCAAATGGTAAAGATGGGACCCTTACACTCTGATTCCTGTCTGTCCGTCTGTCACCTTGTATCTCATGAATCTCTCTCTTCGTGTCTACATACTTCCACGATGTTGGTGCAGTCTGCTCCGAACCTGAGAGCGTCTCACCTTATGTGGCGGGGCGAAGGTGATGGGGTTCCCCTCGTCTCTCTTCGTGTTAACATACTTCCAAGATGTTGGTGCAGTCTGTTTTGAACCTGAGAGCGTCTCACCTTAGGTGGCGGGGCGATGGTGATGGGGTTCCCCTCGTCTCTCTTCGTGTCCGGCAAGCAACATACTTCCACGATGTTGGTGCAGTCAGCTCCGAACCTGGGAACAGGAATGAACAATGAGTCGTGTTGTTTGGGAACAACCCCAAATATAATTATACTATGTCGAATTTTAGATCAAAAATATAAACAAACTGTCAATTTGAACATTATTGCTTTTTGAAAAAATGCTTTCAAAAACTTTAGTGTTTTCAAAAAGCAGTATTTTCTAAGTGTGGATTAACACTAAGAAGTAATGTTTAAACATTATTTCTTAGTATTTACCACACTTACTTGTACTTGAAATACTTACTGCTTTTCGAAAAAAGCGGGATTCGAACCCGCGACTGCTAGTAATCCGAACCAGCGCGTTTGACTGCTATGCCACGGGTAACCTACCGCCAAGACGAATTTAAGAAAGCACCTCCTCGTGTTCTTGCGAGTAAGGCCTCGCAGTTAGATGTTTTCCTAATTTCGACCTAGCGGGTCACCAGTGGCGTAGCGGTCAAACGCGCTGGTTCGTATTACCAGTAATCGCGGGTTCGAATCCCGCCGGGTACTAAAATATTAAAAGTTTTTTTTTTAAAAGCAAACTGTAAACATCAAAGGAAAAAGTACCTAGCTCTCAGTATGAGTTTTTTGTTTACCTACAGTTTTGATCTAAGATTTAATAGATTATAGCTACTTTACCTGCATAGGTCACAATACCGTGATAATTTCGAAAAACCCTTTCTTATCGGATGCCTTCATCACATAAAGAAAAGAACACAATCTCCAAATTTCAGCTCTCAATTATCAGCGGTTTAGGCTGTGCGTCGATCAGGTCGGTCAGGACAAAGCATTTTATAGTATTAACATAATTCATATTATAGTTTTTTCTTGTTTTCGCGATGTTGTATTAAAATTAAACTCATTTTTCGGTTTGGCAAAACTAACCAACTGAGGATCCGTTTGACTGCCATCCGCCAGAAACAGCCTAAACCGTAGTAGGTGCCTAAACATGAACAGGGAGAAAGTATTTATCATCTGTTCTTACCGTTCGTCTAACAATCCGTTCCCATCGGTGATGATTGTGTTGTCTTCATCACAGAGGTAGCTGGCGACGCATTCCCCGTCCTTGCCGTCCACTTGACACGACTGCACCGCGGCTACAGAACACAAGAGAACACATTATCATCAGATGTTATATTTATTTGATATCTCTATATACTCTTAACTGATTACTCTACCAACACTACAGGCTACAACTGACACGATCTATCTAACTCACTAACTATCTAATTGTCTCTCATCCGAGCGATGTTCCCGGTTGCATCCCTCTCGGGAGCCCGGGCTCCGCTAAACCCCAAATTATAAAGTCGATAGGTCATAATTGACCATGTACCTTCTGCAATTATTTTTGAAACATAATTAAAATTAAAAACTAAATTGATTTATAATAAATAATAAATTCTGCAATTTGATTCGGCAATCTTTTTATGGACGCCGCCTGCCTGAGACCAACCCTCTTAGGAATCAAGCAGTTTTTCCGTTATTGCGCGGGGAGAACTAAAGGTTTGCTAATCTCCCTTAGACTAACTATCTAATTGTATTTCTTTAAATTAAGTAACTACATCTATATCTATGAAGGGCTTTATCCTGACTGACTGACTGATCATCACACAGCCAAAACCGCTGATAGTAGAGGGATGAAATCTAGGCGTCCAATGAGAAATGGTTTTTCGAAATACCCACGGGATCAGACCTTATGCAGACTTATAATATTGTATGCTTGTAGTAGGTAAGTGATTGTATCCAAAATATTTTAATTTAAGCCCATATGTGCATCACACAATAAATATTGTCATCTTAGAGTATTCAAGTCTAGCCTCTAGGTGTCTTCTAGTGAATAAGTGAATAAGTAAATAAAATCTAAACAATTTGCATAACTGGTCACACATGCTACATTGTTGACCTCATCGTCGTCGCTTCCCTCAGATAACGTACCTAAGGTCAAATGCAATGCAAGCCTAATCTATATTTATTTATTTATTTATTTAATAATTAGCGACGACCTCTGTGGCGCGTCGTGCGAGAGCGCGACTGCAATGCAGGAGGTTGCGGGTTCGATTCCCGCCGGGTGCAAGTATTTATGCTTAAAAATAAATATTTGTGTCTGGTCTGGGTGTCCTTCTATGTATAATATGTATGTATTTACAAAAGAAAAATAAATATAAGTATGTCGGAGTGTGGACTGATAAGCTAACCAAACTCCTTACTAGAAGAATCGGATCGCCAGTGTTATTTGTGACACTGACAGAGTCTACAGCAGCGACGTGTTGAAGTTGTTAGTTGCTAAGCAACGGATGTCATTCATCTTGGGACGGTCGTGATGGCTGGTAGAAACTGTCTCGCGTTCCGTATTCTTTCTATGTGAATTAATTGTTAGCTACGATATGATTTGAATGTTAATTATACCCAGTACCCCATCATAGTTGTTTTCATTGAGGCGACATCTACCCAAGTACGCCTACTAGAAACCCAAGTATGCCCACTAGGAGATATAAGATAGCAAATACAGAAGTAAAGCACCCTCCTGACGACATCAGCAACCTCTCTACGACATCAGAAGTGGGATGGACCCGGCTCACAGGCTCATGATGAAGAAAGAGAAACATGCATTGTGAAGCTACCAGAGTTTGATCCTGATAAAACAAATGCGGACGCGAGATAAGATGGCGGCCGACATAAGATGTTACTTCAAGGGAGCGACTTCAAAAGGAACTTCTAGCGTTCTCTCATTTGAAACTGGGAAGACGGAGCACATCGTGATTCGATGTATGAGCGGCGGCGCACTATGGTCAATGAAGTGCGGTGCGGCAGCGTGGCGGCGCGCGGGGCGGTACGCGAGCAGATGCCAGCGGTGCGACCGGTACGGGCGCTGTGCGCAGCGAGCGACGACGTGTTGATGCTGCGTTGCTCAACCTCATTTGCATTTGCACATAAAGGTGTGTTTCGTTTTTGTTATGATTCTAGTGCTTAGTGCTCATTGGTTAGAGAAATAATAGTGGCGTAATTTAGTGGCCATTACAGGGCGAAGTGGCCATTACAGGGCGAGGTGGCCCAGGGCGAGGTGGCCATTACAGGGCGAGGTGGCCCAGGGCGAGGTGGCCATTACAAGGCGAGGTGGCCTTTACAGTGCGTGTTGATTATTTAGATTTTGTTAACAGTTTATGTTGTGTAGTATAGTGATTACCGATCATCCTCTTGATATCTTGTTACATGCTTTTCCTGATATTATATTTAGAAAGATTCCAGAAAGTCAAGAGCCATCTGAAATTAATGTTAATAGTGGTGCAAATTACGATGATGTATTGTAAACGCGAGTGAAGTACTCTAACAGCCATATAGTTGAGTTGAGTTGAGAGAGCCAGCGGTCCGCTTGGAGGGCGGATGCGTGTGGTTGGTGTTGGGCTGTGTGAGCCGTGCGTAGTTTGTGTTGGGCTTGCGAGCCGTGCGTGGTGTTGAGAGGGTTCCACTCGTGAGAATAGTTTTGTTATTTCTGGATTGATTCATTGAAGAAAGATGGCAAATGACTCTGGTTAGTGTCCCTGTTAAAGTTTGATTTTCGAATTAGTCATTTTGATGATATGATAATGATGATCAACCCGAAAGGGACCGTTTTCGAACAATTTTGGCTGTCGTGGAGTTGTTGTTTTCAGATGAACAGACGAGGACGTGTGATGGCAGGATAGCCGAGTCGGAATGAACACACGAGGACGTGTGAAACGTCAGAATGGCCGTGTCGGAGTGTGGACTGATAAGCTAACCAAACTCCTTACTAGAAGAATCGGATCGCCAGTGTTATTTGTGACACTGACAGAGTCTACAGCAGCGACGTGTTGAAGTTGTTAGTTGCTAAGCAACGGATGTCATTCATCTTGGGACGGTCGTGATGGCTGGTAGAAACTGTCTCGCGTTCCGTATTCTTTCTATGTGAATTAATTGTTAGCTACGATATGATTTGAATGTTAATTATACCCAGTACCCCATCATAGTTGTTTTCATTGAGGCGACATCTACCCAAGTACGCCTAAAACCCAAGTATGCCCACTAGGAGATATAAGATAGCAAATACAGAAGTAAAGCACCCTCCTGACGACATCAGCAACCTCTCTACGACAAGTATTATATCCGTTGTCTAGTCACCGTAACACAAGCTTAGTCGCTTACCACGGGGCTAGATGGCGCTGTGTGTTGTTCACAGAATTTATTTATTTATTTATTTATATATAATATACTAGCTGCGTCCTGGCTGCGTCCCGCGGTTTCACCCGCGTAAGTCCCGATCCCGTGGGAATATCGGGATCAATTGTAGCCTATGTTACTCAGGGTGAATGTAGCTTTTTAGTGGTGAAAGAAGTTTTGAAATCGGTCCAGTAGTTTTTGAGTTTTTTCATTACAAACATACGCAAACAAACTAACATAGATGTTAGTTGCCTACACTATTTCTATGCAGTTCAAGAACAGCTGAACCGATTTGGCTGAAACTCTGGTTAGGGTGTAGTAAAGAGTAACTTTTTTTTCCTAATTTTTTTTATTGGAAATGGGTATTAATATTCATGAAACGCAAAGATATATATTTTTTTTGAAAATTGTAATGTTTTTTTTTCAAAAAAATTTTAGAAAAATATTGACCTCCACTTTTTATGATGCCAATCGATTGAGAAGAGCTCCAGGAACAATGGTTCCATAGACAATTTTTTGTCAAACCTCATCACGTGCGACTACAGGGGCTCTAAAGTACTGCTGACACTTGGAAAAAAATCTAGTGGTAGTGGTATTCTATTGACACCCACTTTTTATGATGCCAATCGATTGAGAAGAGCTCCAGATATACGGATCACCCCGACTTGGATAGGTTAGGTTAATGTTAGAACGCGCAGCGCTTTGGCGAGCGAGCGAAGCGAGCGTGCCGCGGCAGCGGTCGCCAAAGCGCCTAATTCTATCTATAAAGTCCCTGTAGTCGCACGTGATGAGGTTTGACAAAAAAACTGTCTATGGAAACATTGTTCCTGGAGCTCTTCTCAATCGATTGGCATCATAAAAAGTGGGTGTCAATAGAATACCACTACCACTAGATTTTTTTCCAAGTGTCAGCAGTACTTTAGAGCCCCTGTAGTCGCACGTGATGAGGTTTGACAAAAAAAACTGTCTATGGAAACATTGTTCCTGGAGCTCTTCTCAATGGATTGGCATCATAAAAAGTGGGGGTTAATAGAATACCACTACCATTCAAAAAAAAACTAAGTTTTTTTTACTATAATTTTTTTCGAAAATTCAAAAAAAAATTTAAGTTCTTTCCGTTTCCTATATTTTTCTACCATATTCCATAAAAAAAAAAAAAAAATCAATGTTTTTCATTGGTACACCCCGACCGAAACTCTTTTTTTGCCTCTAAGTCATTGCCTCTAAGCCTCAAATCATTGGGTAGTTTCAAGAAAAAAATTCGAGAACACATACTCTTAGAACAAAAACGGGGTATCCCAGAAAGATACCTTGAACCTTGGTAGCGAGAGCCTTTCGCACCCTTCCGCTCTAATTTTGCAGCTCAATATATCCAGCCCAATACATTCAAAGAGAATATAATATGTTACTATGTCTTACTTATTGCTATATATTATATTATTTTATCTTGTGTGCGTGTTCTTTGTATTTATTCTTTATTAATATGAGGAATGGGTGTAGTGAATATGTACATGTAGTGTTATTATATGTGTATTATCTATATTTTTTATATATATACTTTTTTGTTTCATATTTATTTTACTTACAATAATAATTACAATTACCTTATCCCTTATTTTTGTATTTTACTATTGTCTTAGTCAAGTAAATCATTTTGTTTGACGTATACTGTCAATTACTGACGTCACCGGAACGGCCCCGACGGAAGACCAGCGCTGGTCGAAAGGCTAGCATTATGCTGAGTCGGGGACCGTTTCGCAACAAATTGTCTACGATATCTTTGTTGTGTATCATGTATTTTGTATAAATTTGTTGCGAATAAATAATTTCTATTCTATTCTATTCTAAGTCGGAACTGTAACGAGGTCCAAAACATAGGTCCTAGAGAAATTGAAATACCTAGGTACCTGTTTACTTCCACTATGACATACTTCAAATAAACTCAAACACAGTACTTTGATAAACTCCAATAATCTATAAAGCTATCTATTTTGTAAAATACAAGACATGTTGTTTTAAATTAAAATTAATTTTAACTTATTTTCAACAATTTTTACAACGACGCGCCAACACGCCCTTTTTTCTTTTTTTGACCTCTCTATTTTTTTTTCTTTTTCCATCGCCCGTATTGTCAGTAATAGCCACTGTCATAATTATGTTACTACAAAATCAAATAAAATATTATTTGGCTATTCCAAATTGGCCATATCGGTCTCAGACCGAACGAGAAAAAAAAATATTGTTCATATAAACTAGACTAGGGGTTCTGCCGACTAGCAGACTAGCCGACTAGTCGGTTCCAAAATTGCCGACTAGTCGGCAATGCAGATCATTATAATTCCCCGATATTTGGGTTAATTATGACCACTATTTTTGGATAAATTTGCACTTCGAAAGCTGTAACGAAACTTCCAAAAAATGTTGAAACAAAAATAAAAGTTGGAAAAAAAAAAGCATGGAGCCGAGGCATAGTTATGACATTTTAGATGTTTGACGTTAAGATGAAGTATGTAGGCTATGCCGTGTTTTGTTTACGTTTTTCTGACTATCCACCTTCTTACTTTACTAATAATTCAATTAAATATTGGTTTTATTGCATATTTGTTAGTTGACGACTAGTCGGCATAATTTGCCGACTAGTCGGCGACTAGTCGGCCCATCTCTAATATAAACATATTATAAAGTGACTAAATACCTAACTCACACACAGTAACAACTTCTTAGGAGTTTCGGCGGGAAAGCGGAGACAACATGTCGTGCTCCAATTTTATTTTCGTAAACTATGTTGTAAACTCGGCTAAATTGTGTAATTTTGGTGGAATCTTATTCAATTTAGTTCCGTGAATGTGCACAAGTGTAGTGAAAACAAAATTGAGTGTTAAACATGGACTTTCCGTCGTTCGCGCTGAAGCTCCTTGAAGGTTATAGTAAAGTTGCCACCGCTTTACCATAGCCCCTGACTTGAAACTATAGGCCCGATCGGGCTAATTTCATGCAAAATACTTGATACTGGCAAGATGTACAAGAAGTACGACGCCAAAACTATAGTAAGAAAAAACTTGAAATATTCTAAAACTTGACCCTGGCTATTCCAAATTGGCCATATCGGTCTCAGACCGAAATAAATAAAAAACAACTTCTTATCGTCATGTCCGTCCGTCTGTCCGTCAGCCGCGGACAGGACAGGATAGACAGACGGACATGACATGATGACAAGGGTTTCTTATTGCCTACGAAACCCTTAAAAGCATAAGTACCTATTCATTTTAAAAGAAAAAGTAGATAAATAAAGAGCTGTTACTTTCAAATAAATGTATGGGATTTTTGTTCACATTTTTAAGCTATTGCATAGTTTTATCGCGGGCTTTGAGCGCTGCGACCGAATCAAGAAATTCCATAACGAATATAAAACCTAACACCGCCACTCCGCCTACCATGTAGCTCGACAATAGCTTTATCGCGGCAGTCCCCGAGTGCCACACGTTTTTGATGTACCTAAGTTTCTGAAATAGAGTACCTAATAGTACTTACTGCTAGGAGTGGATGCTACATTGGGAACTAAGGTGGAAGGCTTTATGAACTGAGACACGTCGACGTTGGCGGCGAGACTCACCGCCACGCACACCACCACTGTCACGACCAGACTGCGATCCTGAAACACATGGAGTTCATTTTAGAGCGTTCGCTCGGCTCTAAATAGCGTTGTCGATTGTATTAAGTTCTTTCGAATGGGTTAGGAGCTCTACGACTAAATCTCTATATGACTAGACAGCGGATAATATTATTATACAAGTAAAGCGTAGTCAAAAATATTGTAGGTTAGGATTTGTTCTTTTTTAGCATAACTATTTTTATTAAAAATGTTGTGCATATCATCGGAACATTAATTTAGTTATTATTAAGTACTTATACTGTTTTTGTGTATAAATTGCATAACAATAGTTATTTGTTACGCAAGGCTGCAGAGTTGGTTTTTGCAGCGAGTACCTACTTGTATTGAAACCTGAGCTAGCGAAGCAGTCTAGGATTGAACCACGAGCGCAAGCGAGTGGTTCAAATATAGAATGCTGAGCGTCGCAAAGGTTTCAAAGGTACGAGATGCAAAAAACTTTGCTGCCGAGTGAAACGCACAATTTTTCACCTCACTACAGCGAGGAAAACGCTAGGTGCATTTTTCCGGTAGAAAACTCAATTCGGCATTATATACCGCTTATTGTACCGTAAATAATAATAATAAGCAAACAATCTCTAAATTGAATAATTCATGAAAAAACCTGCTTGATATTAATGTTATTAAACAATAAATACTACATTGGCAATGTGCAACAATACTTCGTGGTTCGATGCCATGAACAAAAAAAAAAGAAACGAGGTTCCGGTTAGCGCATTTTCAAAGGACTTGGTTCTGTATAAAAGTATCGAGAAGACAGATTCGAATTTTAAAATCTCTTTCCACGCTAGGGCGCAAAATGCGATTTTGCACGCAGAAATCAGCGTGCAAAACGATCCTTTCCGAGGTTGTGAGGTGAAAATAAATATTTCACCTCACAACCTCGGAAAGATTCTGTTTGTCATTAGAAATTTGAGTGCAAAAGTGCATTTTGTCCGCTAGCGTGGAAAAAGTTTTCAAAATTCGAATCTTTCTTTTCCATACTTTTCATAGAGCCATACTAAGTATTTAAAAGTATCTATATACTTAGTATCAAACAAAAATGTAGATTTATCAAAGAGTCAACTTCGGAACAGGTTGCAGAAACAAGTTCTTAGCGTCAACATTGTTTTGTCTGAGTTCATGACCAGTGACCAGTGAACCGGTGCTGGTATCATATACCTGCTTAGTACTTAGGAATTTATATTGTCCCCTCGCGACCGAGACCATTGTAACATGGTTGAAACGTCGAGGTAAGAAAAAGGAAAAAATTACTTATTACATTTCAAAATTATTAGCAGGTATTATTAGCTTCTGGTGACCAAACGGCTTGCGCGGCGGCTACTTTGGCCAACGAAGGGCAAGGTATTGCTATCCAAAGGGGCAATGCAGCTAGCCTTTTGGGTACCATAACTAGGGACTCATTTGTGGATTTTTAATTTATTTATTATTATTATAATTTATTTTATTTGGTGTACCTAATACCATTGATAATCCTTTTTTCCTAGTAAATAAATATAGGGTTATTTATTGATTACTTATTTATATTAATTTATACTAGTATTATAAAGCTGAAGAGATTGTTTGTTTGTTGGTACGCGCTAATCTCAGGAACCGCTCTCGCTTGCGCTGTTTCAATTTAAAAAAATCTTTTAGAGTTTGAAAGTTCATTTATTGAGAAGCGGATAAAAAAATTAAGCGGACGAAGTCGCGGGCACTGCTTAGTTAATTATAAACGATGATTAACAGATGACTAAGTTATGTAAGGTTTGTTCCTGTCCTTCAACTTTGAAACTTCATGTCACAGAACACGTTACATTACTTATTTCTATTTTTAAATTACATTTCATGGACCTACTATTTTCCATTAATACCTGCCATTTTCTACCAAACCTACCATTTTCTACCAAAGTTACCATTTTTTACCAAACCTACCATTTTCCATCAATAGGTAAGCATCATTTAACCTATCATCATTTTTTCACCAAAACCTACCATTTTCTACCAAAACCCTCCATTTTACCAATATTCCCATCGCTCACCTATCAGACACATGTGTTGCTTAACCTGCTCGGCCAATCACCCATCACTTACCTATCAGACAAGCGGTAAATTACATTTCATGGACTTTTATATTTTACAACTAGGGCTACTTTTTTATAATATTATCTAAGTAGCACGCGCCACGCCTATCCGTCCATCTGTCACCAGGCTGTATCTCATGAAACGTAATAGCCCGGCCCGGTGTGTATCCCCTGGTTAAGATGGTGGGTATCTGCGGTGTTCCCACTAAACTCCTCGCTGTCCAGCGCTCCGCAATTGCCGGAGCTCGTCGGAATCCCTTTTAGAGGATCATCGACGAGCTCCAGCGGCGGGTGGTCTCACTTAACAGACCCCGCCTCCAAAATAACCCCGAGGGAAATCCCTCTCTCGCTGTAGTAGTAGGGTAGGGTAGGGTACTTAGTAGTAGGGTAGTATAGTAGTTGTAGGGTAAGGACTACTATGCCCTACCCTGCTACAACTCTAAACCTATGTCCTTCTCGACACTAGACACACTAGCGTGCTTAGGGAATTGTCAAGACGCATGACGAGGTCAAGTAAACTGACTCACGTGATGGGACCGACCGTATATAACGGACTGCCCCGTGACGTGATATCGGCGCCCAGCCTTCCCGCGTTTAAGTTGAGACTAAAGAAATGGCTTGTTGAGCAAACGTTCTATGACTTTAACGAATTTTTAAGACAGAGTAATTTTAATTATACATGACGTAGCTAATTTTATTATTATGAAGTAGGTATTTATTATTATGATTGACATTTAATTTAATTTATTTGATTTTAAATTTAATATGGTTTATATTTCACGTATTGTGAAACATAATTTTATTGATTAATATATTATACGTTATTGTATTGTATAATATAATTATTTTATTTTGACTTGTAATTTTTTGTTACCAATAAATGAGTATTTGAGTATTCTCCTGGTTCTAAGCTACCTCCCCACCAATTTTCAGCCAAATCGGTTCTGCCGTTCTTAAGTTGTAAATAGCACGACTTTCTTTTATAATAGACTAGCTTTGTCACGCGATTTACTTCCGTAAATCCCGATCCCGTGGGAATTTTCAAAAATCCTTTCTTATCGGATGTGTACATACCATAATTAACACACTCTCCAAATTTCAGCTTTCTACTATCAGCGGTTTAGGCTGTGCGTAGATCAGTCATGCAGTCAGTCAGTCAGTCAGGACAAAGCATTTTATAGATATAGATGGATCGTATCATAATCTTTCTTCTTCTTTTATTTTATATAAAATTTCCATGTCACAATGTTAGTTACCGTACCTACTCCTCCGAAACGGCGCGACCGATTTTTACCAAATTTTATATGCGTATTCAGTAGGCCTGAGAATCGGCTACTATCTATAATTTATAAGGCAAAACAACGTTTGCCGGGTCAGCTAGTAGGTAATAGTATAGATTACACAAAACTCTAATTAAAACAGGATTCGGCCTTTGGTATAGACATACAAATGTGGCCTTTGGCTTATAAAGAAACAGGCTTACCCACCCGGCACAAAAGGTGACAAATATTATTGAACTAACCTTCAAATATTAAAATATATTTTTGCAAAAATCTAGTTTTTAAAGTCCAATAGACCTTAAATACCAGTAGCAGCGAGAAGTGTAAACTCAGTTATAAAAAATACAAGGAAAACTTAATCGAAAAATCAATTCAACAACAAAACTTCGATTGTTCAAGCTAACAATAACGTTTTAAGTATTTACGCTTATTTTTTAAGTTGTTTATGTAGACTTACCATGTTTTTTTTATCACAATATTTGTAAATAACACTACTTTAACACATGAGGAACACGTCTGGCCCGCGCCGTGCGTCCGTTGCAACTGATTTTGTTATACGTAGGTAGGTTGTAGATGGGTATTGCTGCCTATTTGATAATGACTTGCTAATGATATTATAGTCTTGTTTTATTGACTCGGCGATAGATGATAATTAAGGGGACAGTCTATAAGTCTACCTACTCTTTTCTCCATACAAACTTTACAAACGTAGTCGACTGTTTCCTCCCTGGATAAAGATAATTAGAAAGCAAATGTTTGTCTTAAGTCCTATGTCTTGACGACCTCTGTGGCGCGTCATGCGAAAGCCCGACTGCAATGCAGAAGCTTGCAGGTTCGATTTCCGCGGGGTGCAAGTGTTTATGCTTAAAAAATAAATATATGTGTCTGGTCTGGGTGTTCCTCTATGTATAATATGTATGTATTTACAAAAGAAAAATAAATATAAGTATTATATCCGTTGTCTAGTCACCGTAACACAAGCTTAGTCCCTTACCACGGAGCTAGATGGCGCTGTTGTGTTGTTGACACAATTTATTTATTTATGTCTTTTTCTTTAAGAAAAAGTTTTATGCGCTAATAACATCGCTTTTACGGTGAAGGAAAACATCGTGACTAAACCGACATGTCCTAGGACTCACCACGATCCGAAGGCATCAAAGGCATGGGACATTCGCCAATCCGGAGTAGGATCCCGCCCGTGGCGTCTTACTGCTTAACCCCTCTAAGAAATCACCTGCAATGGCCCAATTGTGAGGCAAAGTGAGGAAAAGGCCCAGCGAAACTAACTAATTAAGTCCTATATCAGCCATGAACCATGCCCCTACGTTTTGATTTTTTAATTATCTGAATTTTGCTTCTATTCTTAAAACAAAACGTAGGGGCATAGTCATGGCAGATATATGTAGCGTTTATGGCATAATAGTAGATTGGACCTATACTATGTTAGTAGATTGTACCTGTTTTTTGAATCCAGAGAGAAGGGAAGGATTCTAGAGTAGAATCCCGCGCGTAGCGAGGGATTCTTTAGTAGAATCCTGAGCGAATCGAGGGATTCAAAGTACCTACCTCACTCGAACAAAAATAGTGTTTGCTCCCGAGGTGAACATTCTACTTTTCATCACCCTCTATGAGAAAATGAGTAGGTAATGTACTTTGACCATTGTTCGCGTCAGACAGTAACTATTACCAATTTCTATAATAAGCATAACCTACCTTTTTCTACCAAACCTACCATTTTCTACTAAACCTACCATTTTCTACCAAACCTACCATTTTCCATTAAGTTTTTGTTAGAAAATAGTAGGTAAGGTAATACTATTTTCGAACAAAAACTACAATTTCTACCAAAAACTACCATTTTCTACCAAAACCTACTATTTTCTATTAATACCTGCCATTTTCTACCAAACCTACCATTTTCTACCAAAGCAGTAACCATTTCTTACCAAACCTACCATTTTCCATCAATATATAAATAAATAAAAATATTGCACGACGTTACACACAGCGCAATCTAGCCCCAAACTAAGCACTAGGCTTGGGTACTAGGGTACTAGAGGTAGAGCTTGGGTACTAGACTATGGGTACTAGACAACGGATATACTACATATTATACTTTTTTTTTTTGTAAATACATACATATGATACATAGAAAACACTGAATATCCCATGTCTTTGGACCGTGGTGAGTCCTAGGCCATGTTGGTTTCCTCACGATGTTTTTCCTTCACCGTACGAGCGATGTTATTAGCGCACATACCTTTTTCTTAAAGAAAAAGACATTGGTGCGCGGTCGGTCTGGATTCGAACCCACGACTCTCAGAATGAAAGCCGGGGTATCTACCACTAGACCAACACCGCTCAAACGTATCATTTTCTATTATATCCACTATTTTCTATCAAAAACTAACAATTTCTACCAAAAGCTACCATTTTCTACCAATAACTACATTTTTTTACCAAACCTACCAATTTCTGCCAACCTTACCATTTTTTACTAAAACCTACCATTTTCTACCAAAACCCTCCATTTTACCAATATTCCCATCGCTCACCTATCAGACACATGTGTTGCTTAACCTGCTCGGTCAATCACCCATCACTTACGTATCTGATTAAAAATATCCACCTTCTAAATTCAAATCCCATTATCGCCATTATCGCCCATTATTAGGGAGGAAAAACGCTATGAAAATGTCTGCTAGGAACATCAGCAGCAAAGCGCCAGTTCTTGCCCTGTTTACAGGGATTAGACTAGCTATTTTCGAATAGATGGGATGAAAACATATTTGCCTCTTATGTCTTTATTCAGGGAGAAATCAGTCGACTAGGTACACGTTTGTATCGAGAAATAGTAGGCAGACTGTTCTCTTAAGCCGGCCGCACGTTACGAAATATTTCGTGCGCTAACGTACGAAGACGTATGAACAATCCCAACCTTCCAAGTTCTATTCTAGTCCGAAGCACGGAGGCTGCATACGAACAACAAAGGGTGTCTCTGCAATCTGCATAAGTAACGTTTCCCGGACGGGACGTGTCAATTTCTACATTAATTAACGCTTTAAATGAGGTACTCATACTCGCTTCACTGACCATTTTCCCGGGATTCAATCCTAGGGGGGTATATAGTCCTGAGTAAAACGCAACGATAGCGCGATCTAGGGAAAAAGAAAGGGTACTTGGCGCCATCTATTAACAACAATTAGGAACAAACATTAGTCATTGTCGAAAAACGTCATACGTGGATTACGGATAGGATTACGATTTTATTTAATAGTTATTCCGAATATTCGAAATTACTGAACCGATTGTGATTACTTTTTACGAATAGAGAGCTACATCTAGCTAGACCTAGATTAACATATTTTAAGCTATTGCATAGAATTTATCGCGGGCTTTGAGCGCGGCCACGGAATCAAGAAATGCCGTAAAGAAAATAAAACCTAACACCCCCCACTCCGCCTGGGATTGATTGATCCGCGTTGGGATTGTAGGTAACCCTGGCAACATGGTACAAAATAAATAAATAATTATAATTGCATATAAGTTGATAACAAATGCTATAAACAGCTTTACCGCGGCAGTCCCCGAGTGCCACACGTGTTTCTTTACTTTAACTTATTCATTTTATTTCTACTGACTCCAAAAAAGGCGGAAAAAAATTCTTTAGAAATTTAGTTACCGACTTTAGAAAAGGAGTATCATGATGTTTTCTATGAAAAAGCTTTTCACGGTTAAGCAGTTCGGCAGATTTGGATAATATTTAGCATGGGTATAGCCCAAGGGTTGAGGAAGGACGAGGGATACTTTAACCGATTTGGGAAAAGGAGTATAATGATGTTTTTCATAAAAATGTTTTTCGCGGTCAAAAGGTTCGACAGATCTTATGTAAGGTGATGGTAAGTAGGGGGAATCCGCAATGAAACGGACGTGTTTGGATATCGATATTTCAAGTTTTCGATCGAAAATATTTTATGTTTTTTAGGGTGTTGGCACCATAGGCCCACAGGGTTCTGGTCATCAATGGTGCCAACACCCAAAAACATAAAATATGTGTCTATCTAGCTAGATCGTCTTTGGTGTTGTTGAAATGAAAACAAAGATGATCATATAAAAAAAAACATATTGTTCAAAAAAGTAGTTTTATTTTAAAAATGATACATTTAAATTAACACAGATGTTTACGTAGCTAATATTTACCGGGCAAGTGCGAGTCGGACTCACTCACATAGGATCCGTACTACGTACGTACGTTGTTTTAGTTAGTAGGCATTGGTTGACAAAGCATAGATTTGCATTGATAGGATAACAGCGTGCATTATCCAGAATTGTAACATTCATGGCGGGAACTGCGCACTTGGGAAGGATCCGCGAGTCTCCGCTGACGGAACGCAAGCAGACATCGGGGCACTTATAATTTTATGACCGAGTTTCCTCTGGGCCAGACCCTGAAGGCTATCGTGGCCAGTTTATGTGTGACATGGTGATCAGACTCTAGCCCCGTGGGGACACTCCTCCAGCTGTGACCTACGGCCAGACGACGGTCTCGATCCAGGGTACGTAGAAGGTGACCCTGGTGTAGAGCCCCGCCCCGCCGGCGAACCCGCAAGGGTGACCCGATGACGTCACGCCGAACACCACGTGGGGACACTTCTCCAGCTGTGACCTACGGCCAGACGACGGTCTCGATCCAGGGTACGTAGAAGGTGACCCTGGTGTAGAGCCCCGCCCCGCCGGCGAACCCGCAAGGGTGACCCGATGACGTCACGCCGAACACCACGTGGGGACACTCCTCCAGCTGCAGGGGACCTCCGCTGTCACCCTGGAATCACATAAAACGGTTTCATTCGCGTAAGTCTCGATAACTAGTAGGTTATATGTTTTTTCCAGGTCTCCAGCTGTCTACCTGCCTGCATTCCAAGTTTTATTGCATTTAATTCAGTATAAACATTCGTTGATCCTGTTCAGGTATGTTGACCGGTACAGTTCTAAGACCTCTAAAACAGCTATAAGAGATTTTATTCGCAAGGCTTCACCACAACTGATGGGAGGTCAAACGGCAGTCTGGTAAATTAGCCAAATCTAAATGGAAAGAGCTCGGATGATGATGATTTGATGATGGAATGCGAAGAGAATGCCTGTTAGCTGTAGACTTGAACACTCCAAGGTCCAAGTATGTACATGAAAACAGAAATTTCCCTGACATAAAATTACCTCACAGGTGTCTTTGCCAGCGTCCGCGTCGCCGTAACACATCTGCGTGGTGTGGTTGTAGCCAGCAGTCATCGATCTATGAGGGACGTACTGTTCCGAACACTTCTCCGAACTGAAGGCCTTCACGGTCACCTGGTGATGAAATAAATGAAGACTTATTATTAATACCTACCGTATTTCGATTTTAAAACATGATTTTCAAAATGTTGCTTTCAACAAGATCAACGCTCATATGATAAAATTCTCGTTCAATAATAACTTTGCTCAAGGTGAAGGAAAATATAGTGGACGAAACCATAGACCTTACTCCAGACAATTTACCAGTTACTTCCTCTGAACATTATCACCTAAGATAATAGGGTGATATAAATAAAGAAGTCTATTCAAAACTCAGGAAGACTAATATCAAATTGAGCCGTATGAGCCAGATAAAAAAGAAGACTGCCGTCAAACGTAGAGATGCAAAGGCGATCACAATGGAAAGAGATAATTAAAGAAATTTGAAATCACACATATGTTATAGCGTCCCCATTTGTCAGCCATATCCAGGTTTACCAGGCGGGGTAACGCTGTACTGCTGTACCGTAAGGACAAACAAACTGACAACCCAATGTGAAACTAAACTAACAATATAAATATGTTATAGCGTCCCACTTCAGGGCCAACATTTAGGCTTGCAGGCGGAGTTCGCTGTATCGTAAGGCTACTTCCAAGAACACCGACGGGCACACTGACAAGAGATAATTCTGCCCAGATACAGCTATTCTACTAAGTATTATGTAAAATTTGGTACAATTAAGTGTTTATCTAATCTAACCTACTACCGACGCTTGTCTCCGACACTCCCCCTTAACCTAGATATATCCAGGTATAGCGGCCACAGGTCAAAGTATACACCACGTATCTGGGGTTTAAGATGAAGTGAATATTATGTCTTCTGACCTTTTGCAGCACATCGGCTAGTCCTTGCCTATGCCCAAGGGAACCCCATCCTGTTGCGTCTCCGTTGTCTAATGTCTCGTCTCCTATAGTCAAGCATGCTGGCAACACTGATCCTCCCAGTCGTATTCTGAAAGCCATAGATAGGGCTTAATTTCTTATAACAAGGGATATAATATCAAGTTCTGGAGCGCACTAGCTATTCATTTTTAGTAGTTGAATTGTTGACAAACAAGCTATGGTTATGTTTAATGAAAGGGAAATATTAAAGTTAATTGTTTTCTTACTGGCTGTCAGTCCGTATGAGTGCGATGTCGTGGTACTTGGAAGGCGGTCTGTACTCGGGATGTGCTATGAAGGAGTCTACGCGGTACACCTGCCACAGCGAGGGGGGGTCGCTACGCTTCAAGATACCCAGCGCTATGAACCGGACCTCACCTCTGGAAACAGAGGAAGTAAATTCACCTGGATGAACAGCTGAGTAAAAATCCGTTGTTTGTTGCAGAATGGACTCACAGCTGCGAGGAAGACCTGCAGTGTCCAGCTGTAAGTATGAAGCGATCGCTGATGACGGTCCCTCCGCACAGCCACGAGGCTGCCTCCTGCTCCTCTCCGTATCCAAGCAAAGCCTGCGAAACGAACAATAGAAGAATCGACTATTGACGATATACTAATCAAGTCCCTAAAGGTGACCATATAAACTAAAACTTTACCCACTAAAACTCCACCGGTTCCTCACTCGCCTTAATGTCAAGAACTACAGGCACTTGCGAGTCTTCCGCGGTACCCCACGGCAATGGTCCGATTCAGTTCAGTTCAGCCCAGTCCAGTCAGTTCAGTTCAGTGTCTTGGCCTTAGCCATTGCGAGGCTCCGGGCGACAAGTCTTTGCGAGGCCCTTTGCCCTTCGTGAAACTATGTGTCGCGAAATTAGGTGGTTGTTTGGTTTAGGTATTTGTCATGTTTGATGAGAAATGCTATACAAAATTTATAGGTACAAAAAAATAAGTTCAGCTTAGGTTTCAAAAACTTAAATATTATTTATTAAAAGATTCACAAAATTAACAAAAACAGAGATGATGAATATTAAATTGATGTTTGCGGCTTTTCCTAAGACTAAAATCTTTGATTATAGCACAATAATCTAATGAATGAGAAAGGGTGTGTATGGGGCCCACCGGGTGTGTATGGGGCCCACTAAGATCGTTGGGCCCAAGCCAACCTCACCTGCTAGCCGGTGCACCTGCTGAAAAACGGACGAGGCTCTGGCGCAGACTTTCCCTTCGGGGTTGGGAGGTCAGACGGCAGTCGCTCCCGTGAAAGTCGAAATTTGCCAAATCTTTATGGAAAGTAGTAAAAGAGTTTATGGCCACAGGGATAGGGCGCCGCCGCATAACGGCGCGCAGGAGTTTCGCCCGACTCCTGTGGCAAGTGGACTAGGGCTACCGTGCCACGGGCGGGCACGGTTAAAGACGCGAGCCCCGAAACTCCGCTTCGCAACGTGGAACATTGGCACGC
This sequence comes from Idaea biselata, assembly GCA_958496205.1. Taxonomy (NCBI): domain Eukaryota; kingdom Metazoa; phylum Arthropoda; class Insecta; order Lepidoptera; family Geometridae; genus Idaea; species Idaea biselata. Next base: position 12,777,443 of record OY292406.1, read on the forward strand.
TAACCGGACGCGCGAGGGAGCTAGCCGACGTACTTTCCAGGCGGAAGGTGGCCGTGGCGTTCCTGCAGGAGACTCGATGGAAAGGCAGCAGATCCCGGCTCATTGGGAATGGCTACAAGCTGATCTACACGGGTGCACCTGGTGGAGAGAACGGGGTGGCTGTGGTGCTCGCTGAGGGGTTGCATGACGATATCTTGGAGGTGAATCGCTTTAGCGACCGACTTATGTGCGTGAAGGTGCTTATTGGGGGGGTTCCTACTCACCTAGTAAGTGCTTACGCGCCACAGGTCGGTTGTAGCGACGCTGATAAGAGGTCGTTTTGGGATAAACTCGGCGAGGTACTTGGGGCAATCCCGTTGTCGCAGGGAATCGTTTTGGGTGGTGACCTGAACGGTCATGTGGGTGAGATGGGGGTGGAATTTGAACGTGTTCATGGAGGCTTCGGGTATGGCAGTCGGAATGCGGAAGGGGAAGAAATTCTGCGTACGTGTGCCACTGCCGACCTGGCACTCGTGAACACTTATTTCAAAAAGAAGCCCGACCACTTGATCACCTACAGGAGCGGGGGGCGCGCTACCCAAATCGATTTTCTAATCACTAGGAGACACCACATCGGCAACGTGGCCAACTGCAAAGTCATACCCGGTGAGAGTCTCACTGCCCAACACCGTATCCTTGTCATGGATCTCTGTGTAAAGACCAAAGACAAACGACCGGAACCATGTCAGCGCCGAATCAGATGGTGGAGGCTTGATGAAGTCAAGTCCCAGATGCTCGCCTCAGCAATCGGCGACAAATGTGCCAATGCTGAAGGCGAATCGGTGCAGGAACACTGGGACCGGATTCAGGTGTCTATCGCTGATTCGGCGCGGTCGGTCCTCGGTATGTCTAAGGGAGGACGCAAGTGTGACAAGGAAACTTGGTGGTGGAACGACACAGTCCAGAGGGAGACTAGGGTGAAGAAAGCCCTCTTTAAAAAGTGGCAAGCGTCCAACTCTCCTGAAGATCGCGACGCGTACAGGTCTGCCAAACGTGCCACAAAGAGAGCAGTAGCCAGAGCCAGACGGGACCACTTACAGCCACTGTACGATAAGTTGGAAACGTCTGAGGGGCAGAAGCTTATTTATAAGTTGGCACGTTCTAGGATCAAAGCGGCACAGGATATATCCAAGTGCCGCTGTGTAAAAGATCCTAATGGTAACCTGCTATGCGAGGACCTCGCGGTGAAGGAGAGGTGGCGCTCTTATTTCCACGAACTGCTCAATAAGCAGTATAAAGAGGTGCAGCCACCGGAACTCCCTCCGAATCTAGGACTTGTGCCACTGATTACGCCTGAGGAGGTGCGCAAGGCTCTTCGCTGCATGAAGAATCGGAAAGCTGTCGGCGCCGATGGAGTCCCCATCGAAGTATGGAAGGCTATGGGTTCTCGTGGTGTGGGCATCTTAACCAACCTTTTTAACCGCATACTCGAGACCGGCAGAATTCCCGCCCAATGGAGACTGAGTGTTATCACTCCAGTGTTCAAGGGCAAGGGATCTGTGCAGGAGTGTGGAAGTTATCGTGGTATAAAGGTCATGTCCCACACCATGAAGCTCTACGAGCGTATAGTTGACTCTCGGATCCGGCAGGAGTGCACTGTCTCGGAGGGCCAGTATGGTTTCCGCCCCGGTCATGGTACCATGGACCCTGTTTTCGCCCTAAGGATCGTTATGGAGAAATACAGAACGAAGAATACGCCTCTGCATTTTCTGTTCCTGGACTTGCAGAAGGCCTTCGACTGTGTTCCTCGCGTGATGATCTGGTGGGCGCTGCGGTCCAAAGGGGTGCCTGAAACTTATATTGAAACCATCCGGGACATGTACCGAAATTCCGATTCAGTGGTGCGAACTGCTGTTGGTGACACTAAATCTTTTCCCATTACAGTCGGAGTCCACCAAGGATCCGTCCTAAGTCCGTTTCTGTTTAGCGTAATACTGGACGCACTGTCCGTAGTCATCCGAGACGCACACGAGCAGCCCCCGTGGATGCTCATGTATGCTGATGATATTGCGCTAGCGGACTCGGATAAGGGACGGCTTGGAAGGCGTGTAAATGCTTGGAAAGAGTCACTTGAGAACGGCGGTTTGCAACTCAACGTAGCGAAGACCGAATACTTGGCTAGCAATACCACAGATCCCACACCTGTCTGCGTTGACGGTCACATGGTCGAGCGGACAGACCAGTTTAAGTACTTGGGATCTGTGCTTCACGAGTCCGGCGACATCGATTGTGACGTCAAGTCCCGCATTTCGGCAGCTTGGGCCAAGTGGCGAGAGGTAACTGGTGTCATCTGTGACCCGAAAATGCCGGTTAAACTGAAGGGACAGGTCTATAAAACGATCATTAGACCTGTCCTTTTGTATGGTAGTGAGGCGTGGCCATTGCTTGAGCGACATAAGCAGGAGCTGCGTGTCACGGAGATGAAGATGCTGCGCTGGATGTGTGGAGTGACGCGAAAAGACCGCGTCAGAAACTCCCGCATCAGGGGCAGCCTTCATGTCCGAGACATTGCAGACAAACTGCAAGAATGCCGCTTACGGTGGTACGGCCACGTTCTACGAAAACCGGCTAGTTACGTGGGAAACAAATGTCTTGCCATGGCGCCTCCGCCCGGCCGCGGCAGATTGGGAAGACCCAAGAAGTGCTGGCTTGACGTTGTAAGATCGGATATGCGTGCAAATACCCTCACTACACGGGATGCCGAAGATCGTGCGAAGTGGAGACGTAAAAGTAGGAAAGCGGACCCCGGGCTCTCGAGAGGGATGCAACCGGGAACAACGCTCGGATGATGATGATGAATCTAATGAATGAGCTACGTCATTTTCGATTGAAAGAATAGCAAGGGCTGATCTTGTGTCATCGAATTCCTCAAATATGTTAGCTTAAATAGATTAAATAGATAATTGAATAATAGTTGTATATATAGTTAGTTATATGCTAATAATTGAACTACCTGACTCGAATTTTCTACCGGCTTTTACTGTTATTTTAATATCACGATCACGCGAACTCATTTCGTAAATCTTGTTTTGTTTTGCACAAACAGAAATAAGTATTTTTAAAGTATCACACTGTTTTTTACACTTTTTCAGCTTACTCAATAGTTTAAATACTATAATTTACACTTTTCCAGCTCACTCAATACCTACTTTTAATACTATTAGAACGTAATATTGAATTAAATTAAAACATAAATGTACGGTACAGTAATGAGTGATGAAATGACTCTGTAACTCGTAATGCAACAAAGTAACTCCAAGATCCGGGATTTCCCAAAAATAGAGAAGCAAAACGATTAATAAAAACCGATCTTCTAGTGTTTTGACGCGCGATATTCAACTAAGTACGTAATAAAACATTTAATTATGCTTTGAACTGGTGAATTAATAAGCTAACTTTGAAATTAAAGCCATTTTTCGGTTTGAATCGCGTGGTGTTTATTACTTTTAGGATTGTTACAACGCTCAACATTTCGAGACCTTTCCAGGTCCCTTCTTCAGGATAGATTGAGATGTGATTTGTCATTCTAATGTATTAAAAAGTTCAACATCGCGAAAACAGAAGAAAAATCTAAGCTAACTTTATTTTAATTTACCGTCATGTTTTAGTAACCCTAGAAGATAATCTAGGAACAAAATCAAAAGTAAAATGAAAAAGTTTTTTGTTGAGCAAGGATCAAAATTGAAAAAAAAAAAGTTAGTTTTATTTTTATTTTCTTATGCTCTCTTTTCTCTATTGTATTTCAAATCATCAAATCATATTTGGAGAAAGATGCTTTGAGGTAAAATATTAAGACAAATTATCAAAAATGCATGAAATAAAATCAGGCGTGCCTCAAGGCAGTATACTAGGGCCAATTCTATACCTGATATTTACAGCCGACTTACCAACCCTTGACAACGTTACCACAACTGCTACTTATGCGGACGATACAGCTCTCTTATCCGTGAATGAGAACCCGCAAACAGCATCAGAAAACTTACAACTTCATCTTTCACTAGTTGAAAAGTGGTTCGATAAATGGCGCATCAAGGCAAACAAAGATAAGTCAATTCACGTGACTTACTCACTCAGGCGAGAAACATGCCCTCCTGTTCTGCTATACAATGAGCCTGTTCCGCAGGCAGACGAGGCTAGATACTTGGGCATGCATTTAGATAGACGCCTAACTTGGCAGAAACACATCTCGATAAAACGCAAGCCATCTTTTTACCATCTCAAATCAGACAGTGCCGAGAAATTGCGATATTTAGGAGAATGCTATTTGAGTTCCTTGTGGATAAAGCATATTACTCAGTGAGAGAATTCTTTGACAGTAAATTTTAATACTAACAATACTAATATTGACACTCAATAATTAAACTGGTGAGATTACAATCAATTCATAATTCCGTTTTGATTCATATAGACGTGATTTAGGTATATGTATAAGAAGCACAATTTGACAATAGAATTAAATGGACATGATTGTATTATTTCTTGACATATTATGTGTCTTCTTTATTAATATTCTAAATTCTATTGACAGTTTGATATTATATTTCTTTATTTTTTTTTTGCGATTATTATAAATAAATAAATAAATTCTGTAAACAACACACAGCGCCATCTAGCCCCGTGGTAAGCTACTAAGCTTGTGTTACGGTGACTAGACAACGGATATAATACTTATATTTATTTTTCTTTTGTAAAACATATTATACATACATACATACATATTATACATAGAGGGACACCCAGACCAGACACAAATATTTATTTTTTAAGCATAAATACTTTTTTTTTTATTTATGTATCTTCTAAAAATTTACAAAACAAAAACAATTACTTAAATAACATTATAAAAAACCAATGAGGTTTGTAACAAATGTTATACTATCTAATCTACGACGTCTATCATATTATCACTATTACTTGCACCCGGCGTTATTTTATTTTTAACCCCCGACGAAAAAAGAGGGGTGTTATAAGTTTGACGTGTCTGTGTGTCTGTCTGTCTGTCTGTCTGTCTGTCTGTGTATCTGTCTGTGGCATCGTAGCTCACGAACGGATGAACCGATTTGAATGTAGTTTTTTTTGTTTAATAGGTGTATTTTGCGCGAGTGTTCTTAGCTATGTTTGATCAAAATCGGTTCAGCCGTTCATAATATATGTTGGTTGAAGCTCGGAAATAAAAACCGAATGTTTTCAAATATGCCCGAGTGGGGTATCAAATAAAAGAACATGACTGTTGTGACAACAATATGCAAGTTTCATCAAAATCGGTTCAGCCGTTCAAAGTATATGTAGGGTCAAACTCGGAAATAAAAACCGAATGTTTTCAAATATACCCGAGTGGGGTATCAAATAAAAGGACGTGACTTTTGTGACAACAATAAGCATGTTTCATCAAAATCGCTTTTACAAAAAGGGTGAAATAAAAAAATTAAATTAAAAATTAAAAAAACCCCCGACTTAAAAAATCTTCAAAGTTAAAACAAAACTAAACTTTAAAAAGGCAAAAATAATAACCCGAAAACAAATTTCATGTCTCTGAGTAGGTATGTGGTACCTTACGTTCCCGCGTCGGGGGACGCGGGAATGTGTCACAGAAGTTGATGGTAACCGATCCGTGCTTATAGTACCGCGTCCCCCGACGCGGGAACGTAAGGTACCACATACCTACTCAGAGACATGAAATTTGTTTTCGGGTTATTATTTTTGCCTTTTTAAAGTTTAGTTTTGTTTTAACTTTGAAGATTTTTTAAGTCGGGGGTTTTTTAAATTTTTAATATAATTATGATTATAAATTATTTTGGGAAGATATTATGAACGAATGATTTGTAATTTTGTCGTCCACTGTTATTGCTATAGTGTTTTGTATAAATTTTACTAATTTATTTTGGTTTATTCTTATAAAACACAGATAAAATTAAAAACTAAATTAAAACTAAAACTGATTAAAAACTAAACTAAAAACTAAACTAAATCTAAATCAGCTAAAAACTTGGTGGAGGGAAAAGTGCCCAGAATACTGGCTGCATTGCCCCGTTGTATACAAATACTTATTTTCTGGGCAAAGTACAAGCCAGCATTCCGGTCACCCGATGCCTCCACCAAACGTTTAGCTAGCTCTCTGTACAGCTCCAGAGCGGCCGGCCCCCACGGACCTAAAGTCTCCACCCCAAACGGCACAAACATGTAACCCCTATCTAGATTACTATATTTGTGCCGTTTAAGGTTTTCAGCTTTATCAGCGGCAGCTCCTGCCCGCACCGTGGTCACTGGAAGATGGGAAGGAGCCAGCGTGTCCACACAAGTGGCATCCCAAACTAGGGGCCTACCCATCTTCCAAGGAACGAGAGTCATTCCATCGGGTCTCTTGCCGTCGTCCCGTAAAAGTCCGATAGGTTCTAAATTTGACGGGACGCCGGCACTGCCGAAGGCCCGACGGATGACATCGTTCAGGCTGGAGTGCCGTGGTATCCTGCCCGCACTCTTTGGGCAGGATAATCCGTGGTGACCGAGCCGGTCTACAGGCTCTCCGCAATCACACCGGTGAGGAGCTGTACAGAAAGCACCTACACGAAGAGATGCGGCCAACCGAAATGTGTTATTGTCTAAAAGATTACCAATATTACGGGATGGTAGCGCCTGTAACCAAAGACCCGATTCCCATCGAGCAACGGCATGTAAACGAGCACGCTCTGCAGAAGAACTTGAAGTATCAGGTCATTGAATTCTAACGTGCAGAGCGGCTCGTCCCATTGCCTCTGAGACGAAGGGGCTTTTGGTAACGACTCCGTTGGGCAGGCTCTTTTCCAGCTTTCTGTTGCTTCATTTAAATAGTTTAACTGGCAATTTGGACTTAAAAAATTAAAAAAAATTACTAATTGATTTATAATGCGATAAGTGTTTAATTAAGCATGTACTATTTTCAATAACTAGACTACTAATTTATCCAACTCGTATGCCAAAAGGCAAACCATGGTTGATCTTTTTTAATGTATTTTATAACACCATTAATTGTACCCATGTTTACGAGAAATAAATGAAATGAAATGAAATGAAAGCAACTAGACGCCAAAGTTCGCAGTTTATACTGGTTGATTGGATGAAAATCTCAATTATCACAAGCAAGATGGCTGTCTACAAGACCATTATCAAACCGGTTTGGACATGCGGAATCCAGCTTTGGGGCTCAGCTAGTAACAGCAACATAGAGATATTGGAGAGGTTCCAGAGCAAAACAATTAGGAACATGCTTAATATACCTCGACACGTTAGCAACAAATACATGTACATGGACATCAAGATTAAAACTGTAAAGCAAGAGATAGAACCTTACAGCAGAGACTACCAGAGAAGGCTAATCAGACACAAAAATGATCTTGCTGCTCAATTACAAGGTCCAGGGAGCCTCATATTCTCTCGGCTGAAACGCCACAGCATACAAGGACTAGCAGTAAGATTCACAGACAACGAATAAGAGACTACTCACTGGACAAGTCTCTTAAATATAAAACAAAACTAAACTTTAAAAAGGCAAAAATAATAAGCCGAAAACAAATTTCATGTTTCTGAGTAGGTATGTGGTAGGTACCTTACGTTCCCGCGTCGGGGGACGCGGGAATGTGTCACAGAAATTGATGGTAACCGACCCGTGCTTGTAGTAAGTAACTAACGTTACGTACCGTAAGGTACCTACCACATACCTACTCAGAAACATGAAATTTGTTTTCGGCTTATTATTTTTGCCTTTTTAAAGTTTAGTTTTGTTTTAACTTGGAACATTTTTTAAGTCGGGGTTTTTTTAATTTTTAATTTAATTTTTTTATTTCACCCTTTTTATAACAGCGATTTTGATTAAACATGCATATTGTTGTCACAAAAGTTAAGTCCTTTCATTTGATACCCCACTCGGGTATATTTGAAAACATTCGGTTTTTATTTCCGAGTTTGACTCTACATATACTTTGAACGGCTAAGCCGATTTTGATTAAACATTCATATTCTTATCACAAACGTCTCTTTTATTTGATACCCTACTCGGGCATATTTGAAAACATTCGTTTTTTGTTTCCGAGCTTCAACCAACATATATTATGAACGGCTGAACCGATTTTGATCAAACATAGCTAAGAACACTCGTGCAAAAGTCACCTATCAACCAAAAAAAACTACATTGAAACTTAGATAAAAACAAAAATATAGATACGGTATATTCTAACATTGCGTATTTGAAAAATGAGCTAGAAACACCTACCTACATGCATTTTTATAAAATTTTTGTATTTTAAAATATTTGTCTTTAAAATGATTCAGGCTTTGTAAATAAGCAAAAAGGCATTCTTATGGATGTCAAAAAGACAATCGCAGTGTGACAGCACGTGCTCACGCGGCAACGGTTCGACATACGACTGAGGCTAGTGCGTCAGCTAGACCCAGTTCTTACATATATCCTACTCAAATAACCCGCCCATTTAATAATCAATCCCGGTACAGAGGTAGTGACGGGGTACTGCCAGAAGACCGGCGTTGTGGTTTCTTCGGGAGCCACAACATTATGCCGAGGTAGATCCTCGTTGGCAGCAGGCACACGGCTCCTTGGACTTTTAAGCTATTGCATAGATTTATCGCGGGCTTGACCGACTCAAGAAATTCCGTAACGAAAATAAAACACACCATCCACTCCGCCTACCTACATGGTAGGCCTAAAAAAATGCTATGGAATAGCTTTACCGCGGCAGTCCCCGAGTGCCACACGTTTTTTTTATTCCTATCTTTATGTTGTGTAAATTCTTGTTGTTTTCTTTTATTTATATTGCTGTTATTTATTTTGTATGTTTTGTTGTTAAATAAATATTTTCTATTCTATTCTAACGGTAGCATTGCCACTCTAATATTAAATCATCCGAGCGTTGTTCCCGGTTGCATCTCTCTCGAGAGCCCGGGGTCCGCTCTCCTACTTTTACGTCTCCACTTCGCACGATCTTCGGCATCCCGTGTAGTGAGGCCATTTGCACGCATATCCGATCTTACAACGTCAAGCCAGCACTTCTTGGGTCTTCCCAATCTGCCGCGGCCGGGCGGAGGCGCCATAGCAAGACATTTGTTTCCCACGTAACTAGCCGGTTTCCGTAGAACGTGGCCGTACCACCGTAAGCGGCATTCTTGCAGTTTGTCTGCAATGTCTCGGACATGAAGGCTGCCCCTGATGCGGGAGTTTCTGACGCGGTCTTTTCGCGTCACTGCACACATCCAGCGCAGCATCATCATCTCCGTGACACGCAGCTCCTGCTTATGTCGCTCAAGCTCTATTTCCATAAGACTAGTAAAAAAGGATTACCATCTTAAATCTATACTTCTATACTAATATTATAAAGAGGTAACGTTGGTAACATGTATGTATGTATGTATATTGGGGGTAATCTTCGAAACTACTGGACCGATTTCAAAAATTCCTTCACCATTAGAAAGCTACATTCACCCTGAGTAACATAGGCTACTTTTGATCCCGATATTCCCACGGGATCGGGACTTACGCGGGTGAAACCGCGGGAATCTGCTATCACTAAATAAAAATCCAAAAATGAGTCCCTAGGTATGGTACCCAAAAGGCTGACTGCATTGCCCCTTTGGATAGCAATACCTATTAGTTGGAATTAAATGAAATATACCTACCATGTGTGGGAACTCTGACCGCCTTGCATCCTTACCACCAGCGGCTCCCCAAAGTGTTAGGGAAACGGCGTTACACTTATAAATATCATTGTACTCTTTTACGACCTTGCCTGGAAAGAAGTATTTGTAGCAAGGATATGTGAACTGCTTCATGTAGTCGAGACATTCTGAAAATGTTTGATGCTTCTTTACTCTAGAAAAAAATGACAGTCCTAGGAAGCTTTAATAAAAAGTTATTATTACAAAAAGAAACATAATTTATTAAATAGCGCCTGCTAAAAATGTATTAGCAACGCCTGCTAAAACATTTTAGCAAGCGTATAAATTAACAGGGATGTACTTACTTGCTCATAATTTTTTTGCAGGCGCTATTTAATAACTATGTTTATATTTGTAAGAACTTTTTATTAGAGCTTCTAAGGACTGTGACTTTTTTTTTGCGCAGGAACATAATATAGGCATATATGACGTGAAGCATGTAACAGTGGATGGCGAGAAATCGAACCTGCAAAGCTACCGCGGATGTTCCGTCGGCATCGGAATCGAATTCATTTGACAGTTGACAGCCGAATTTCGAACCGCGCAAATTTCAAATCGACGCGTCGATTACTCGATATGATGCCGAAGCCAAATTGAATGAATGCAACACAGACAGAATTGAATACAGAAATCTTCAAATCGACGGCTGACGGCCATGGATGCGCGGTTTTAAAATTGAAAACTCCGCTGTCAGAGATGTCAAACTACTGCGTCGGCATCGAGTTGCTGTCAACGAACCAACCGCAGTAGCTTCCCTGGTCCGGTCAACCTGACGCCAGAATGGCCGGCCACTTTGTATCGATAATATTTTCGAAACCACGTAGGTACTAAATATATGAACAAAGGTAGGTACCAAATAGGTACTAAATAGGTAATGAGCGTAGTTTGGTGTAAATGTATTGTATTGTCCGGACACGATTTTTCTTCCTATTCTCGAATTGCAAAAATCACTGTTATTCGGGCGCAGAAGTCAAAAACCCTATTGGCCTTATTAATACACGTGGAGTAAGGTCGGAGCAGTGAGAACATGTTTTGTCCTTTTCCGTGACAAGAGCTTTCAAATTTGACAGACAGAAACAAAAAATGTTAAATTATTCCGGCCTTACTCCATGTTTATTTAATCTAAACTAATATTATAAAGAGGTAATACCAAAATAAATTATGAAAAATTTTGTTTTTAATATCGATATTATTATTCGGATTAAGATTTTACTTCTATGGGTCCCCATCACAAGGTTTTCCAAAATATTAAGTTTGTATGGAAATGGTAACAGTCGCCGCGTTCTTAATTACTTTTTTTTCACTTACGGTGCGTGTAGAAAAAACGTTTATAGCCTTATTAATAAACGTGGACCAAGGTCGGAGTAGAGAAACATGCAATGTCTTTTTGCTTGACAAGAACTTTCAAAGTTGACCGACGGAAACAAAAATTAAAAACTGGGCAAGGGCGAGTGGGACTCGCGCACGAAGGGTTCCGTACATTTTTGAATTTAATGAAAGGAAAATTGCGATTTACGGTTTATGACATATTAAAAAAAACTACTCGCTAGATCTCGTTCAAACCAATTTTCGTTGGAAGTTTGCATGGTAATGTACATCATATATTTTTTTTAGTTTTATCATCCTTTTATTTTAGAAGTTACAGGGGGGGGGGACACACATTTTACCACTTTGGAAGTGCCTCTCGGGCAAACTATTCAGATTAGAAAAAAAGATATTAGAAACCTCAACATAACCCTAAAAAGTTTTTTTTTTCTATTTTTGTGTGAAAATCTTAATGCGGTTCACCGAATACATCTACTTACCAAGTTTCAACAGTATATAGCTTTTATAGTTTCGGAAAAAAATGGCTGTGACATACGGACGGACGGACGGACAGACGGACAGACAGACAGACATGACGAATCTATAAGGGTTCCGTTTTTTTCCATTTGGCTACGGATCCCAAAAAACGTCATGGGACGCCTGGCAGATGTGAAGCATCGGGAACTTAAGTACTTCCATCATATAGCGTGGCGATGCGTCGCCACGGCCTGTATCGTCACGCCAACAATCAGGTTTACCCTCGCTTAAAGATGTTTCACATCCAAAATAGGTAAAATTGTAATAGTCCGACCTTATACTCCTCGTTTATTAAGGGCTTATGGTGGGTATACTCACTGTCTCTAGCTCTCCTGCCATCTTTAACATACATGCGACCAAACTCGGGTAAGATGACGACGGAGCTGATGTTGGCCACCAGGTCACATCCTGTACAGCATGAGAACACCTTGCCGGCTTCGATACGACACAACTGGAAAGGTAACAAAAACACATTAATTATTTCAGACTAGTCTCGATCCCGCGGGAATATCAGGGTAAATCTAGCTTTCTAATGGGGAAAGAATTTTTGAAATCGGTCCAGTAGTTTTTGAGTTTATTCAAAACAAACATACAGACAAACACACACACACACACACACACACACACAAACATATAAATCTTTCCTCTTTATAATATTAGTATAGACCACAACAGTGCCCTTCTCATCCGGGGTATGTTCGCCGTTGCATCCCTCTCGGGAACCCGGGGTGCGCTAAACCCACAAAAAAAAAATATTTGGGGTCGGGGCAGTAGGTAGGTAAGTCATTCATTGACCAAACCTTCTGCAAATATAGATTTGGTAATATTTATACGGCCGGTCGTTTGCCTGACACCGACCCTTCCAGAGACCAAGTTTACCCGCCACCGCGCGGCGAGAACTGAAGGTTGGCTATTCTCAAATGCCTTAGTCGCCTTTTACGATAACCACGGGAAGAGATGGGTTGGCCATTCAACATGATACCTTAAAATAAGTAGAGATGGGCCGACTAGTCGGGAAAGCCGACTAGTCGGCAGTTTAACCGACTAGTCGGTAGGTATGCCAACTAGTCGGCAACTAACAATAATTTATGCAATAAAACCAATATTTATTGAATTAGTATTACAGTTAGGAGGTGGACAGTCAGAAAAACATAAACATACAAACATCATTTAAACATCTAAAATGTCATCATAACTATATGTCTCAGCTCCATTCAATTTTTTTTTCAAACTTTTATTTTTATATACCTAATCCATTTTTAGGAAGTTTCGCTTTTGAAGTGCAAATTTATCCAAAAATACCAACAATCGCCGAGTGATCATGATGAACCCAAATATCTCGGAATTATAATATTATGCATAATGCATATTATTATTCCAATTTTTCCAATTATTATTATTATTCCAATTTTGGAACCGACTAGTCGGCTAGTCTGCTAGTTGGCAGAACCTTTAGTCGGCCCATCTCTAATAATAACGTTCGGCCTTCGTGGCTTGTTATAATTTTCCTGCTACAGCCTTTAATAACTTAAATCCGCGTACAGACATCGCGAGGCATGTGTCACGAATTGTTCGCCTCGTATGCCTCAACCTTAGGCATGTGAGGCGAACCACCAACTTGAGGCATAAGATATTTACTTTGTGCGGTCTTCCCTATCATCGGAAATGAGCACCGTTGGTATGGTCCACTCCAGAGATACTGACCGGCGGATGGATCCCATGGACAACAACGTCGAAGACGTTTGCGAAACATGTCCAGAAATCCACGCAAGTACCGTTCCTGCCTTCCCACTCGCACTGATCACCTACGGAAAAAAATTTAGAAATCATAAGTACCACCATTTTATTTTATTTTTCGAATTACTTACCTATTATTGGACATTTTTGCAAAGTAACTGTAAAGATTTCCTTAAGTTAGGTAGGTCCCAGTTCGGATAGAAATAATACTCATACACATGTTGAGTTACTGTTTACTCACACTTTTTAAACTTACACTATTTCCGTTTAATTACTTACTTCGACGTTTCGGCAAACGGGTCAAACCGCCCCAGTGGTAATTAAATTAGAAACAATGATTATCTATCTGGTTACTTTCACTAAGACATCTAAACCTCAATAAGATGAACTCTAACCCAATACCTACTTTGATAACTAAACTCCACTAATCTAATATCAGCTATCCCTTTTGTAAACACAAAAAGATTTCCCATTTAATTTTTTCGTCAATACCTAACTACTCCAAGCGCGCCATCGCGCCTTTTTCTGACCTCTGTTTTTTTTTTTCTTTTTCTCTCGGCCATATTGCCAGTGATTGCCACTGTCATTACATTTTTACATTACTGTATCATATTATTCATCACTATAATACACTAGCCATTGATCTCAACCTAAAGTAGGGTGAATGATACAGTTATTGACCACTTAAGGAAAAAAAAAACTTCTACACGCTATAAAAAATGATTGAGTTAAGATACTTGCACCTACGATACATTAAACGAAAGGGAATATATCTGAGTCATAGACAATAAAACAAATAATATCAAAATCAAATATTTATTATCACAAAAATGTAATTAAATCAAATTAGTCAGAAAATTCAGTTATTGACCATGAAAACACAGTAATTGTCATACTGAGATACAGTTATTGACCACATAGAAATAAAAAATGAAAAATGTTCAAAAATCCTAAACGGCTAGACCGATTTTTATGAAACAAAAACGAAACAAAAACAAAAAAATTACATAAAAATCTGTTAATTAGGTACTGAGATATGACTACAAGTACACAGACATAAAAAACAAATAGCAGTAACACTTATAACACCCTATTTCGACATTCAATGTCTAAAATATAATAAAATTATAGACTCTTTGGTCATATTTTAGAACTTTAAGTAATTTACACCTAATTCTGCTTCTCCTTTTCTTATTATATTAAAAAAGTCTTCATTTTCTTGATCACTGTTTTCATTATCATTAATGTCTTCATCATTTTCCATAATAAAACATTTGTGGCAGAGAAAATTATCCCCTTCTTCTTGAGGTATATGTATATGATGAGACTTCGGAATGCATGACCTGTGAAAAGCTTTTGTACATTCGCAACATCGTAATTTTATGATTTTCACCACTGCTTTGCATGCCCCACAGGAAGACAAAGGAGATTCAAGTTTCTTTTTCTTTTCCAACTTTTTTGCCTTCATTTCTTCTATTTTCCTCTTTTTATCTTCCTTCTTTTGCTCTCTTTCCAATTTCTTCACTATTTTTTCTAACTCTAGTCTTTGTTTTTCTTTTAGCTTGTTCTCCAGAATCCTTTGATATTCTAGCCCTGAAATATGATAAGGCAGCCTTTCGACGTTACGTTTTCCTTTCCTAGACGGTGTTGAAGGTAATCTCAAAAAGTCTTTTATGTCAGTAGCTGTTGAACATGATGGCTGATTCAAGTTATTCTCGCTGTTACATGTATTTGGTACTCCGAGGTCTCCTAAAGTGATAAGGTCTTCAGTAGGTAGAGTAGCTGCAGCAGTTGTGTTTGCTTCTTGGATCGAAGGGTCCTGGGAGCTGTATTCTATATCATTGTTAAATGTGTTGGTTCGTTCTTCGGTTTCACAGGTCTGATAGTCACAATTATTATTGTGTTGTTCATCCATAGTTTCTCGCTGCAGAATATTATCTTGCTCTTTGTCGCCTTCTAGAAACTCATCTATAAATCTGTTTATTCTTTCATCGCTTTCAGTGAATACATTGACAATTTCTTCTCTTTGCACATTGTTTGTAGAAGTTGTCGGTATTGGATCAATGTTTTCGCCTTCGTTACTTCCAATAGCTTTTAAATTTGTTAAAATTTATTTATTTGTTTTAAATTTCTTCGTTGGTGTTAGGTTTACTATTATAAAACTCCCAAATTTGGTAGAGAATAAAAAATGATTCATTGTTCTCCACATCCTGTAATATGTTTTTGATATCTTTAAACTTTGATATCATCTCTGGACCAACAATCTCCATAAATTTTGAAAATTGCAGTGTTCTATCAGGTTCATTGTTAGAAGTCTCTGTATTTTCTGTTGTAGAAGGAACCGGTTTTGGGGGAGCTATGCATTTAGAATAATCTACAGCATTAGGATCAAATGGGTATAGACCGCAAGCTCGGAAGCCATTGATTATACAGGCAGGACTTATTTTGTCTGTAACTTTTTTGAGAATCAAAGCAAAGTTTTGTTTTGTCACTATTTCACCCTCATCTTGCTGCCATTCTTTAACTGCTGCTTTCCAAAACTGCTTTACAGGTCTAAAAAGAGACACATCTGCCGGTTGCAGGATCCTTGTAGAATTTGGGTATAGAGCAAATATCTCTATTTGAAGGGAGCGAGCTAACATGCTTAATTCGTAGGTTAAATGCGATCTATGACCATCTACAAATAACAAAACTGGAAACTTGACGTTATTCTTTATCAAAAATGGATGAAAAATATGCTGGATTATATATTTGAATGTGTCTGCCGTCATCCATCCTGAGCTGCTCCTAGCTACACCCCACTCATTAGGAACAGTTTGTCGAATTCTGTCAGGTAAACGTTGATAAGGGTAAACGATCGTAGGCAGTACCATTTGTCCATCAGCTGATATTGTAAAGAGCACCGTCATACTTTCTTTGGCGTTTGCTTTCTCGACTATGTAGACATTCTTAGCCCCTCTTTCAGAAAAAACTTTGCCGGTATTTGGACAAGATCGAAAACCACTTTCATCAGCGTTAAAAATTCTGGATGGGTCTTCGAGAATGTCCAATAGATCACATTTAATTAGCTCAGTCATAACCAGATTAAACCAATTTCGTATGTCTGATTCTGACACACAGGCACTGGCATAAGTAACCGCCTCTGATGCTCTTTGAGTTATCCTAGGATGTCGTTTCAGGAATCCTTTCAACCATCCTTTTCCAGGCCTGTTTTCTTGGAATGGAGTCTCTCTAGGATGTTGATTGAGATAGTTTTGTACAGAATCTAAAATATCATCTGCTTTTCTAGGAAATCCTCTTTTGCTCATATCAAACAACCATTCTTCTATGGCCTTTTCTTCTTCTGCAGTTAGAAAAGGTAATGGTCCAAAAGCGTTCTTGGAGTTCGGGTTTAGAATCCGAAAATGTAGTGTTGCTTTAGGTACACCATATTTTTTAGCAGCTGCTCGAACCGCAGAGCCATTATTAATTTCTTCTAGAGCCTTTTCCAACTGTTCTTTGGTATATTGAGGTAATTTAGGCATGTTAAATCAGTCTGAAAGAAGAAAAATTTAGTAATTGACCACCTTAAGTTCAGTTATTGACCACCCCCCGGTCAATAACTGAACCGATGCAGTTAGAAAGCTGAGATTTTGAGAGACTTTATATTTAACCGTAATAAAGCCGAAAATGCATTAAAAACGCATATATAGGAAAATCAGTTATTGACCGGGGGTGGTCAATAACTGAATCTCTAACAAAAAAAAATCAGTAATTACCCGGCAATTTTTTTTAAGGTTAGAATTAGTTTACAAACTTTAAAATAGCACTCAATTAATAACAATTCAATTACCAACAGATATATCTGCAGATCACAAGCCTAAACAAACAGGTTACTGAGAAAATAACAATTTTTTAAACCACTTACCTTAATTTTTTCGTAACGAACACCCACACTTGTTAAATTTTTTTTGAACTGACCTCTCCAAGGAAAAATGATGCCATCTAGGTCAAATGTCATGAACTTATTCGAAAGTAGGATAATTGAAGAAAGTTTTGTTGTCTTTTTCTTGATGAAGTTCAAATGGTGTCGACATCAGAGATCCAGTCCTGGATGACAACGATCGAACAATCCCTAAACGAGGTATGTGCCGTTGCATCTGAAGGGAAGCTAAACTCAGACCAAAAGTCGAAAATTCATAATACGTGCCGTAAAATTGCCGGTGGTATAGCCCAATTAGCTGTACAATATCAAGCCCTCAAGACTAAAGCAGTCCAAAATTATGTATCCCTTCAAGCTCTAAAAGAAAAACAAGACCTCTCGCAGCGCATTCTGGACCTACAACAGATCATTGAAGATTCCTCAAAATCGGTTCCCGCTAGAGTTTCGTTCGCCGATATGATCAAAAAAGGGACCAACAATTTTATTCAGCCAAATACGACTAGCTCCCTAGCGATATATCCTAAGGACAAAACAAAATCAAGTGAGGAGACAAAATCGTTGGTCCAAAATCTTATTAAACCCGACGAAATGAAACTACAGGTTCGCGGTTTGCGTAAGACGAAAAATGGCGGTGTTATAATCAGTACTGAATCTAAGGACGATATTAACAAACTCAAGGATTCGGCGCAATTAACTTCTTCCGGCCTTACTGTTGATGACTCACACAAACGAAGACCTAGGATAGTGGTGATCGGAGTGCCCGCGTCAATGCAGGAACCAGACGTGTTTAGATGCCTCTACCATCAAAATTTGGCAGAAAATCTGAAAGACACATCGCTCGATAAATTTTTGACCTCAATCAAACTCAGCCACAAGTCTGGAAAGAGAGGCGCTGATACCTGTAACTACGTAATAGAAGTCCCGGCGAATATTCGCAAGGCCCTTATTTCAAACGACCGTGTGTTCGTTAACTGGTCATCGTGTCCTGTAAGGGACTTCACCTTGGTTACTAAGTGTTTCAGATGTCAGCAATACGGACACGCTGCCAAGACTTGCAGGGAGGAGAGCAACACGTGCGGACATTGTGGCGAGGTGGGCCATGAGATTAAGGAGTGCAAGAAGACGAATGAGAGTCCAAGGTGTGCCACTTGCCTGCGGTTCAAGAAGCCGAGCACCCATAAAACTGGTGATTCAGACTGTCCTGCCAGAAAATTAGCCGAAAGTAGGTATATTAATTCTATAGATTATGTCGGCGCCTAAGAGCGCCTTTTAATTATTATTTATTTAGCACATTTTATTTAATTAATTTATTCAATTATGTCAGATTGTATAATAACCGACTTAGATAACTTCTCTGTATCCGACTCAAAGAGTTGCGAGGTTGAAGAGTGCAAACGATATCTTTCGTCTTATAGTAACCCACTAACTATTCTAACTCAGAACATACGTAGTATATCTAAAAATTTCGATAACTTAAGTGCTTTTATGCAAAGATTAGACGTTAACTGTGATATTATTGTATTGACTGAATGTCGAATATCCGAACATAGCATTATTCCATCTATGCCGGGATATAGTAAATATAGCACTAAGTGTAATTACAACCAAAATGATGGGCTAGTGGTCTATGTCAGGAGCGATTTAAATGTCTCCGTTGAGGAACCGAATATAACTGAATGCAACCGACTTCTAATTAAAATTGGATCAGACTTGGCAATCTTAGCTATATACAGACCCCCCGCTTTCAAAAATGTCACTAACTTTCTTAATGGCTTAAATGAAATACTACGAAGTATAGCATCTCCAAAAAACTTCATACTAATAGGAGATATAAATATTGACATTCTTTCAGATAAAAAAACAGATAAAAGTAGTTCCGACACTCAAGAATATTTAAATATATGCTCTTTCCATGGTCTACTTCCTGCTCACTCATTACCCACATTTGACAGTGGCTCCTGCTTAGATCATATTATGCTTAAATCATTTTTTCCATCAGTTGCACTTGTAAATAATTCATCTATTACCGATCACAGAGCTGTCCTACTAACCTTAAATCGTAAATTACCTAATCGTCAACGCACACTTATTACTAATAAACTAAATGTAAACAAACTCGAAGCCGATTTATGCGATATTGACTTTGACCCAGTTTTTTCTGATGACGCCGATACCTGCATGTTGAATTTTATAAACATAATTCAGCAAGCTATCATGAAAAATACGAAGTATGTTCGTTTAAGTAACAGAAATTATAATATCAAACCCTGGATCACACCGGGGCTTATTCGATGTATGAGGCATAGGGATAAATTACATATGAAGGCCAAATCAAATCCAGGTAATTTGTTACTACAGACCTCGTATAAAAGATATCGTAATTTTTGTAACGATCTCCTTAAAAAAGTCAAATGTAACCATGACAAAACTGAGTTGGAAAAGGCTGGATTAAATAGTAAAAAAGTTTGGAAGTATATGAAATCCGTGACATATTTAACAAAGCACCAAACATCGGCTTCGGGGTTGTTACAAGCACAGTCCTCACAACTGGAATCGGTGAACAGCGCAAATGACTTTTTCGTCAATATTGGCAAAAAACTTGCAGAAAAAGTTGATAATAATTCGCTTATTTCAGACTCAATTACTCGATCAACTCATAGTAATTCATTAAAGTCATTCGCATTGCTGGATACTGATGAAGCTGAGGTCGAAAGGATAATCATGGGACTAAAAGATAACTCCGCCGTAGGCTGGGATAATATATCAAATAAAATCCTAAAACGTTTTAAGCACATTCTGGTTGCACCCCTTACATGTATTTTTCGAAGATGTTTAGCTAAAGGTATCTTCCCAAAGTGTCTGAAAAAAGCTGTCGTTGTTCCTGTGTTTAAATCGGGAAGCAAAAATCAGATCACAAACTATAGGCCTATTTCGATATTGCCATCAATCTCTAAGATATTGGAAAAAATTATTAACTCCAGGCTGATCCAATATTTGGAGAAGCAAAACTTTTTATCATGCAACCAGTTCGGTTTTAGGCCTAAATTATCAACTGCGGACGCTGTGCATCATCTCTCTGATTTCCTGGTAAAGGAACTCGACAGAGGAAAACGGACAATAGGCATATTTCTTGACCTCGCCAAAGCCTTCGACACAATTTCCATCCCCATTTTATTGCAGAAGCTTGAATCATTAGGCATAAGAGGCACTCAGCTCAAGCTTTTCGCAAACTATTTGGATGGCCGTACCCAATGTGTAAAAATAGACAATGTTATCAGCTCCGACCTAATTAATACCTCTTTTGGTGTTCCTCAGGGAAGTATTTTAGGTCCTACCCTATTTTTGATTTACATCAATGATCTCTGTAATCTGAATTTAGATAATGGTAAAATTATATCCTACGCTGATGACACTGCTCTATTGTTTTCTGCAGACACGGTTAATGAAGTCTACGAACATGCACAACGAGGCTTTAATGTTGTCAATAACTGGCTTCGGCAACATCTTCTGACACTGAATGCAGATAAAACTAATTTCATTCAGTTTTCAATGCGCAAATTACAATCGGCTCCACCTGTCCCTACGATATACGCTCATCGTTGTAGGGATACTGTGAATGGTCTTTGTAAGTGTCCAATCATTGCTAATACTAACAAGATAAAGTACCTTGGAGTTATAATTGACGAAACTCTCTCATTTAAGTACCATATTGAAGCTTTATGTGGCAGAATACGTAAGTTAATATTTGTTTTTAAAAAAGTTCGCACTATTGCTAATCCGAACTTAGTCAAACAAGTGTATTTTGCATTATGTCAATCACTATTAACTTACTGTATTACGTCATGGGGTGGCTCGGCTAAAACACTATTACTAACCGCGGAAAGGGCCCAGCGGGCTGTTCTAAAGGTTGCTACATTCCGTCACTTTCAATACCCTACCGACCTTCTTTATAAGACTTGTAAAGTACTAACAGTCAGACAATTATTTGTCATGAATATAGTCCTCAAACAGCACTCTTTACTTCCATACTGCACTGAAAATATTAACAAAAGACGATATGATATAGTCTGCCCTCGAAATATTAGAACAAATCACGACTTTACTCACAGATTTTTCCTTTTCCTTGGACCTCTTCTTTACAATAGATTAAATGCCAAAGTTAACGTATATCCACTCAGTAATAATATAGCTAAAAAGTTTGTCCAAGACGCTCTGCAAAGTATGTCATACGAAGATACAGAGAATTTATTTATAATTTTAAAATGAAAGAAATTGTTGAAATTAAAGACATTTTTCGGTTTGAATCGCGTGGTTTTTATTACTTTTAGCATTGTTACAACGCTCAACGTTTCGAGACCTTTCCAGGTCTCTTCTTCAGGATAGACTAAGATGTGATTTGTCATTCTAATGTATTAAAAAGTTACAGTGAGACTACCGTCTTATTATTAAAAACTATTAAAATGTTATCAAAAACGTTCCTGTCTACGCAGGTTCCAAAATTGCAATGATTATTATTTACTTTATTGTTAAATTTTATTATTAAACTTTATTATTTAATTTTAACTTTATTACTTTTATTTACTTTATTATTATTTTACTTTATTATTTACATTTTATTTAGCCTATCATTACCAACTATGCACAAATCACCTTTCAACGATTAATTTATCACTACGTGACTTCGCAAACGCGCCCCTTCATGAGAAGAAGTCACAAGAAACTCCTGGGGGTTGTTTTATGGTGACTTATGCTTACATCATATTTATTCTAATCAAAAGCTAATATAAAAAATACTATATTCTACAACCGGCAAAAGTGGCTGACAGTGTCCTGTTGTCTAGCAGCAGTTGTTGGCTGGGCCTGGGACTTAATCAAATGTAGTACTGGGTCCCAGACAGGCGGCACCTTCCAGCCATCCTCCCTATTGAAATTGTTGGGGTGTTTCTGAATTTCAATGGCTTCCCGAAGCATTCTAGGTACATACCGCTTCTCAGTGGCCAGTATCCGTGCCTGATCGAAGCGGAGGTAGTGGTTTGGCTTGTCCAGCATGTGTTCACAAACTGCAGACTTCAGAGACCGTCTGTGCTTCACATCAGCTATATGTTCCTTAATCCGAACGGCAACACTTCGTTGGGTTTGCCCTATGTAACTAGCGCCACACTCACAATCGATTTTGTAGATACCAGCATCCTCCAGGGGTATGTTACACTTGACAGGTCTTAATAATTGTTGGATCTTCTTGTGTGGCTTATAATATGTTTTAATTGAAGCTCGTCTCAAGATTCCTCCAATTTTGTCGGTGACCCCCTTGATGAAAGGTAGGATAGCCGGGACTCTCTCGACCGTAGGTGGTTTTGGGCGGCTTCTGTGAACGTGGCGCGGCACTTGGAGGTTGTTGCGACGTAGGACTTGTTTCACGTGCTTGACCTCCTCTGCCAGGTGGGCCTCGTCACAGATGCCATGTGCTCTCTGCAACAAAGTTTTACCAACAGTAGCTAACTGTGAGGGATGGTGGTGCGAATGACCGTTCAGATACCTATCCGTATGTGTGGGTTTCCTAAAAACTGTGTGTCCCAGTGACCCGTCTGCACTTCGAAGGACTAGGGTGTCTAAGAAAGCTAATGATTTATTGTTTTCTAGTTCCATTGTGAATTTAATCTGGGGATTTATGGAATTTAGATAGTCTAGAAACAAGTTAACCTGATTTTTTGGGAGAATTGCAAATGTGTCGTCTACGTACCGTTTGTAGATCTTCGGTGCCACCGGGGCACCCCGCAGCGCTCTCTCCTCGAAGTCCTCCATGAATATGTCCGCCACCACGGGAGAGACCGGCGAGCCCATAGCAACACCGTCGATCTGCATGTAGAACTGGTTATCCCACAGTAAGTAACCGCTGGTGAGACAATGTTCCAACACATCTGCATACTCAGATGGAATATCTTTATCTATTAGCCTCTTTTTAACAATTTCGATGCATTCTCCTATCGGTAAGCTAGTGAAGAGACTCTGCACATCAATACAACATCGCGAAAACAGAAGAAAAAAAGAAATTGTTTTTATTTTGTTTCTATTCTTTTATTTTTGCATTTGGAATATCCTTGTTTATGTGTTTTTATGTAGGTACCAACTTTTTACATTAAATATTATAAAGGTACCTAATAGTTATTAACATTAGTTTATAAGAATTGTTAAATAATTGCAAGTATGTGTAATTTAATTTGATTTATGAATTAATTTATAAAATATGTTTGTCCTTTTTCGCCTGAAATACAGGATTAACCTAGTTCAGGCATATGTATTTTTATTGTTTTCTTGATATATTTAGTTCTATAGTTTACTTTGTAAAACAGATTTATTGAATAAATTTTATTATTATTATTATTATTCATTTTTGCCTCGGATGGTCAATAACTGTCGCCTGTCTAATAACTATAGCAATCACTTATGTAATAATAACTCAATGCCACTAGCAATAAATCTTGCAAGTTTGCTTACGCAAGCAACAACAAGATGACAAAACAAAACGACAAAACTTTTGTTTTCTGAAAGTTTTCTTGCAAGTCTCACTTATTATTATTACATGGTGTCAATGAAACCTAGAAATTAACCTTGTTTTCTTTGTTAGTGGTTTGACAACCTCTGTGGCGCGTCGGGGGAAGGCGCGACTGCAATGGAGAAGGTTGCGAGTTCGATTCCCGCCGCGCCGGGTGCAAGTATTTATGCTTAAAAATAAATATATTATGTTTCTGGTCTGTAGTAGGTATATCCGTTGTCTAGTACCCATAGTACGCACCTAGTGCTCAGTTTGAGGCTGGATTGCGCTGTGTGTAACGTTGTGTAATATTTATTTATCTAGCTACTTACCAAGGTTCGATTTAGGAGTATACTCTATCTCACCGTAGCGTGGATATCTGTATTGAGTTGAAGTTTTATAAACAAATATTGCAAATAATATGATAAATACACACGTCGCCTTCGTACTCATGGTGGGAGATGTCTGAATGTGAGATATACTTGTTTTTATATAGGTATGTATGTAGGTAGCAATTTGAATATTACAAAAACTACCTACCTACGTATTATATACTTAAAGATATTTAATAATTTATTGTTCATTGGCTTAGAGATCAAGATTACTCACGCTGTATTACCACAAGAATAAGGAAAACGGGATACATAAGTCTATTCGCGCTTTGATAAGTCGCGGTGGTGGCGCGTCGTCGTCATAGCGGCACGAAATACCTTTTAGCCTTATTAATAAACGTGGAGTATGTTGGGAGTAATTTTTCAACTTTTGTTTTTGTCTGTCAACTTTGAAGGTTCTTGTCACCGAAAAAGACAAAACATATTTTCACTACTCCGACCTTACTCCACGTTTATTAATAAGGCTATTTGTGACTGGCGCCTATTCTGTGCTAATGTCAAAGGGAGTCGCGTAGCTACGGCGACGACGCACCGGCCGCTCGACTTATTAGTGCGCAGAGGCGCGTCGCCGTAGCGTCACGAAATTCCTTTGTGACTATCTCCTCTCACAAACCATGTGGTAGGTTACGCACCATTTCATTTTATAAAATACTAGCTGCGCCCTGCGGTTTCACCCGCGTAAGTTCCGATCACGTGGGAATATTGGGATAAAAAGTAGCATATCTGTTATTCTAGGTCTCCAACTGTCTATATTCCAAGGTTCATCGTAATCGGTTTAGTAGTTTTTGCGTGAAAGAGTAACAAAGTCACATACATACATATAAACTTTGCGTTTATAATATTAGTAGGATAGGAAAGGAAGTAGGATACTATGTTTGTACCTCTGGCTTTCTCCCATCTCCAGGCTACCTGGGAGCAGGCGTGTGCGGAGGCTTTGAAGGGTCGAAAATATGTAGATATTCATGGCTGGTACCTACATTTTAACCCCCGCGGACCTTGAGACTTTTTATTAAAAAATAGACATTTCTCTCGATTCTCATACTATGTTTGTTTCCAGGATTTGATCTTTATCAGCAACACTTTCAATCAGTTCAATAATATAGGATTTTTATTTTTCAATAATCTGAATACCTAAGTAAATAGCCATTTTAGTTTTTGTCAAAATCGGGGATCGTTTCAGCATTTTTCGCTATTTCTTATTGTACGGTTTACCATACATCGAACGCTAAGTGTTGCAATTGCTATATTTGCTGTATTGCAGTACTTAGACGTCAGCGCGGCCTAGTTAACTTCAGTTCGCAAAATACCATCAATTCATTGACTCGCGTTCTCATTTAATTAATAATAGTCTGCTTAAGTTAATTTATTAATATATTATTTTTACACTCATACAAACTCCTTTTATTCAGTCTCCACCAAGAGTGTACTAAAAACTCGTACATCTTTTTTTTGGTCCTTCGACGCTACGTAGCGGGGACTGTATTATCGCGCGAAAGGTAGTGACAGAGACGTGTTTCGTGTACCTACGTGTTAGCGTGGCAGTTTCTCGTTCGGCGACCTTTGGAACCTATAAGTTCCAAAGAAACTAATCTCGAGATCACTGAGGATCTCACTCCGAGTCATCAAGGACTCATCCCGTGCCACCAAGCTACCACGAGCCCCAAAGGACGCACTCCGGGTCACCAAGGACCCAATCCTGCGGCACCGAGGCTCAAGTAGAAGCATCTGCAAGTAAGATTGTTCTTGTTTTACCTAATTCTTTACTGTCTGTGGTGAAAAATGGAGGACCTTCTTGCAAGACAGAGGCAAATTATCGACGCGCTTGAGCAGGTTTACACCAATTTCAAAAAAGATGGACCTGCTAGAAAGACGGCAGAGAACATCAAGCGTCGGCTGGATGGCCTAACTCAATTATGGCAAGAATTCCAGACTAATAATGTGATTTTGGGTGGTTCAGGGGAAAAGTTTGGCGAATATTTCACCAAAAATATTTACGAGCAGACCAGGGAGAGGTATGAGCGTATTAGAACCGTTATTAGTAATTATAAGGTTCAAACTTCCGATCAAGAAGGAGCTTCGGGTGCGGAGACCCCGCAGCGCCCCGATCAGGAAGGAAAGCTAACACCAAGCCATGTACAAGGTACGTCCAAAGGTAGTTTCAATTTCGCAAATTTAGGTGAAAACAACGGCAAGGACTGCAAGGACTATGACTCCGAACGCAGGCCCAGCCCGGCACCCGCGATGAGAGACGAGGTCCAGTTCGGGTTCAAATCTCGAGGACTACCAAGTAAGACAGAGGATATGTTGCGGAAACAAGCCAGTCAATTCAGGGCACTCGAAAGAACGATCATCAATATGAATCTGGAGGAGCTCAAAGACACATGGGATTTTCAAGACGCACAGGAATCTCTGAGGTCACGGTGGGTAGCGATTGACTCTTTACACCTTGAGATCGATAGCGAACTCGAGGGTAAAAATGAAGAGTACGAGATAGCTTTCAGCCATTATGAAAAACAATACAACTTGGCGAAAAGAGCTATCAACAGGAAAAGAGGAGAAGTGTCTTTCAGGGAGAAGAGGACACCCCAAATGGAGATACCCTATTTTCACGGTAACTATAATAGCTGGCCATCATTTAAGGCGCTCTTCATTGGAACGATCCATAAAAATGCCTCCCTGTCAAAGGAAGAGAAGATGCAGTTCCTCAGGAGTAAGGTGAGGGGAGAAGCAGAGAAGCTTATTCATCACCTGGATATAAGCTCCGAGAACTACGATGCATGTTGGGATATTTTAACAAAAAGGTACGAAAATAAGAAACTTATATTCGACTCGCACCTTAGAAATTTTACTAGTATTCCATGCGCTAATTTTCCGACGGTAGCGCACCTCAAAAGAATACATGATACCGCAATGGAGACGGTGAACGGGATTAAAGGTCTAGGCGAAGACATTTCATCGTGGGGATCTCTTTTGGTATATCTGATGTGTCAAAAGCTCGACGCCGACACACACAACAAGTTTAACGCTACGTTGAAGCAACCGAAAGAAATACCACGTCTAGAAGAGTTTTTAGCGTTCCTGCAGAACGAGTTTAATAGTCTGGAATCTTCACGTAAGAAGCCCGAAGCTTCAACCAGTAAGTTCACGTCGTTTATTTCGAGTAATAGACCGAAACCTGTTACTAAGGAAGGCAAGCTTAATTATTTCAAATCTGCAAATAATCTAATTACATCGAGTAGAATGTCGCAATCGAAAAGTGACAACTCGGGCAGTAGGTCAACGAACAAGCCTTGCCTACTCTGCAAAAGTGAGGAACATAAACTTAAATTCTGTCCGCAATTCGTAGAAATGATTCCACACACAAAATATGACACATTGCAAAAATTAAAAGCATGTGATCGATGCTTTAATAGCCACGGTAACTTCAAATGTAAATATGTAATAAAATGCAAAGAATGCCAAGGCTCGCACCGCACGGATATGCACGAGGTGTACGCACAGGATAGCAATTTAGTCCAAGCCAACGTGTCCCTTCAGAATGGAATGCCGGAGATACTGTTAGCCACGGCAATTGTCAAAATAGAGGACAAAAACGGAGTAGCTCACAAATTTAGGGCGCTAATCGACCAAGGATCTCAGGCATCGCTCATCACGGAAAAAGCCGCCCAGACTTTGGGATTACCACGCAGACAATGTCACGGAGGGGTATCAGGCATCGGAGAAAAAGAATCCAACTGCAAGGGGGTCATCACTATCCAATGCTCGTCGGTGCGAAAGGACTATACGTTCGAAACAGATGTAATTATTATGAACACCTTGATAAAACATCTACCAGGACAGACGTTCCCTAAACCTATATGGCCTAGTCTAGAAAATATTCAGCTAGCGGACACGGAATTTTACATTAGTCGCCCGGTCGATTTGCTATTCGGAGCCGATATCTACAGCGAAATAATACTAGACGGAATTCGCAGAGCAGGGACAAATCTACCTATCGCACAACAAACACGCTTAGGTTGGATATTAAGTGGAAACGCAACGAGGTCAATGCAGTGTAATGTAGTCATGAACAACATCCAAGAAATACAGAGATTTTGGCAAATCGAGGACATAAGCGTCGATGACGTCATGACTACACAAGATCAAAAAGTAATGGATTATTACACAGAGACCACCGTGCGTCGCCCCGATGGGAAATACGAGGTGCGACTACCACTAAAACCGACGACGGAAGAAAGCATGGGAGAAACCAAAGGCAAGGCGATCGCTCAATTTAAACAACTAGAGAGGAAATTCCAGAGGCAAAAGCATATAGAAAATGAATATAAACTATTCATTCACGAATACCTATCGTTAGGTCATATGAAAAAGGCCGCCGGTAACATGACGACCGCGCCGGAGTTCTACCTACCACATCATTGCGTAATTCGAGCGGAGTCATTAACGACGAAGTTACGCGTCGTTTTTAATGCGTCCGCAAAATCATCGTCTGGCTATAGTCTGAACGATTTAATGGAAAGAGGTCCGAACCTACAATTGGACCTACAAAATTTAATTATTAAATGGCGACAATATAAATATGCCTTCACAGCGGACATTGAGAAGATGTTTAGGCAAGTATGGGTTCACCAAGATGACCAAAAATATCAAAAAATAATATGGAGAGATGAACCGTCGGCGAAATTGGATACGTACCAGCTTACAACTGTTACCTATGGCACCAAGGCCGCGCCGTTTCTCGCCATGATGACTCTTCGTCAGTTAGCAAAGGACGAGAGGAAGAATTTCAAAGACAGTCGAGCACCTGAAGTCGTCGGATCTTCGTTCTACATGGACGACCTAGTTCACGGGAGCCACTCCTTCGAGGAAGCCGAACAACTCCTCCTAGACATCACTGAATTGATGAAATCGGGAGGCCTCAACTTAAGAAAATGGAAGTCGAACGATCCTAACTTGCTGAACGTCATAAATCAAAGGCCCGGAGAGGACAATTATGACTTCAAGATGGTTGAGTCCTCCAAAACCCTAGGTTTGAGCTGGAATACAAGGCAAGACACCTTTGAGTTCAGTGAAAAAATAGATTGGTCAAGCAAACCTCTCACAAAAAGAATCCTGCTATCCGATATCTCCAAGATATTTGATCCCCTTGGTTGGCTCTCTCCCATCACAACAAAATTAAAGATTCTGTTCCAACAAGTATGGCTGAAAAATACTCAGTGGGATGAGTCACTACCCGAAGACATAATTAATAAATGGAACAATATAAAAACTGACTTGCGAGAAATCAACTTGTTTAAAGTACCGCGCTGGCTGGGAATCAAGAAAGGAAACACCATAGATCTGCATGGTTTCTCAGATGCCTCGATAAAATACTATGGTTGCGTCATTTATTGCACCACAACTATAAATAACCAACCAGAAACAGTCATAATAGCAGGAAAAACTAGATTGGTACCTCTAAACAAAACGGTAACACTACCGAAACTAGAGCTATGTGGAGCGGCGTTACTAGCGAGTCTGATGGAAAAAGTTGTAAAATGTTTTAAAGACTACGAAATTAGCATCAATGGATGGGTCGATTCCATGGTGGTATTAGGATGGTTGAATGGGGAGCCAGAAAGATGGAAACCCTTCGTTGCCAATAGAGTTAAACAAATAACTCAAATCATACCACCGAAAAACTGGAGGTATGTCAAGTCGGAGGAAAACCCGGCGGATTGTGCTAGTCGAGGTTTAAAAGCGGCGCAACTAAAAGAGTACGAATTATGGTGGAAAGGCCCACGCTGGCTACCTACCTACAAACAAGACAACGTACAACCGACATCAGTATTTGAGACAGACGAAGAGCGTAGGAAAGTAAAGATAACTATTGCTACAGTTCAAAAACTAGAGGACAGCATCATCAAAGAACTTATAATGTACCACAGCTCCCTCGCCCAAGTCACAAAAATTGTAGCGTGGTTATATCGCTTTATAGAAAATAGCCGCAAGGTCAATCAAGAAAAGAGAGCCTACCTAACACTACATGAGTTAAACCGCGCAAAGAAAAAAATCATCGGAGAGACGCAGCAAGAAGAGTTTGCTCAAGAAATTACCGATCTTCGTAAGATGAACCAAGTATCGCTAAAGGGAAAACTAGCTTCGTTAAATCCTTTTCTAGACAAGGACGGATTATTGCGGGTAGGAGGTCGACTGAAAAATGCCAATATAAACCCTGATATGATACACCCTATAATAATACCCAACAACACCCGGTTATCAGAGTTAATAATCGATCAGTGCCACGAGTTAACTTACCATGGCGGAGCTCGTCTCACTCTATCTACTATGAGACAAAGGTATTGGTTAATAGGAGGCATCAGAGCAACCAAAAAACGAGTGAGTCGATGCATCAAATGCAGGAGGCAAAACCCAATTCAGCAACACCAACTAATGGGAGATCTACCGCCGGCGAGAGTAAACCCTAGTCGGCCCTTCGACCACACAGGCGTGGACTATACCGGGCACGTCTATGTTAAATTGAATAAAGGTCGAGGGGTTAAAACGACAAAAGGATACGTAGCGGTATTCATCTGCATGACAACCAAGGCCGTGCACCTCGAGCTAGTCTCCGATTTAACGACCTCGTCATTCCTAGCGGCACTCAAACGGATGTCAGCAAGACGAGGCGTCCCGACAGATATGTATAGTGACCAAGGAACTACGTTCATAGGAGCTAACAAGATTCTTCAACAGGAATACGAAGAAACAAGGAAAACCTTCGATGACCCATTTATTAAAGAGCTCACCGATATGGGGATACGCTGGCACTTCAATGCACCCTCCTGGCCTTCGGGGGGTGGAATCTGGGAAGCAGCAGTCAAAAGCCTCAAATTACACCTAAAACGGGTGATCGGAGAGCAACGACTAACCTATGAAGAATATAGTACGTTACTCGCGCAGCTAGAGTCGTGCCTCAACCAAAGACCGCTCTGTCCACTAACCGAAGATATAGATAACTTAGACTGCCTTACACCCGCTCATTTCTTGACAAATGGCCCAAATCTATCACTTTATCAAACGGAAAAGGACCTTAGAACAAGGTGGCATCTAACACAAAGGCTGTTTGAAGATATCTGGAAACGGTGGCGCGCAGAATATCTCACCCAATTATCGGTGCGAAGTAAGTGGAGACAGAGCAAAAACAACCTAAACCTCAACGACATCGTAGTTATTCGCGACGCTAATCTGCCAGCAGGAAAATGGGCTCTCGGCCGCGTGATCGAACTGCACCCAGGCAGTGATGGATTCGTTAGAGTTGTATCACTCAAAACTAAAAACGGTATCATGAAACGACCAATAGTTAAACTTTCAATTTTGCCAGTGCACGAAGAGAATAATAAAGAGATCCATATAGGTAAACCTCAAACGAATTTCACTATAAAGAAAGAAAAGAAAGTACCTAAATATAGCTTCTCCAAAATGACCTTCGCAGTACTAATGTTTCTATTAACTATCACAACAACGGCTCAAGGTGCCTACAACGTGACCAAGTTTAATCCCAACCAAAGTCTCTACTTCGATAAAATTAATAATATGTTTATGAGTCGAGGCGAATGGCGCCTAGTCGTCTACTACAACATGACACCGTACTGGGAAGGAACTCGAGCGATAAACAAGTACATCCACTATTTAAAAACGACCTGTACACGAATACAAGACCTGACACCATGCGACGCGATCATATTACAACTACAACACGAATACGAGGAGCTACAATACTACGACTACGTATTGATGAACCAACAGAATGAGCGCACGAGCCGTCGCCGGCGTCGCGGCCTCATCAATGGAGTAGGGTACGTCGCAAATAGTTTATTCGGAGTCCTGGATAACTCATTCGCTGAAAAATATGAAAAGGACATCTCTCTAATTAAAAGGAATCAACAACATTTGGCTTTACTATGGAAAAATCAAACTTCTGTAGTGGAAGCAGAGTTCAACCTTTTAAAAAGAACAGAGAGCCTCATGACCAGCCAACACAAACAAATTAACGATAGACTGCGGGAGCTAGAAATAGCGATAAAAAACGTTAAAACTGGCGCAACGATGAACATTTCGATAATTTCAGATTTTACCATGTCGGCTATAATCGCAAATAATATCATGTCACAACTTAAAAAAAATGCAAGATATTTTACTGGACACTCTTACAAATATTTACAACGGGCAACTGAGTCTCCATCTATTGACACCTGATCAATTACGTCACGAGATTGGCGTCATAGCCAGTCAGATTTCTAAAGATCTCGCTATACCCATCGACACCGTAGACCTACCAAAAATCTACCACTTGTTGAAAATCCGTGCTAGAATGTCAGCCAACAACTTGATCTTCGAGACCAGGATACCACTCACTGACAGAGATGCCTATGAAGTGCATCACGTGATACCCATCCCTCGATTAGTAACCACAACGGAGGCAGTCCATATAATACCGACATCTGAATATCTAGCAGTTAATTTGAAGAAAAATGCCCTTTTGACTCTGACTGAGAGCAAGTTAAGAGAATGTGTCCACCAGGACACCACTACTATTCTATGCTCATTCAAGACACCAGTTCACCATATCCAAGAAGATGACATAATGTGTAAAAAGAATTTAAACACAAAACAGTGCAAGGTTATCAGGGAATCGTGTGAACCACAATGGATCGAGTTACAGCAATTAAATAACTATTTTTATTTTTGCTGTGACGACTGCTCACTCAAACTTTTATGCGAAGATCAAGTTTCGTCGCTAATGTTGTCGCGTGCCGGTATCGTAACAATTAGTCATAGCTGTGTCATCAAATTCCGGGACTACACGATGTATACACATGAACAAGGAAGGAACGACCTTATGATAAATTCTGACACCTTATTGATACCGGAAATAACGCCTATCAACCACCTGATAAACATTACCATACCTCTCCATCACATTGTTTCTGAGGAACCTGACCTGAATACTCACCATAGACAGATAGCTGAACTCGAACAAAAGCTGTCGGAAATGAAGAGTACTATTCCACTGTACAGCGACGCACCGACGCAGGAGGTACACCATTACGTGGTAATATACATCTTACTTGCCATAATAATAGTGACGATAATTATCATCGTCATTGTGCTTCGTTGGAAAAATAAATCCAGACGAAATCAAGTAGCAGCGTTGGCGCT
This sequence comes from Idaea biselata, assembly GCA_958496205.1. Taxonomy (NCBI): domain Eukaryota; kingdom Metazoa; phylum Arthropoda; class Insecta; order Lepidoptera; family Geometridae; genus Idaea; species Idaea biselata. The sequence continues at coordinate 12,810,810 of OY292406.1, forward strand.
AGCGGCAGTAGCAACGGATAGCAGCGGCGGGGGAGGGGCAACAGGTCCGGAGGCGACCGCTGCGGGCCGGGGCCCGCAGCCCGCCTCCCACGCCAGGGCTTCGACCGGTCAGTGTAGTGGTAGTGTTAGTGAAAGTGAGTGTCAAAAGCGCAGTGATGACCACAAGTGCAGTGCTACACAAGATAAAGAGACATCTCCTCAAAAACGAACAGTTCAGTTCTATAAAAATGAGGCTTTTAGTAACTCTTTAGATGAAATAAATAATGTAATATCATCCCACTAACCATTGATTAAGCTACATATATATGGTCTCACTTATAGCACCTCCATCACCGCGCGGACTAACTAAAGTCATCACATCAGACACCCCTTTCATCTCATCTCGGGCCCCGCAGCATGTACGGTTTACCATACATCGAACGCTAAGTGTTGCAATTGCTATATTTGCTGTATTGCAGTACTTAGACGTCAGCGCGGCCTAGTTAACTTCAGTTCGCAAAATACCATCAATTCATTGACTCGCGTTCTCATTTAATTAATAATAGTCTGCTTAAGTTAATTTATTAATATATTATTTTTACACTCATACAAACTCCTTTTATTCAGTCTCCACCAAGAGTGTACTAAAAACTCGTACACTTATATAGGCCAAGCAGCAGGGAAATCACATTACAAAAGGTGGTGTAACAAATTTTATGATTTTATGTTATTTAGCTAACTTAAGCTTGATATAAATTCAATTTCTTGACCTTGGGGCACTACGGGGTATGTCCGATATTTTGAGTTTAAAATGCTTTTTGCACATAGTGTCTCGATGATAAGTCGTATGACAAAAGTGTCTAAGAACAGTATGTATAAGTCAAAAACTCTTACATTCTGTAACTTTTACCTGTAAGACTTACAGAATTGACATGTATGGACAGAATGTAAGAGTTTTTGACTTCTACATACTGTTATTAGACACTTTTGTCATATCACTTACTATCGAGGCCCTATGTGCAAAAAACGAAATATTAGCAAAATATCGGACATACCCCGTCGTGCCTGAATTTATGTCAAGCTAACTTAGCTAAATAACATAAAATCATAAAATTTGTTACACCACCTTTTGCAAGGCTACGTAAGAGGTGATTTCCCTGCTGCTTGGCCCAATAGTTTAGGATACCCTGAAGGCATGTTTATATGGTTCAGCCTGTATAGGAGGTAGTTTTTTTTTATAGTAGAAGCGTTAGGTACCTACCTATACATATAAATACATAGGTTTCCCTCGTGGACCTCATCTAGAGTAGAATAAGGAAAAACACGGAGTAACCTCTCTACTTGTATAATCTGATTATATATCACTACCTACTATACCTACTTATTATAAGTCGGTACGGATCTCTTTCTGATGTGTTCATTTATCCTTATTTGTTAACTTCGCCTCGCGGTTTTACTCGCTTTCTGAACTGAATAATAAATAATAAATTCTGTGAACAACACACAGCGCAATCTAGCCCCGTGGTAAGCGACTAAGCTTGTGTTACGGTGACTAGACAACGGATATAATACTTATATTTCTTTTTCTTTTGTAAATACATACATATTATACATAGAAGAATGGAGGTGTCATCTCAATAACTAAATAGGTACCTTATATGTACTCAAGATAAATAATAAGATCAAAAATGTAAACAAAGAACAGTCAATATCAAAAGGAAAAGGGATTTTTTTATTTATTTACTTTATTTCGTAACAAAAACAACAAAGAGTAGGTACATATTATAGGTTTGTTGCGAAACGAAATAAAGAGAGCAGTCACTTTCAAATAAATGTATGAGTTTTTGTTTACGTTTTTGATGTAAGATTCTGAAGTGGGATTAGGTAGAATTTTAAAATGTCTTTTTGATATTTTTTTCCCTTGATTAATAAAATTCTAAATTTAATTTAAATATTTCTTACATCCCTCTCGAAAGCCCAGGGTCCACTTAACTCCAAATTGTTTTTTTTTTGTTTGGGGTGGCGCAGTCATCCATTATTTGCCATACCTTCTGCAATTGGGGTAACCCTATTCTATGCCGAGGATACACGGCAGAAAAATATTGACTAGACCCTGGAAACACCGGCTATTAGGTATCCTACTAATATTATAAATGTGAAAGTTTGTGTGTAAGTATGTAAGTACTAGAGATGCAACGGATATCCGGTTGTTATCCGGTATCCGGCCTATCCGGCCATTATTTTACTATCCGGCCGAATACCGGATAGTTGCGCACTATCCGGCCGGATACCGAATAGTGATTCTGTTTGGTATTTAACTTTGAAAAATGATTAGTTAGTACTTAGTTTACAAGAAAACAACAACAAATTATCAATATTCGTTTATTAGTATTACCTTTAACGTACAATTTAAACTTATCAAAAAGCCTCATTTGAAGTAGTTAAGAAATCCTATGATCAGCATTATGTATCCATTCAACCAATTGTAGAGTATCCGACGAAGGAAAACGATAACGTAGTAACCGACACCCTTGGCTAAAATGTTTTTTTAACGTCATTAAAATCTGTTTTTTTAACGTCTTATAGATTCGTCATGTCTGTCCGTCTGTCCGTCTGTCCGTCCGTATGTCACAGCCACTTTTTTCCGAAACTATAAGAGCTATACTTTTGAAACTTGGGAAGTAGATGTATTCGGTGAACCGCATTAAGATTTTCACACAAAAATAGAAAAAAAAACAATAAATTTTTTGGGTTCCCCATACTTAAAACTGAAACTCAATTTTTTTTTTTCATCAAACCTATACGTGTGGGGGTATCTATGGATAGGTCTTTAAAAATGATCTTGAGGTTTCTAATTTCATTTTTTTCTAATCTGAATAGTTTGCCCGAGAGACACTTCCAAAGTGGTAAAATGTGTGTCCCCCCCCCCCCCCTGTAACTTCTAAAATAAGAGAATGATAAAACTAAAAAAAATATATGATGTACATTACCATGCAAACTTCCAACGAAAATTGGTTTTAACGAGATCTAGCTAGTAGTTTTTTTTTAATACGTCATAAACCATAAATCGCAATTTTCCTTTCATTCAATTCAAAAATGTAAGGAACCCTTCGTGCGCGAGTCCCACTCGCACTTGTTTATGACTACAAAATGCTGTAACTAACAAAAAAATCGGTGATTTTTTGTTGTTTTTAAACAAGTCAAATGTGTTCTAGTAAAAATCATTACATGTGGGGTTACGTCGTTTATGTAAACATCCTTATTGCGGGTTACGACGTTCTTACTGCCCGTGATTTTGTCAGCACACTGTTTTTCGTCTGTTATTATTTATTGCCTGACAATTGCATCGCAATCGATGTATAGGGAAATAATAAATAAATCAATTACAATTAACTGTATTAATGATGGTAAAGTAGTCTTAAACTTGTTAATAGCATTTACACTGGTGTAGAAAGAAGTGAAATCAGTTACATCATTTTTACATTCTTGATCAATGGTTGTCATACATTTTGGACTGTAGTTACAACATTTCTTCTGCTTGTAAAAAATATATCAAATGCTGTAACTGACAAAAAGTACATTTTAAAATAACTTTAAATAAAATTGATGCACAGTAATAGATTCTCCTATTTAATCTGGAGATACTGTCCCAATATGATTATTCTAGGATCTACAAATACCGAAATATGATTTATTTTTCAAATCCGAAAAGTGTTTTGGCTCTGGTGGAAAATTACATTATTGTCGTTTACTACGTTTTCGTTTTCTTGCGTCGATGTTAATTTTTAATCAAATTAAATAAGTGTTACCAAATAAATAAAAAGAGAGTTTAATATTCATAATTAACTAACGGCAAATTGTAAAAATGTAGGTATCGTTTGGCCGGCCGAATATTCGGCGGCCGGATACCGGATATTCAGCCGGTGATGAAGCCGAATATCCGGTATCCGGCCAAACAACTATCCGTTGCATCACTAGTAAGTACTAGCTGTGCTTCGCGGTTTCACACGCCTGAACTCTCAGGCTGAGATTCATAAACCGCACTACGCCTTTACTTTGTAAGAAAGTCGCACTTTGGTTCAAAATAATGTTTCATAGTCATGCTAAGGCCGGTCTTTACTTCGAGAAACCCTGCTTTGCTTCGTAAAGTACTAGTCCACAATATCGTCGACTTTCGTCTCAAAGTAAAGTTTGAATTATTATACTACTAATTTTAATAGTCTTGTGACTAGTGCAAAATTTAGAGTTTATTGGTATATTCAATCTGGTTGTATTATGCACTCATAAACGGCAATGTCATTTCTGTGAAATAGGTACTACATGGGTACTCTACAGTCACTCTACTGTGCTTGTTGTGTATTTGTTTTAGCTGCTTTATTTTGACGCCAATATTATCGATACGATTGAGTCTTTGCTCAATGTTTTCGATATTGTCCATTGTGTTAGCAGCAAGTTATCGTGTAATCCAAGAATACGGTGTCCGGGGATGGTAGCCAAGTCGTTAATAATATAAAATTCAATAAAGCAAGAGCAAGGGAAAAGAAAAGCAAAAACGTAAATAGTTTTGACATTTAACAACGACAGTAAACAGGTTATACAAAAATTACGTTTCTTTTTACTACAATATTTCAGTAACGGCATTTGTGAAATGATTATATATTATAGATAGTCGCGCGCGACGCAGCTGACAAACATTTTTATTTGTTATTGTATACAAATTATTTTATTTGTAAGAAAATTGTATGATTAGTTATTAATTTACTAATGTTGAATAATATAAAATTTGCGTAGAACGTATTACTGTCGTGGTTTACTTTGGCTTTACTTTACTACAGCGAAAAGCCGCTCTATCTAAAGTAAAGTTCGAGTGACGACTATGAAATTGAAATCGGCCATAGTAAACTTCGAGATTTGAAAGCATGCTTTGCGAAAACTTCTTTGATGCGAAGTAAAGTTCTGTTTATGAATCTCAGCCTCAATCCCTCGGGAATATCTGGATAAAAAACGCCAAAAATCTCCTACCATGTTTCATTGAAAAACAAATGAATATAAAAATAAATATAGCACGACGTTACACACAGCGCAATCTAGTCCCAAATTAAGCACCAGGCTTGTACTATGGGTACTAGACAACGCATACACTACATATTATACTTTTTTTTGTAAATACATAGGTAGGTACTTAAGATAGGTATACATAATATAAAACACCCAGATCAAAAAATAAATAATAAAATAATATTGAAATTAAAGACATTTTTCGGTTTGAATCGCGTGGTGTTTATTACTTTTAGCATTGTTACAACGCTCGTTCAAATGTCTTTAATTTCAATACAACATCGCGAAAACAGAAGAAAAATCTATAATAAAATAATATTTATGTTTAAAGCACAAATACGTGCACTCGGCGGGAATCGAACCCGCAATCTTCTGCATTGCAGTCAGGCCTTCCCCCGACGCGCCACAGAGGTCGTCAAACCAACATACTCGATTACTAACTGACAGACACACAACCTTTCACATTCATTATTAGCCAGTGATCTGCTAAAACAAGTTTTTCGGTTATGTAATAGTACATTATGATATAAGTGCGGTAAGTTGAAAATTACAGCCGAGGCGATATTGCTAGCCCGAGCCGTAGGCGAGGGCTACAAGAAAGCAGAGGCTGTAATTATCAAAGCGCACGTATGTCATACGACGTTTTATAACACATTTGCGAGGAAATAAATAAAACTCGGACTTTCTTAAACGAATAAATCTTTAATCACTTGCCAAAGTTAATTTTATTCATAAAATATTGACCACTTTTCTGACATAAAAACTTTTTGATTTGCTTTCTTTGCTTTTTTTTTCTTAAGATTTAAAAAAGTACCGTTGGTTTTAGACGGAGCATGATAAACCGTACGTGTTACCTTATTAGAAAGAAACTCGTGCGTTTTACTTTACGATTACGCACAAGTACGTAATGACATACATTACGATATTGAAATTGGTGAAATAAGAGGCCCTTTACGAGCAAATGTGTTATAAATTATGTTTACTGTATGCTTGTTCGTATTCTATGGTCTTAGATTAAAACAAAAACTAAAGATAAGTACGGTACCTAGTCTCGGAAAATGAGACGATAAAACTGCGTCTAGCTGACGCACTATCCTCAGTCGTATGTCGAACCGTTGCCGTGTGAGCATGTGCTGTCACACTGCGATTATCATTTTGACATCCATAAGAATGCCTTTTTGCTTATTATTTACAAAGCCTGAATCATTCTTAAAGACAAATGTTTTTAAATACCACAAAATTATGAAAATGCATGTAGGTGTTTCTAGCTCATTTTTCGAAAACGCAATGTTAGCATATACCGTATCTATCTATTTTTGTTTTTATCTAAGGCTATGGTATGTAATATCGGCTCACCGCTTGACACACCGGACACACGTCTGTCGCGTTCCGTAGTCACAAGTATACTCCGTGAGGGAGGGGGTGCGCCCCTCTCCCTCACCGTGTCGCGGTACATCAGCAGGAGACGACAGAATATAAGTATTATACTATTCGCATATACTACATCTCTTCCCTATTGTAATAAAAACAAAATGTTATTTAACAACTTTACTATATTTATCAATCAGCAGCTTCAACTGATCAACTAAATTTGAAATAACCTCTATAGCAGTGGCTCCCTAAGTGGGGGGCGCGCCCCCCAGGGCGGGGGCGCAGAGACCTTTCCAGGGGGGCGCGGGCCACACGGGATCGCTAAGAGAATGCTTACTTACTTACCAAATACCTTTTGTATGACTTTGTAAAACTTCATTAAGCAATAGGAATACTTATTTAGGGGGGGGGGGATTTTTTTTATGGTCGAAGGGGGCGTGGCTCAAATAAGTTAGGGAACCCCTGATCTATAGCTTCAATGCTTCCTAATTTACTACTTTGGCAATCCTATTTCTACTCAATTAAATTTAGATTTTTATACATCAATAGCTTCCTTCGCTTCCATAGATTCATTATATCTCTAGATTCAATGCTTCCCAATTAACTTCTTCGACTCATCTATTTCTAATCACATTAATATAAATAGTTATTCATCAATAGCTTCATTCCCTCCTCACTACCCCTTGGTTTAATCAATAAACGCTTATTTGTTATTTTTTGTCTTTTCATCGTCAATGAATTTATACTCTCTTTATACCTTTCTTAAGTGTATCTCTTCTGAAGCGTTGTTCTGTTTCGTCGTTTTCCACTTCTACATCGTCCCCTATCCGCGACTTCACTGGGTGTTATGTCAGTTCAACATTTGTGGTTAGTTTGTTTGTTCTATTCATATCATCGACATACACTTTTTCACCAGGTTTGACCATTTTATTCTTCTTTCTGAGTAATCTTTGCCTTTTCTTTACGTTCCCTGTAATTGTCCCGTAAATCGCTATCATCGTCGGTTCTATGAGTTATGTCATCATCATCAACCATCGGTATTTGTCTCTCATTTTTCTTTCAATAATAATTCTTCAGGTTTGTTACCCGCCACTGTGTGAGGGGTGTTATATACATTGTTAGAAATCAGGAAAGCTTCTTTCCAGTTTATTTTCTTTTCAGCTTGACATATTCGCTCCGTATCCGAAGGTCTACCAAGGAAAATGACGTAGTTTGCGGAACGACGGCATATTAAAACGTCTATATGGTGGCAATGTCTTGAGTGGCAAAATGACTTACTAGTAAAACGTCCAAAATGTAAAATTGTCGCGATTATGAAGTACAGGTATCAACATATTTGCAGTCTTTTAAGTATACTTCTATTTTGACGCTCTACTTCTCCATTCTGCTGAGGTCAGGAAGGAGCCGAAAGATCTATTGCAAATGCAATCCATGGCTGTGATGGAAGTTCCCTTTTTTAACGGCTGAGGTGGATTAGGTTATGTAATATGCTGACACAAGCGTACATCCTTTGCATGATTTAACAATTCTTTACGGTGATTTTCGCGTGATTTTTGCCGAATTTCCTGTCGCATATCTATGCAAAGGCGAACGTCTCCATTTTCTTTTAAGATAAGAACTATAGGTAAGATCCATTCTGAAGACCCATCGTATATTTTTGATAATGTCTTTTCCGGAAGTGCGTCTATTTTAGCATTAACTTTTTCTTCTAGGGTAATTGGTATTCGTCTATAAGGTTGTGCAATGGATAATTCTATCGTCAATTGGAATCTGTATGAGAACGTTTTTCAATCATGGAAATATTTCGGATTTTACCTGGTTCACGTCAAGTCCTATTTTTAATACTCCAAGGGTCAAAGCAGTTGTCTTTCCTAGTGTTCAGTTTTACCTGTCAGTTCTTAAAGGCACCTAGTAGTTTTAGTAGAGAGTCGCTTCCATATGCATAGAATGTTTTGTTAGGGTTTTTTTATTCGTTCTGTAACTTTTATCTTATTATTCTTCATCAGAATTCATGCTAAGCTTGTAATTAAGTTATGTTTACAACCAGAGTCAATTAACATACCAACTTTCACGCCGCCTATTTCACAACTTACAGTGTCATCATTGCCAACATTAAAATTATATAATCGATTTCTTCACCTGAACCGGTATTCTGCTCGTCTATATTGTTAGTAACCTTCCTCGATTTTTTAGCTCTTGTTCTATTTTTGTCGTTTGATTGGAACGTGTCATCTTCTAGTTTCTTCTTCAGAGGATTCGTTTTACATTGAAATTTGAAATGCCCTATTTTCCTACATTTTACACATTTCTTCCCTTTCGCTGGACAATTCTTATCAAATGCTAAGTGATTCCAGCTGCCACACCTGAAATATTCTCTTCTTCCTCTATGATTTCTATTCTTCACTGGTTCTTCTTTTTTGTTCACGTCCTGATTATGTTTCTGTTTCTGACCAAAATCCTCTAACTGTCTGCTTGTTACTTTTAGTGCGTTTGCTTCCGCTATTACTTCTTCAAGGGTCATTTTATCCCCTACTTTCAAGATTTTTCTTCTTAATTCTTCTGAGCTACATCTTTCGGTAACTTGGTCAAGAAGCTGGTCTTCTAGATCTTTAAATTGGCATTTAGCGGCTTGTTGACGTAACCGTATAATACATTTTTCAAATTTCTCATTTTCTTCCTGTGATGTGATTGAATATTGCAAAATAGCAAATTGTACAGGCAAACAAATTAGCTGAAAAGCTAGCATTTAAATCGTGAAGTGATTGAACATCCCAAAATAGCAAATTGTACTGAGCTATACTAACAAATAAAATACCCGAAATAACCGAGAAAAACCGGTTAATGAAACAAAAAAAAACGGTTTTTTTATCGTTTAAAATATGCCGAAAACCCGGTTTTCGATTAACCGAAATAAATAACCGGGTTGCATGCCCTAATTGGTACCTTTTTTTTTCTTTTTTTTTTAAGGTGGAGAAATGCAGCCTTATGCACCTTCACGCCACTCTCGGGGGAGAGCGGCGCGGTGTGTGGGGCTCCCTACTGGCCTAAGGGTGGTAGGTGGCCAGTGGTTTACCCACTAAAACTCCACCGGTTCCTCGCACGCCTTGATGTCGGGGTCGAACGCGGGGACACGTTCGTACTCGTCCGCGTCATGCCCTAATTGGTACCTACGGATCCCTTTGTGCGGGAGTTCAACTCGCCCTCGCTTTTATTAATCCATAGACTACGATTTGACACATCTTCCTAAAGAAAAAATGTCAAATGCGAGGAACCAAAATGTTGGATTCAGACATTTTGGTTCATTTTCTATCTGAAATTATAAATCGAAAAAATAGCTTCTCTTAAAACAAATACTAGGTACCTACGTAGGTAATAATAAACGATAGTCAAACATAAGAGAAACCGCGTCGTGCGCCTAAATGACAGAAATCAATGTAAGTAATTAATGATAGACCGCCTGGCTCTGGCCACGTCGCCTCGAGTTTGGTTAGCCGACCTCCGACTATCAGCAGCGGCCTTCTTGGTTAACTATTTCTTTCTGTCCTACAGAGCTTAAGCTTGGCTCATATCTAAGGTATTTTATAATCTTACAGAATTTTTCGATAACGACGAAAGGTAATATAAATATTGTTGTTCTACTTTAGATTAACATTATATTTTAAGGCCCCACTGTCACCTCACCCTATTGCATGCCCGAAATGAGTAAACTGTTGAAACTATTTATATTTTAAGACCTCCAATGTACACAGTTATAGCAATAAAAATATTCTTATTCTTATACATTTCTTTCATTCCATAATCATCCACGATTGACAACGATAATCATACGATAAATTGTCTTTGGATTCGATGTAAATGGTTCGATCTGATAATGAACTAAAGTAGAGTGCGTTTCATCTTTATTTACCTAAGCCGTCATGTTGGTAGCAAAACAAAAAAGTGCAAAATACAAAAAAAAAAATATGCTACCTAGAATTTAGGGGGATTTGTATATAAAGAATGAATGAACGAATCTTTCTGTATTCAAGGTTAGTATACCCTAGTATAACACATTCAAAATATTAAGGCAAGACTTTTTTGTTTTGCTACCAACATGACGGCATAGGTAAATAAAGATGAAACGCACTCTAGGGTGACAGTAGAATCATCGTATGACGTATGAATTATCGTATCGTTGTCGTGTCGAAAGAACCGCAGTATACAGCGTTTCATCTTTAATTACCTATGCCGTCATGTTGGTAGCAAAACAAAAAAGTCTTGCCTTAATATCTTGAATGTGCTATACCCTAAACCTTGAATACAGGAAGATTCGTTCATTCATTCTTTATATACAAATCCCCCTAAATTCAAGGTAGCACTTTATTTTTTTTGTATTTTGCACTTTATTGTTTTGCTACCAACATGACGGCATAGGAATTTAAAGATGAAACGCACTCTAACCCTCCTGGTCATCAATGGTGCCAACACAGAAAAAACATAAAAAACAAAGACGATCGTATAAAAAAAACGAAAGGTACAAAAAAAAGTTTTATTTTAATAATGATACATTTAAATTAACACAGTTGTTTACGTAGCTAATATTTACGGCAAAGTCACAGCAGCAACACGTTTGTTGCAGAGCATCAATTAAATATTTATTTCATTTTGGTTTTAGTTAGTAGGTATTATTTAGGTATTAGGTATTAGTTGATAAAGCATAGATTTGCATTGATAGGATAACAGCGTGCATTATCCAAAATTGTAACATTCATGGCGGGAACTGCGCACTTGGGAAGGATCCTCGAGTCTCCGCTGGCGGAACGCAAGCAGACATCGGGGCACTTATAATTTTATGACCGAGTTTCCTCTGGGCCAGACCCTGAAGGCTATCGTGGCCAGTTTATGTGTGACATGGTGATCAGACTCTAGCCCCGTGGGGACACTCCTCCAGCTGTGACCTACGGCCAGACGGTCTCGATCTAGGGTACGTAGAAGGTGACCCTGGTGTAGAGCCCCGCCCCGCCGGCGAACCCGCAAGGGTGACCCGATGACGTCACGCCGAACACCACGTGGGGACACTCATCCAGCTGTGACCTACGGCCAGACGACGGTCTCGATCCAGGGTACGTAGAAGGTGACCCTGGTGTAGAGCCCCGCCCCGCCGGCGAACCCGCAAGGGTGACCCGATAACGTCACGCCGAACACCACGTGGGGACACTCCTCCAGCTGTGACCTACGGCCAGACGACGGTCTCGATCCAGGGTATGTAGAAGGTGACCCTGGTGTAGAGCCCCGCCCCACCGGCGAACCCGCAAGGGTGACCCGATGACGTCATGCCGAACACCACGTGGGGACACTCCTCCAGCTGTGACCTACGGCCAGACGACGGTCTCGATCCAGGGTACGTAGAAGGTGACCCTGGTGTAGAGCCCCGCCCCACCGGCGAACCCGCAAGGGTGACCCGATGACGTCACGCCGAACACCACGTGGGGACACTCCTCCAGCTGTGACCTGCGGCCAGACGACGGTCTCGATCCAGGGTACGTAAAAGGTGACCCTGGTGTAGAGCCCCGCCCCACCGGCGAACCCGCAAGGGTGACCCGATGACGTCACGCCGAACACCACGTGGGGACACTCCTCCAGCTGTGACCTACGGCCAGACGACGGTCTCGATCCAGGGTACGTAGAAGGTGACCCTGGTGTAGAGCCCCGCCCCGCCGGCGAACCCGCAAGGGTGACCCGATGACGTCACGCCGAACACCACGTGGGGACACTCCTCCAGCTGCAGGGGACCTCCGCTATCTCCCTGGAATCAAGTAGAGCGGTTTCATTCGCGTAAGTCTCGATAACAAGTAGGTTTTATATTTTTTTCAGGTCTCCAGCTGTCTACCTGCCTGCATTCCAAGTTTTATTGCAGTTAGTTCAGTACAAACATATGTTGGTCCGGTACAGATTCGTTGACCGGTATAGCTCTAAGACAGACCTATCTTCTAAACACCTTCGTGCGTTCAGATGCGTAACGATTGCTGAATCCTTGCTGAATTTTATTTTTAGCCTAAGATAGGCTTAACTACACCTGATGGGAGGTCAAACGGCATTGAGGTCATACGGCAATCGCTCCCTTGGTGGAAATTAGCCAAATCTAAATGGAAAGAGTTTTAGCTCGGATGATGATGACGAAGAAGAGAATACCTGTTCGCTGTAGACTTGAACACTCCAAGGTCCAAGTATCCACATGAAAACAGAAATTTCCCTGAAGTATTACCTCACAGGTGTCCTTGCCAGCGTCCGCGTCGCCGTAACACATCTGCGTGGTGTGGTTATAGCCAGCAGTCAGCGATCTATGAGGGACGTACTGTTCCGAACACTTCTCCGAACTGAAGGCCTTCACGGTCACCTGGTGATGAAGTAAATGAAGACATAAAAATTATACGTACCGTATTCCGTTTTGAAGAATGATTTTCAAAATGTTGCTTTCAACAAGATCAACGCTTCAGTGCATCTTTCGCCACCTACATTTTCGTTCAATAATAACTTTGCTCAAGGTGAAGGAAAACATCGTGACGAAACCATAGGCTGGGTTGACTCCAGACAATTTAACCAGTTATTTCCTCTGAATATTATCACCTAAGATAAGAGGGTGATAGATAAGAAAGTCTATTCAAAAATCTGGAAGACTATAATATAAAATTGAGCCGTATGAGCCAGATAAAAAAGAAGACTGCCGTCAAACGTAGAGATGCAAAAGCGATCACAATGGAAAGATAATTAAAGAAATTTGAAATCACACATATTATTATGTTATAGCGTCCCCATTTGTCAGCCATATCCAGGTTTACCAGGCGGGGTAACGCTGTACAACTGTACCGTAAGGACGGACATACTGACAATCCAATATTAAACTAAACTAACAATAAATATATGTTATAACGTCCCCACTTGAATGCCAACATTTAGGCTTGCAGGCGGGGTCCGCTGTACCATAAAGCCACTCCCAAGAGCACCGACGGGCACACTGACAAGAGATAATGCTCCCCAGATACTGTTAATTCTGTAAAATTTGGTACAATAAAGTGTTTATCTAATCTAATCTACTGGCATCTAATCTACTCTCCCTATATCTGGATATATCCAGGTATAGCGGCCACAGGTCAAAGTATACACCACTGTATCTGGGGTTTAAGAAGAAGTGAACATTATGTCTTCTGACCTTCTGCAGCACATCGGCTAGTCCTTGCCTATGCCCAAGGGAACCCCATCCTGTTGCGTCTCCGTTGTCTAATGTCTCGTCTCCTACAGTCAAGCATGCTGGCAACACTGATCCTCCCAGTCGTATTCTGAAAGCCATAGATAGGGCTTAATTTCTTATAACAAGGGATATATCAAGTTCTGGAGCGCACTAGCTATTCATTTTTAGTAGTTGAATTGTTGACAAACAAGCTATGGTTGGTTATGTTTAATGAAAGGTAAATATTATAAGTTTATTGTTTTCTTACTGGCTGTCAGTCCGTATGAGTGCGATGTCGTGGTACTTGGAAGGCGGTCTGTACTCGGGATGTGCTATGAAGGAGTCTACGCGGTACATCTGCCACAGTGAGGGGGGGTCGCTACGCTTCAAGATACCCAGCGCTATGAACTGCACCTCACCTCTGGAAACAGAGGAAGTTAAAGACCTGGAAGAACAGCTGAGTAAAAATCCGTTGTTTGTTTCAGAATGGACTCACAGCTGCGAGGAAGACCTGCAGTGTCCAGCTGTAAGTATGAAGCGATCGCTGATGACGGTCCCTCCGCACAGCCATGAGGCTGACTCCTGCTCCTCGCCGTATCCTAGCAAAGCCTGCGAAACAAAGAATAGGAGAATCGACTATTGACGATATACTAATCAAGTCCCTAAAGGTGGCCATATTGGTTTACCCACTAAAACACTCCTCACTCGCCTTTATGTCAACGACTACGGGCACTTACAGGTCTTCCGCGGTACCCCACGACAATGGTCCGATTCGGCCGGACCCTTCTCCGTAGAAGTATTACGACCGATTCCTAATGAGCGGCGCACGGGCTCTTACACGGCAGCAGCCTAAGTATAACCTACTCAAATCACCCTCTGTGGCGCGTCGTGCGAAAGCACGACTGCAATGCAGAAGGTTGCGGTTTCGATTCCCGCCGGGTGCAAGTATTTATGCTTAAAAAATATACATTTGTATCTGATCTGGGTGTCCCTCTATGTATAATAATATGTACCTATGTATTTACAAAAGAAAAATAAATATAAGTATTATATCCGTTGTCTAGTCACCGTAACACAAGCTGGGCACACGGGGCTAGATGGCGATGTGTGTTGTTGACAGTATAAAAAAATAATAATTGAAGGAGTTAAGTAAAATATACCTACCATATGTGGGAACTCTGACCGCTTCGCATCCTGGCCACCAGCGGCTGCCCAGCGTTCTTGGACCATGGCGTTACACTTCCCAGGTTCCCTGAACTCTTTGCTGAACTTGCCTGGATGGAAGTCTTTGTAGCAAGGATATGTGAACTGGTTCATGTAGTCGAGACATTCTGAAATAAAAAATATAAAATTAAAAACAGACTTCAAAAAGCATAGAACAACCTCACCTACATACAGTGCCATCAACTTATCTGTTACCTTTGTAATCTAAAGTCGGGCAGCCAAACTACAATCTAGCTAGGCCAACACAGTAAAACTGCCAGACTTCAAATTACATAACAGATAAGTCGGTGGGACTGTATGCAGGCGAGGTTATTTTATGCTTCTTAATTTTCAGTCGGTTTTTAATTTTTTAATATGTTTGTTATTTCATTCTTTTTATTTTAGTGTCCTTTCAACTGCCACAAAAAATAATTGAAATTGTAATTATAACTTTAATCATCATCGAGGAGTTTTCTGATGAGAAGGTGGATTTAGGTATTTCATTAATCTGTAGGTACATAGTTCATCAAGAGCCGATTCTATTGGTAGAGGCTACGAGGGTAGAGGTCCATAAAGCAGTAATTTACTGCATTCTGGGATGCTATTCATCACCAAGATTTTATGGGACCAACTCGGGACTCTCACCTTCCAAATAAAAAAGGGGCTGTGACATACGGATGGACGGACGGACGGACAGACAGACAGACAGAGACATGTCGAATCATGTCGCAACAGAAGGTACAGTGGTCAGGGGCAGGTACACCTAGAAAGTATTTTTTTAATTTTAGAAACGAGTTTTTTAGTCATAACTTTTAGAGTTATTTCTACCATATTAGTTCCCACTTGGTACTCGATGAGGTAAGGTTGACCCCTCGATTGCTCCCCTAAAAACGGGGTGACTGAAGCCAGGCGCAGGCTGAATTACGGCTGACCGAGTTTTTTAGGCTTAACTATTTAGTGTTATTTCTACCATATTAGTCTCCACTTGGTACTCGATGAGGTATGGTTGTGATCCGCTCCCAGTCTATAAGCTAGTTTTGCGATTTGAGCGAATTTACGAAAAAACAAACCACAAAAACATTTTCATGTAAAATGTAGCCAAGACGAGAGCGAGACCATCTGTGCACTATCAAAAAGTTATCAGATGTCATGTAGAGTCAAGCTTATAACTCCAGACGCCCCGAGTCCACATGCACCTTAGAGCCAGTCCACACGGCGCGTTGCGTTGCGTTGCGTCGTCGCAACGCAAACATTTTGACTCATAGCCGGCCACACAGGCGCTGCGCCATCGCAGCGTTATTACGACGCAGTCTTAACGAGTACACCGCCTCCCGCTTCGTCTCGGAGGCTGCTGTCCGTCATGTGTGCGTTGCGACGACGCAACGCGCCGTGTGAACACCTTGGTTAATTTTATGTAAAACAACGGAACGGCAGCGCTGCCGTTGCGTACCTTCGTATCTACCTACAACGTCTTTTCGTAAATAATGCAAATAAAGCGTAAATCTATCTATGTATCTACATAGATAGATTTACGCTTTATTTGCACAACAACAACAACGTCAACAACAACAAACAATATACAAAACAACATACATTATGTGAGACAAATAAACAGAAAGCTTAAAACTAAAACATTGCACAAATGGGCGGCCTTATCGCTAAAAGCGATTTCTTCCAGGCAACCTTTGGATGGAGAAGATCATTACAGCATGTGCAGTAGGTAGGCAAAGTGAAATTGGTAGGTACATGTTGTATCGGCATTAGTTGATTTTTAGGGTTCCGTACCCAAAGGGTAAAAATGGGACCCTATTACTGAGATCTCGCTGTCTGTCCGTCTGTCCGTGTGTCAATAGGCTTTATCTCATGAACCGTAATTTAATAGCAAATCACATTTGTATGATTAGCAGGCGTTACTGCTACGCTAGCGGTGCATGTAGAAAACGCTTTTAGTCTTATTAATAAACATGGAGTAGCGTCGGAGAAGGAATAACATGCTTTGTCTTTTTCCGTGACAAGAGCTTTCAAAGTTGACAGACAGAGACAAAACGTAGTAAACCTCCTCCAACGTTATTCCACTTTTACTAATAAGGCTATTTGGGTTTATGGCAGGTATACTCACTGTCCCTAGCTCTCCTGCCATCTTTAATGTACATGAGACCAAACTTGGGTAAGATGATGACGGAGCTGATGTTGGCCACCAGGTCACATGCCGTACAGCATGAGAACACCTTGCCGGCTTCGATACGACACACCTGGAAAGGTAACAAAATAAACATTAGAAATTAAAGACATTTTGGTTTTAATCGCGAGGTGTCAATCCTGAAGAAGGGACCTGAGGTCTCGAAACGTTGAGCGTTGAAAAACATTTATTATTTATTATTATTTATAATGCTAAAAGTACTTAATAAACATCACGCCACGCGATTAAAACCGAAAAATGTTACTAACGTCTTTACCTAATTGCTATCCAACATCGCGAAAACAGAAGAAAATCTAAAATAAACATTTATTTTAGACTACAACAGAGCCAATCTTTTTATCCGGGGTATGTTCGCCGTTGCATCCCTCTCGGGAGCCCGGAGTTCGCTACACCCACAAATAAAAACATATTTGGGGTCAGCGCAGTAGGTAGGTAGGTAAGTCATTCTTGGACCATACCTTCTGCAAATATAGATTTAGTAATAATTTTACGGCCGGTCGCTTGCCTGACACCAACCCTTCTAGGGATCAACTACTGCCCGCCCGATTGACCCGCCACCGCGCGGCGAGAACTGAAGGTTAGCTAGTCTCACTCAAATCCCTTAGTCGCCTTTTACGACAACCACGGGAAGAGATGGGTTCGCCATTCAACAAGATACCATAATAACGTTCGGCCTTCGTGGTTTGTTATAATTTTCCTGCTACAGCATTAAATAACTTAAATCAGCGTACATACATCGCGAGGCATGTGCCGCGAATGGTTCGCCTCGTAAGGCTTAAACTGAGGCATGTGCCACGAATGGTTCGCTTCGTATGCCTCAAACTGAGACATGTGCCACGAATGGTTCGCCTCGTATGCCTCAAACTGAGACATGTGCCACGAATGGTTCGCCTCGTACGTATGCCTCAAGTGTGGGCGTGTGTGCTCACAGTGAGCATTCGCGTCATACGGTGTCGTTGCGAACGCCGCCTCAGTGCGAGCCGTAAGCTCCGTGTGGACGGACGTTTGATTTTCTATTGTTCTACTGACGAACCCTGTGCGTGGTTCTTTGCGTGCTCAGCTTGAGCATAAATGTCGTGTAGGACGAATGCATAAATGTCATCACACATGCCTCAGGTTGAGGCATGTGAGGTGAACCATTCGTGGCACATGCCTCGCGATGTATGTACGCGGCTTAAGATATTCACTTTGCGCGGCCTTCCCTATCATCGGAAATGAATAAGCACAGTTTGTATGTCCACCACAGGATACTGACCGGTGGATGGATCCCATTGACAGCGTCGATGACGTTCGTGAAACATGTCCAGAAATCCACGCAAGTACCGTTCCTGCCTTCCCACTCGCATTGATCACCTACGGAAAACATTTAAGCGTATATAATTAAGAAATTAAACCCCCATTTTTATCCAAACACCTATTTTTGGACATTTTTGAAAAGTTACTGTAAAGATTTCCATATGTTAGGTCCTAGTTCGGATAGCTACTCACGCACGACATGTTTATATAGAAATATCTTTTTACTTCCACTGAGACATTTAAACTTCATTAAAGATGAACTCTAACCCAATACTTTGATAACTAAACTCCACTAATCTAATATCAGTTATCTCTTTAGTAAACACAAGATAAAGGTTGTTCTATTTTTTCGGCAATAACTACTCCAAGCGCGAAGCGCGCCATCATCGCGCCCTTTTTTTCTGACCTCGGTTTTTTTTTCTTTTTCTCTCGGCTGTAGTGCCAGTGATTGCCACTGTCATTCCATCTTATTAAGAGGATAGTCTCCATTCTCTTTCTCCATACAAACGTAGTTTAAATTTTCCTCCCTGGATAAAGATGTACATGTAATAAATAGATATTTAGTCATCGAAGTTTTAAGTTTAATTTTGTTTTTTAGAGTAATAAATAAATAAATAATCAAAATGACGTGTATTGTGTTTTCTTGGATGACTAGGACCCCTTTCATATTGCAGTGTGTCGTCGGTCGCGTGCCACGCTGCAGTGTAAACAATAAGAGGGCGCAGGCTGAGTCCCGTCCTGCTTGCAAGAAAACTTTCATAAAGTTTTGTCGTTTTGTTGTTGCTTGCGCAAGCAACCTTGGAAGATTTATTGCTAGTGGATATAAAGGCTGTGCTGTATGATGATGAGTATGTTACAGTAATGTAAAAGTTTCATTTAAGAGGATAGTCTCCATTCTCTTTTTCCATACAAACGTAGTTTAAATTTTCCTACCTGGATAAAGACATTGGAGCAAATATGTTTATGCCATAAAACCTATATCTGTCATAGTCATGACAATGCATCTACCTTTTTATTGTTTTATTTTCTAATTATATCCAGGGAGGAAAATTTAAACTACGTTTGTATGGAGAAAGAGAATGGAGACTATCCTCTTAAATGAAACTTTTACATTACTGTATCATACTTATCATCATACAGCACAGCCTTTATATCCACTAGCAATAAATCTTGCAAGGTTGCTTGCGCAAGCAACAACAAAACGACAAAACTTTATGAAAGTTTTCTTGCAAGTCTCACTTAGTAATAAGAACATGGTGTCAATGAAACCAAGAAATTAACCTTGTAATTGTTTTCTTTGTTAGTGGTTTGACAACCTCTGTGGCGCGTCGGGGGAAGGCCCGACTGCAACGCAGAAGGTTGCGAGTTGGATTCCCGCCTGGTGCAAGTATTTATGCTTAAAAATAAATATTTGTTTCTGGTCTTTAGTTAGGGGCTAGATGGCGTTGTGTAATATTTATTTATTTTATTTATCTAGCTACTTACCAAGGTTCGATTTAGGAGTATACTGTATCACACCGATGCGCGGACTTTGAGTTAAAGTCTTATAAACAAATATTGCAAATATGATAAATACACACGTCGTCTTCGTACTCATGGTGGGAGATGTCTGAATGTGAGATACTTGTTTTTATATAGGTATGTAAGTAGGTAGCAATTTGAATATTACAAAAACTACCTACCTACATATTATATACCTACTTAAAGATATTTAATAATTTATTGTTCATTGGCTTAGAGATCAAGATTACTCACGCTGTATTACCACAAGAATAAGGAAAACGGGATACTTAGTATATTCGCGCTCTAATAAGTCGCGGTGGTGGCGCGTCGTCATAGCGGAACGAAACACCTGTGACTGTCGCCTATTCTGTGCTAATGTCAAAGGGAGTCGCGTAGCTACGGCGACGCGCCGTCTGCTCGACTTATTAGTGCGCAGAGGAGCGTCGCTGTAGCGTCACGAAATTATTTTGTGACTCCCACCTCTCACAAACCATGTCGTAGGTAAATATTATAATGTACTTTGTGGTAGGTACGCCCCATTTTATTTTGTAAAATATATACTATGTATGTAGGTACCTCTGGCTTCCTCCCATCTCCAGGCTACCCGGGTGGAGGCGTGTGCGGAGGCTTTGAAGGGTCGAAAATATGTAGATATTATTCATGGCTGGTACCTACATTTTTACCTCAGTGGACCTTGAGACTTTTTATTAAAAAATAGACATTTCTCTCGATTTACCATACTATGTTTGTTTCCAGGATTTGATATTTATCAGCAACACTATCAATCCGTTTAATTATATAGGGTTTTTATTTTTCAAATAGCCTTTTTATTTTTTGTCAAAATTGGAGATGCAACTCCTTTCAGCATTTTTATAGCACTCTTATAGTTAATGATATTCCCCTGAAGACCTGTTCAAATGGTTCACCCTGAATAAGAGATAGATTTTTTTATAGAAGAAGCGTTAGTATAGTTTATAGGTAGGTACCTATATGAATAGGTTTCTCTCGTAGACCTCCTCTAGAACAAGGAAAAACACGGAGTAACCTCTATACTTGAATAATTTGAATTTACATTTCACTACCTACTTATTAATAAGTAGGTACGTATCTCTGTCTGATGTGTTTATTTATCCTTATTTGTTAACTTCGCCTCGCGGTTTTACTCGTTTTCTTAAGTGAATGGAGGTGTCATCTCAATCCCATCAAAAACATGCTTGTAAAAAAAGCAAGTCTCGCAACTCAGTTCTTCTACCGTAAAAAGTTGTGAGATCCATGTATGTTATTCCAAGTCGGGGGACATTCTGTCTAAAGTTATTAAGTATTACGTAATTAGCTAATCTAACAACATCTTAAAGAGACCATAATAACAATATTGAAAAAAAGTTATGTTTCAAATAAATTGATTAACTTGGCAATCGCATGAATACTTACACAATTTGTCTCACAAGTAATACATATTATTTTAAATTAGACTGATTAGTGCGATTGCCAAGTTAATCAATTTATTTGAAACGTAACTTTTTTTCAATATTGTTATTATGGTCTCTATAAGATGTTGTTAGATTAGCTAATTACGTAATACTTAATAACTTTAGACAGAATGTCCCCGACTTGGAATAACATACATGGATCTCACAACTTTTTACGGTAGAAGAACTGAGTTGCGAGACTTGCTTTTTTTACAAGCATGTTTTTGATGGGATCTTATTTCTTTTTGTTTGAGTTCTTGAATCCCAACATCTCTAAGTATACCTATCGACACCTATTTTTCAATTCCATTAATACTTGAACAGGTATCTTTAAGTATTAATATAATATAACAATACTGCAAATATAACTTTGTAATCCTTTACATTTATATGGGATTACAAAGTTATTGAGGAAGTTTGTGTTTTTTGGGAAAACGGGACCGATTTTTTTTTGTTTTATAATTTTCCCTTAATGTATACACTAAACACTAAGTGTTTTCTGAAGTAGAAGCTTCTATGTCTGCTAGAAGTGCCTTTTGATTTTTGATGATCGGTCAGTCAGTGAGTGACAAAATTAATAAAATTAAGAAACTTTGACTAGTTATAATTTTTAAACTACTTGTTCAAATTGAATGAAAATTGAAATATACCGTCTTTATACAACGCCTGCTTGGTTACAGATAATTCAGGTTTCTAGTTATATTCACAACGAAGTTCGAGGTCGAAAATGGCCTGAAATGCTTCGAGAAAAGAATGGTACGGCCGTGCCGCTTTGTTGCTCGACTTGGCGGGGGCACTACCGTGCCCCCAGATAACTAAATAGGTAGGTACCGTATACTCTATTTAAAAATCTAAGATCAAAAATGTAAACAAAGAACAGATAATATCAAAGGAAAAAGTAAATAAAACGATGTTTCCGGTTGCATCCCTGGCGGAAGCCCGGGGTCCACTTAGTCCACAAAGTATTTGGGACCACCTGCAAATAGATTTGGCATTATTTTTACGACCAAGCAGTTTATCCGCTACCGCACGGGAGAACTCAGGTTTGCTAGTCTCCCTCAGAACTCTTAGTCGCCTTTTACGACACCCATGGGAAGAGATGGGGTAACCCTATTCTATGCCCGGGCTACACGGCAGAAAAATATTGACTAGACCCTGGAAACACCGGTTAGTAGGTAGTAGGGCATGCAATATCGGAAGGTTTTCAATCTCGGGGTGATATCGATATTAAGAGCTCAATCCCGGGATCCCGGGATGGGATACTGGATCCCGGGATACTGGGATTTTAGATATCGTTAAAAAGGCGAATGTAATACAATAAAAATGTGTTAAATCTAAAATATTTAATATATTTAAGACTCTAGTGGTTTCATTACGTAAATAAGTTACCCCGAGGGCCGTCCACCCCATCATTTTGGAAATATGGTGGACAAATAGCCTAAACCAAATTCTAGGCGCACCACTAAAAGGATGTTAGCAGATTTTTTTTGTAAAAAAAATACTTTTCCTAAAAATTGCAATGAATCACGTTACTTTTATTATTTTCAACATTTTACCAATTCCCTACGCTTCTAAATCTTTAAAGATCTCTTCCTCAGGGGTAGACTAATTTGGGTTTCATTTAAATAGTTCTATTCAATCATTCCATGAGGAAAATTATAGCTAAAAACTTAATTTATACCCAAACTATTCCGCAATGCGCAAACTGTCAACAGTATGGGCACACCAAAGCCTACTGCCATCGACAACCCAAGTGCATCAAGTGTGCTGGGAACAACATCTCTGCAGAATGTCCACGAAAAGGCAGATCAGACAATGTGAAATGCGTTCTTTGTGATGGAAATCACCCAGCAAACTATAAAGGATGTACAGTCTTTAAAGAACTCCAATAACTTAAGTTCCCACCCATAAGACAAAGAGAGCAATCACCACTTAGAACACAACGAAATCACAAGTCTTATAGAGATGCAGCCAGACAAACCAACAACCAAGAAGAAAAGTCTGTACAGGCACCAACCCCACAAATACAAACTCCTACTGACAATGCAAATATAATGCAACAATTTATGGACATGTTTAAAGAAATAATGAATCAAATGACTATTATAACCAATCTACTTGTAACCCTCATGTCCAACATGCAGCAAAATTCGACCCATTAAAGATATGCATATGGAATGCCAATGGGCTATCAAACCATCCATTAGAAGTGGATTTATTTCTTAAAAATAATGACATAGATATCCTACTAATATCTGAAACCCATTTCACTAGCAAAAGCTTTTTCCAAATTTCCAAATATAAGCTATATCGCACAGATCACCCCGATGGAACTGCTCATGCTGGTTCAGCTGTGTTGATAAAACAAAAACTCAAACATTATGAGACAAACTCTTATGTCACGGAGCACATTCAAGCCACAAATATTGTTATTGAAGACAAAACTGGGCCAATAACAATTTCTGCACTTTATACTCCACCCAAGCACAACGTAAAATGTGATGCATATACAAGCTTTTTTGCTTCTCTCGGGATTCTTTGTAGGAGGTGATTTCAATGCCAAGCACACCGACTGGGGTGCTCGCATCACAAACACCAGGGGCAGAGAATTGTTGAAAGCTGTGCAAAAAATGCAACTCATAGTTGTATCAACTGGAGAGCCAACCTATTGGCCGACTAGCCTCAAAAAAAGACCAGATTTGGTGGATTTCTGCGTCATCAAAGGTATCCCAAAAACTAGCACAAGTTGCAGATCCAGCTCTGACTTGTCATCTGATCACACACCGGTTCTAGTGGCCATAGATAGTAAAATTTTCGACAAGGAGATCCCTTGTAAACTCCATACTCAAAAAACTGACTGGAAACTCTTCCAAGAACTTGTGGACACAAATCTCGATATCCAGATACCATTAAAGACTGAAACGGACATCTTACTAGCAGTCGAGAAATTTACCACAGTGGTCCAGGATGCAGCGTGGAATGCTACCCCACGTTCTCTTGATGTGACTATTAGAACAGGCTCCAAACGAATTAACGATTTGGTTTAACAAAAGAGGAAAGCCAGGAAAAAATGGCAACAAACCAAACACCCAAGAGACAAAACGAAATTAAACCAACTGACTGCAAACCTCAAAAAAGTGCTTACCGCAGACAAAAATAACAATGTCAGCCCGTATTTGCAGAACTTGGGAGCAACAGCTGTATCTAATTACTCGCTCTGGAAAGCAACAAAGAAGCTAAAACGACCCATAGCTCATCAACACCCCCTACGCAGAGATGACAACTCCTGGGCCAAAAGTGACGTGGAGAAAGCTGAGGAGTTTGCTAAACACCTAGAGGTTGTGTTTACACCAAACCCTGACACAGGCTCTTCGAAAAGCACTGACGTACCAAAGCTGCTAAATCAAACTTACCAACTCGATCTACCTATATCTAAATTCAGTAAACCCGAAGTGCGACACGCAATCAAAAAGCTTAAGCAAAACAAAGCTCCGGGCTACGACCTGATCACCGCAAAAATCATGAAGGAGTTACCAAACTCAGCGCTAACTTACCTTACATATCTTTATAATGCGGTGCTCTGGAGAGAATTCGTCCCACCGCAGTGGAAAGTTGCCGAGATCATTATGATCCTAAAACCCGGTAAAAAGGCTGATGAAAGCAAATCTTACCGCCCGATAAGCCTTCTTCCAATCGCCTCTAAGATCTTGGAACGCTTATTCCAACCTAGAAGTCTCAAAATCCAACCTAATTCCTGACCACCAATTCGGCTTCCGGCAAGGGCACGGGACTGTCGAACAGGTTCATAGACTAGTTAATAAAATTAATACCTCATTTGAACATAAACAATTCTGCTCGGCGGCTTTCCTTGACATATCTCAGGCCTTCGATCGCGTTTGGCACCAAGGACTTCTTTTCAAAATTAAAATGGCGCTTCCGGTAAGCTACTTTAAGTTCCTGCGATCATACCTCACTAATCGATTCTTCTTTGTGAAACATGGGAATGACAAAACAACACTAAGAGAAATCCATGCGGGTGTACCTCAGGGAAGCGTACTGGGACCAGTCCTGTATCTCATATACACCGCCGACCTGCCAAATTCTAGCGACGTACTGACCGGTACATTTGCAGATGATACAGCCATTCTGGCAGTTCACTCCGATCCTGTGACAGCATCTGCCATGCTCCAAAATAGCCTGAACAACATCTCCACTTGGCTCAAAGACTGGCGTATTAAAGCCAATGAAACTAAGTCGGTACATGTGACTTTCACCACAAGACGTGACACCTGTCCACCGGTATCGCTGAACGGAATCCAAATTCCTCAAGAAGAACATGTGCGATATCTTGGGGTATACCTGGACCGCCGCTTAACTTGGCAGAAGCACATATTCACCAAAAGGATTGCTCTGAGCCAACAAATCAGAACCATGCACTGGCTAATGCACAAAAAGTCCCAACTATCGCTCGAGAATAAACTCCTCATCTACAAATGCATAGTGAAGCCAATCTGGGCCTATGGCATTCAATTGTGGGGAACAGCCAATTCCAATTTGGGAATCCTCCAACGTTTCCAATCGAAGATGCTACGTATGATAACCGCTGCTCCTTGGTACATGACAAATGACAGACTACACCATGATCTGGCCATACCAACGGTCAAGGAGGAAATAAAAAACTTCATAAAATCATACAAAACAAGGATATCTAATCACCCTAATCAACTTGCATGTTCACTGATGACTGCAGACTATGGATTTAAAAGGCTAAAAAGGAAAGCTCCGCAAGACTTACTCTCATGACCTGAAAACAACTATACAAATGGGTGTCTCGATGGAGTCGCGCCATGCAAGCCACTTCTCATGCACATGTGTAACCTCTTCGCTGAATGTCTCAGGAAAGACAGATCGCAGGATTAAAGGAGATAAAAAAAAAAAAAAAGTTATAGCATTTTTATTATAGATAATTTAACTTTGGTTGCTTAATGAGACCAAATATTAAGATTTGTATGTTGTTCATCAATAATGTGCTGTTTAATGTTTTGTTTTTCTTTTAAATTACAAACAAATTCAATGTAAACTCATTTTCCCGGTCCTAATTGTACTCTACTGTTACTCTACTTACCAATAAATATGTTACTTCTAATTTTTATATATTTCATTTAACACTGGATAGAGTTATGTAAGTGCCTACTTACTTATTAACAGTGAGCTGTGTGTTTGCTGGAAACACCACCCACTTTTTAAGGATGTCAGGGTGGTTCATGGCATTAACCACCTCGCTAATGGCCCTAGACACCGATGCCTGGCTCATACTTACATCGGCGTTTCGGCCACAAGGTCTTTGATATCATGATATGTGCCATTACCAAACAAAAACAAGGCGGCGAGCACCTGAAAACGAATAAGACGGATGACGGACGGATGGACGAATAATACGGATGTATCTACTACCTAAAATTATGTAAGATTTTACATAGAGGTAATTTGAATACTTGTGTAGGTTCAACTTGCCTGTCGGCAGGTAGGTAACTAAACCAACTTACCTTTAATTCGACTGTCAGAGCAGTCACCATACTACCACCAGACATATAGGACCTCACTTGCTCTACAAGGCTAAGAGCCATGTCTGGTGGTAGCCTATAATTTTTCTGGAAAATGCTCCCAAGGAAGGGATTCGTCACGTCCCTGTTACGATGGAGCATTTGTGCTTGACCTTTGTTGCGCTTCGCGGCGCCTATTGCGGTTGCGTAACGCAAGATTTATTTCCATCTGAAATTATCCATATTTTCTAAAAAGATGTCTAATAATATTATAGTATATCCGTTGTCTAGTACCCACAGTGCAAGCCTAGTTGCTTAGTTTGGGGCTACATGACGATGTATGCAACGTCCTTTAAATATTTAATTAAAGAAAATAACCATAAATTATTCTTTTCAAACTTAGACAACAATCTAAACCGAACTTCGGTAGGCTTTCCGATGGCTAAATCCTATCGGTAATATTCCGAATCAATAGCTGTCAAATTCGTTCAACCGACCCGAATATCGGTTTTGTGAATCGCAGTTCGTGTCACTATACTCTGTGGATCGTGTTTTTTTTTACTTTATCCGACATCGGTAGCGGTCCGAAGCTCTCTGAATAGCCCTGCAGATCTCTGACGGTTGCTCCTCGGAGTGGCCTGACGGCCTGACGGTACAGCGGACCCCTATCTGCATACCCAAAGTGATCATAGTTGGGGACGCTATAACATTTTATAAATAGGTTTTAGTGTTCGGGGTTCCGTTGTGCAGGAGCAACCTGCCTATCAGTACCCGAGGTAATTTCTAAGGAACAGCTGTTGGATTTCCAAATAAAAAAATAACTTATCTCGGAGGGTGCTCTTGGGAGTGGCCCGGAGATACAACAGACCCCGCCTGCAAGCCTGAATGTTGGCCGTCAAGTGGGGACGCAAAATGGCGCAATATACGCTATAACACATACTGTTAGTTCAGTTTCGACATGGCGTTGTGCCAGATCAACGCAGGAAGCTGTTGGCAGTACATCAGCGTGCTCTGGCTACGGCTCAGGAACTTGCCGAAGCATCCTTGTGGTTGAGGCGGTACTAGAGCGCTCCATGACTACGACTCAGCGACTCCACCAGTAGAGACCGACTCTCCTCGATGGTCCATAGGTCGGCTCTCGGCTGCTGTACCCGGGGACCGGCCTATGCTGACGGAGTTCCACCTCCCTTTGCGCTGGTCGATCGCTCCGACTTCGAGCATTCTCGTAGTGTCGCGAGGGGGTCGAGGTGCCAAGAAAGGGAGCTAGCTACCAACCCGGCGATTATCAGTGTCTGCACCATAAAATGCAGCTAAGGACAACCACCGGATCGGAACCATGGAGAAATCTACGGATGAAAACAACATAGTGGTGTGATGTTAGTGGATTGGCTACTAGAGGAACAGCAACCCGTTCCATTACTTCTACGCATATATGTTATAGCGTCCCAAGCTATAACCAGCTAGGGTATGAAGAGATGGGTCCGCTGTTCCGTCCGGCCACCCCGGAGGGCAACCGTGCGGGATCAGTTATAGACAGATCGTGTCCCCAAAACGCTAGTTTCGGTTCGCGCTACTAGAGGAACAATGGTGATTATCGCGCCTTTCGTAACAATGGCCAATAATCACGTAAAAATGGCAGACGGAGACTCCCCAACTCACAAACTGGGCAACCCTAATCAGCTGAGCACATATTACAGCAAAGGGAGCAACAAGCACGTTGGCTAAAGGATGGAGATACCTCGCTGAATTTAAAGACATCACTGGTATTCCAGAGAGCGGGCCAACTCATCACAAACGTGAGGTGTCCATCCTCCGAGCATTTCTGCTCTCGCGGGGGACCGCTTCTTCGTCAATGTTCACTACGACCAGCCAACCAAGACAAGCCGGAGGTGAGAAACGGTGGCTACCCCCTGGAGCACTCGGGAAGCCGCGGGGTCGCTACTCCCCGACGACACCTCGCTTCAAAGTGCCCTGCGGACTGAATATTGTTATTGTGTAACTCAATAAAGAAATTTATTAATAATAATAGTTCCGATTAAATTCGATTGTAAGTTCAGGAGAGTAATAATCGTTAATCGAATAGTTTTGGTTCCGATTAAATACTAGCATCCCTTTGTTTAGATGTTTGGCACCTGCCAAAAGACGGTTCATAAATGAGGAGGAACACTAACTTTTTATCCCGGCAGAGGGCGTTAGTCGGATCATCTTTGGTTTGAATTAAGAACTGTCAAACAGGTGTTTTTGACAACTCTCGGCGCCAAATTGGCCATATCGGTCTCAGACCGAAAGAAAAAAAAACTCGGCGTTTTCATTGGTGGGACTATCATCAAAAAAAAAGATCATCCGACGCCAGCGCCATCTGCTTTTAGCTTTGCGTGTGGCACCCCATTAGACAAAGTATAAATCTGACAATATAAAGTTTTAATATCGGAGAGTTGGTCCCGCCATCATGACGCTAATGCGACTTCGCACGCGTTTACCGAAAATACACCTACCTAATTGATGTTTACAACAGATGGACGGACGGACGCATGAACGGACAGACAGTAGAGTCTCAGTGATAGTGTCCCGTTTTTACCGTTTGCCTTCACAACTATTTGCACTCCGGGGTACGGAATCCGGAGGATACAATCGACAAAGCATTGCGTCAACGTGACACGAATCTTCGCCCGTTAATGTAGCCCCAGCATTAATAAATAAATAATAATAAATATTGCACGACGTTACACACAGCGCTATCTAGCCCCAAACTAAGCACTAGGCTTGTACTATGGGTTCTAGACAACGGATATACTACATATTATACTTGTACTTTTTTTTTTTTTTTGTAAATCTATACATATAATAAAATCGTAACTCAGCGGTGTCTGTTTTTGGAAGATATAAAAAAAATATAAATTGTATGGGTATCTATGAACGCAGTAGAACCTATTTTTCTGTTTTTCTGGTTGTCTGTTTGTCTGTTTGTCTGTTTGTCTGTTTGTGTGTGCCTTTGTGCCCGCTAATCTCAGAAACGGCTTAT
The DNA here is from genome assembly GCA_958496205.1 of Idaea biselata. Taxonomy (NCBI): domain Eukaryota; kingdom Metazoa; phylum Arthropoda; class Insecta; order Lepidoptera; family Geometridae; genus Idaea; species Idaea biselata. The sequence continues at coordinate 12,840,661 of OY292406.1, forward strand.
CCGATTTTAACCAAATTTGGTATGCAGATAGCTTTAGACCTCGATTAACATATAGGCTATTTTTTATCCGGATATTTTGTCCGGTTATCCGGATAAAGTGATTTTTCTGCTTTTACTTGGTTAGTTTAAATGTTGTATTGAAGAAGAATGTTGTGTGGAATCAATACATGATTAACCGGATATCCGGTCGAAAATAAAAAAAACCGGATATTCAGTTTTTTTCAGGAAATTCCTAAAATACCGTATACCTTTGTCTCTCCATATATCCGGATCCTTCGGACATACGGAAATTCTTTATAATGGTTGTTTTTAACCGACTTTAAAAAAAAGAGGATCTGCTCAATTCTACCCGCATATTGTTTGTATGTGAATATGTTCAAACCGTACTCCGGCATATAAAGTCCGATTTCGATCATTCTTTTTTAATTTGGAAAGTGAGAGTCCCGAGTTGGTCCCATAAATTGTTGGTGAAGATCTGATGAGAACCTTCGGAATGATGAGCAGAATAGCATCCCACAATGATGTTAATTACTAATTTTTGGACTTCCATCAATAGAATCGGCTTAAAAAGAACTAGGTACAAATTGATGAACCACCTGAAACCACCTTCTCAAAAATTCCTCAGTGATTAAAGGTACGGTTACAATCTTGAAAATGCAATAAAATGGATTAAAAAATATATCTGAAATCGGGCAGTTTTACTGGGTGATGCAGATTGCATGTAGTTTACGTGGCACAATGGTAGCTATGGATTCCGAGTCGAGGGTTCCGCGTTCGAATCACAGACCGGCGCATTCCCTTTTTAAGGAACGGTGGCCTACCGAGCCGAGTGATGGCTTCCGATTCGACGGCTGCGCGTTCGAGTCACGAGTCCCGGACACGACGTTACGTTTTACTCTCCAGATAGTCGTCCACCTTGCCGTTGTGAGGGGACTCAGTAGCTGAAAGCTAAGAGGCGCACGAGGTGGGAAACCGGGCTTGCCTGGCTTCTAACCCGTAATCCCGCGTCAGCGGGCTCGGGGGTCCTTTCCGCAAGAAAGGGCCCGCGTGGTAGACAACCACTATAAAAATCACCTCAGCCTCTGGTGGTGAATTGGGGGGGGGGGGGAGGTTATCACCGGCTTTGGGGACCTCGAGACGGTGGCGTGACCGTGCCGAGGGAGGGGAGACGGAGAGAAGTTGTCTATCGGGCAGATGCAGAGATGAGGCTTGGAAAGGCCTTCGTTGTCGGGATGTAGTCCATGAGGAGTTTCCACTGGCTTTGACACTTGTGGAGCGAGGGACACCATGGGGGTTTACATTATAAGCCTATGGTAGGGAGCTCAACGAGATTGGCCTGACGGTGACGGACATTAGCCACGTAAAAAAAAGATATCATGTAGTTAAGCTGCCCGACTTCAGCTTACATAACAGATAAGTCGGTTGCACTGTGTTTAGGAGAGCTCAATATTATTGTTTTGTCCTTTTGTTCGAAGTCGGGTTTCGATTTTTTTTTATTTTTTCGATAAAGGCTACTTCTTATAAGCATGCAACACGTTACCTACCACTGCGCTGTGCTAAATCTACACTTAAATAGACTCTGCCATGATTATCTTCTGCTCAGCAACATACTTCCCTGGTCGTCCGTTCAAGCACAGCGATGGGTAGGTAGTCCGAAAAACGCTGACGAAGTCGCGGGCACAGCTATTTAAGAAATAAAGATGATCTAACTGTGCCCTGGAGTAGGCTCCAGAAAATAAACAGGTCCTTCTCTAGCTCATCTATGCTCTACTATAATAAGTTACCCAAGAATGTGTGTGACATGTCCATTAATAAATTTAAAACATATATTAAAAGCAAACTGTACAGGATGGAATACTATAATACATCGGATTATATTAACGAATGCTTGGTTCGTTCGGCTCCGTTCGGTTCGTCCTGGGGCGTATTCATGGAGTTCTATGGTAAAGTAGCAGGATAAGTTATGGAAAGGAGTAAATAGATGGTTCTACCTACGAATCTATACATATAATAAAATCGTAACTTAGCGGTGTCTGTTTTTGGAAGATATAAAAAAAAGTTAAATTGTAGGGGTATCTATTAACGCAGTAGAACCTATTTTTCTATTTTTCTATTTTTCTATTTTTCTGGTTGTCTGTTTGTCTGTTTGTCTGTTTGTCTGTTTATCTGTTTGTCTGTTTGTGTGTGCCTTTGTGCCCGCTAATCTCAGAAACGGCTTATCCGATTTTGACCAAATTTGGTATGCAGATAGCTTTAGACCCTGATTAACATATAGGGTACTTTTTATCCGGATATTTAATCCGGTTATCCGGATAAAGTGTTTTTTCTGTTTTTACCTAATTAGTTTGAATGTTGTATTGAAGAAGTATGTTGTGTGGAATCAACACATGATTAACCGGATATCCGGTCGAAAATAAAAAAAACCGGATTTCCAGTTTTTTTTTGCAGGAAATTCCTAAAATACCGTATACCTACCTATGTCTCTCCACATATTCGGATCCTTCGGACATACGGAAACTCTTTATAATGGCTGGTTTTAACCGACTTCAAAAAAAAGAGGAGCTGCTCAATTCTACCCGCATATTGTTGGCTTTTTGTATGTGAACATGTTCACACCGTACTCCGGCAAATAAAGTCCGGTTTCGATCATTCTTTTTTTATTTGGAAAGTGAGAGTCCCGAGTTGGTCCCATAAATTGTTGGTGAAGATCTGATGAGAACCTTCGGAATGATAAGCAGAATAGCATCATCCCATAATGCTGTAAATGACTAATTTTTGGACTTCCATCAATAGAATCGGCTTATAAAGAACTAGGTACAAATTGATGGACCCCCTGAAACCATCTCAAACCTTCTCAAAAATCCCTCAGTGATTAAAGTTACGGTTACAATTTTAATATTTTTAGTGGCAGTCGAAAATGCAATAAAAATGATTAAAAAATATAGCTGTAATCGGGCAGTTTTACTGGGTAGATGCAGATTGTATGTTGTTTACGTGGCACGATGGCAGTTGTGGATTCCGAGTCGAGGATTCCGCGTTCGAATCACAGACCGCATTCCCTTTTTAAGGAACGGTGGCCTGCCGAGCCGAGAGATGGTTTCCGATTCGAGGGCTGCGCGTTCGAGTCCCGAGTCCCGGACACGACGTTACGTTTTACCCTCCACCTTGCCGTTGTGAGGGGACTCAGTAGCTGCAAGCTAAGAGGCCCACGACGTGGAAAACCGGGCTTGCCTGGCCTGGCTCCGTAATCCCGCGTCAGCGGGCTCGGGGGCCTTTCCGCAAGAAAGGGGCCGCGTGGAAGACAACCACTATAAAAAATCACCTCAGCCTCTGGTGGTGAACTCAGTGGGGGGCTTTATCACCGGCTTTGGGGACATCGAGACGGTGGCGTGACCGTGCCGAGGGAGGGGAGATGGAGTGGGATTGTCTATCGGGCAGAGGCAGAGATGAGGCTTGGAAAGGCCGCCGTTGTCGGGATGTAGTCCATGAGGAATTCCCACTGGCCTCGACCCTTGTGGAGCGAGGGACACCATGGGGGTTAAGATTATAAACCTATGGCCCAACGAGAGTGGCCTGACGGTGCATTACCCACGTAAAAAAAAAGATATCAGTTAAGCTGCCCGACTTTAGCTTACATAACAGATAAGTCGGTTGCACTGTATGTAGGAGAGCTTATTTTTATTGTTTTGTCCTTATTTTCGAAGTCGGGTTTTGATTTTTTTTATATTTTCGATAAAGGCTACTTCTTATAATAAGTAATGTGAATAAGCATGCAACACGTTACCTACCGCTGCGCTGTGAAAAATCTACACTTAAATAGACTCTGCCATGATTCTCTTCTGCTCAGCAACAGACTTCCCTGGTCGTCCGTTCAAGTGTAGACTTTTGCACAGCGATGGGTAGGTAGTCCGAAAAACGCTGACGAAGTCGCGGGTACAGCTAGTACATACATATGATACATAGAAATCACTGAATATCCCATGTCTTCAGACCGTGGTGAGTCCTAGGACATGTTGATTTCCTCACGATGTTTTCCTTTATCGTAAGAGCGATGTTATTAGCGCACATACCTTTTTCTTAAAGAAAAAGACATTGGTGCGCGGTCGGTCAGGATTCGAACCCACGACTCTCACCAACCAACACCGCTCATAAATTGAATTGAAAAACAACCTTACGTGAAATGAAACGTTAATATATTATTTTCATATTAAACCTCTTCTTCCTATTGGCAATAACAGAAGTACCTAGGTTTTGTTTGAAAATAAACATTTTTAACTGTCTGAAGAGCCAGGATGGCCTTGGATGGCCTTCATCAGAACTCATACTGTAGAACTAAGTAGGTAGATGGGCGCGGGATATAAAATAATGGTGTCCATTTATAATCATCGTAGTTTTATTAACAGTGGGTGTCTATATTCACATAATAACTATTACATCGCTTAATTTATACTGGTTACTAAGTAGGAATCAACTCAATTATGTTAGGAAAGACGTGATGGCGGAAATACAAAGCGATTCGTCAAGTACGTGGTGCACGGTCTCCGTCTCGTATCAAGAATATGACAAGATGGCAGCTCCGAACAACCATCGACGATGACGCTTCGCTAGGTTGACTGATGACTGTGACAGTCCATCAACCTGATGCTTTACATCTGCGGCGCCGTCACGGCCGGACTGACTTTCGACCGTCCTCGGGCGATTTATCTGAAACAGCAAGCTATGATCAATGCACAATCCGCTCGTTCATCCTGACTGCCGTTAACATCTTCCTCTTTATCAGCGCACAATCAGTACCAATTACTTAATGACTTGGACTAATCAATGTATCGCTTCGATCAACCCCTTGGGGTATGATCCAGATGATACTTGATTTTCACCAGTCAACAACAACCACATTATGTCTAGACAAGTCAACCATGAGAATGGTCTGACTCGGACTACCTATTTTAGTCTCATCAACCACGACTATCAACATTTCGGAAAAGCCAGCGACGAGTATCCAACTCGGACGACATATCTCGTCTGATCAGAACCACCCACGAGACAAACCAACCTTCAGGTATGGCTTGCACGACACATTTCGTCCACAGAGACAAGCCACCCCTCCAGATGTGGTTTGGACGACACGTTTCGTCCACAGAGACAAACCAACCCTCTAGGTCTAGCTTGGACGACGCATTTCGTCTACAGAGACAAGCGAACCCTCCAGGTCTGGATTGGACGACACATTTCGTCTAGCGACTACACATGATTGCCAAGAAACATCTGTATTGCTCCTCTGAATTTGCTTAGTTCATTGAAGGTACGGTATACCTAAGAGTTTGTTAGAATAGCTCTCTTTCACCAGGGAACATGACGAACCACTATCAAATAAAATGGGGCAGACCCACCAGAATATGTTTCCAAAGTAAGTCCTTGACTGTAGCTTTCCCACCGTTTCTCCTCTCCGGGCAGTTAGCTTCCACGTGCCCTTTTAGTCCATACGTATAGCAGGTCACAGAGGTCACGTTCTCCAACGTGCGTGATGAACTCGGCGGATTTTCTTGAAACTTAAATCCGGAATCTTCTCGACGTTTTTGACATTCGTTTTTCAGCATCCAGTTTGGTTGTTTGGCCCTCGTTTTGGGCTGGATTCGATCCCACTTCTGATGAAGAGCCAGGATGGCCTTGGATGGCCTTCATCAGAACTCATACTGTAGAACTAAGTAGGTAGATGGGCGCGGGATATAAAATAATGGTGTCCATTTATAATCATCGTAGTTTTATTAACAGTGGGTGTCTATATTCACATAATAACTATTACATCGCTTAATTTATACTGGTTACTAAGTAGGAATCAACTCAATTATGTTAGGAAAGACGTGATGGCGGAAATACAAAGCGATTCGTCAAGTACGTGGTGCACGGTCTCCGTCTCGTATCAAGAATATGACAAGATGGCAGCTCCGAACAACCATCGACGATGACGCTTCGCTAGGTTGACTGATGACTGTGACAGTCCATCAACCTGATGCTTTACATCTGCGGCGCCGTCATGTCTTTCAATTTGATTGAACGATGTTTGTCACAAAAATGTCACCTAAACAATAACAAACCTGCGATACGTAGGTAATTTATTTTAATTTCTGTTTAAATACGATTTACTGAATCGAAATAAATCATAATTTCAGGGACTCCTCCGTAGTGATTAAACTACCCACATTATGAAGCGGACATTACCTACCACTGTCAATAAGTAAATTGCCGTAGTTCGATCTCATCATACGAAGTTATCAGGAGTGCAATTAATGGTTGCAGATTGAGAAGGGAACTAAACCAGAATTTTCGCCTTGAGTATTGTTTGATAAGAAGTAAAAATATTTAATAAATGAATGTTCTAGCAAGGATTTTTTATTGTAAAAAACAAAGCCAGAGTTTTCCCATTGCTAATGGCATGACCTACTGGCCACACGGGACCGAAACTATAATGCACTAGGGCCCTTAAATTTGGCATTGTTTCACCCCAATAAAAACATAATTATACATACTTGTCATATGTGTATCTAAAACGATATAGGTACACCACACCGTAAAAGCTTTTGCATAGAAAACACCATAATACTCCTTTTCCAAAGTCAGGTAGAGCACGCTACGTCCTTTCCAACCCCTAGACTATCTATCAACATGCAAAATCTATCGAACCCTTTGACCGTGAATAGCTTACAAAACAACATAATACTCCTTTTCCAAGGTCAGGTAGAGTCCTTCGCCAATCCCTGGACTACCACCATGCAAAATCTCGCCAAAATCTGTGGAACTGTTTGAGCTTGCTAAATTGCATCCAAACATCATAATATTTCTTTTTCATTGTTGGGTAAAGGCCCCCAGGTTCTTCAACCCCTTCAGGCAAAGTCCTACTGTGCTTGGATTGCACTGTGACATTCTCACACGCCACAGCACGCATCATTAAGACGCCCGACGCGGATGAACTCGAGGTGGATAGGCGCGCGGTGGTAAAGCGTCGGTGAAGTCGAAGTAAAAGGGCTCACGATCATTAGGCGTGACGTCAATATTTTCGACGTTGACAGCATGAATCTTAAATATTTGTTTTTAGTTTTGTTGTTGTAGCGGCTACCGAAATACATCTTCTGTGAAAATTTCAACCCTCTAGCTATCACGGTTCATGAGATACACCTTGGTGACAGATGGACAGACAGCGAAGTCTCAGAAATGGGGTCCCGTTTTTACCCTTAGGGTATGGAACCCTAAAAGGATATGTCAATATCAAGATTTAAGAAAATTATGAATGATAAATTGATAAATAGGTAGGTACTAATAAAATAACACATAAAATTCAAAAGTCAGTTTTTTTATACCTTACCTTAATATACAGCTATATAGGTTAAATGTCAAATGTCTTGTCTTATATAATACAATGTCTTTTTAAATAAAGGAAGCGATGAATCCTTAAACCTATTGTGTAATTTATGGGAGTGTGTTCTTTATGTGTGTGTCAATAAATGCTTTGTTAAATATTTTTTACATATACATCTGTCCTGGATCCGTCGGACAGGGTGGTTGCCTCCACGACGCACGCCTCGGAGTAGTTTTCGAAACAACGATACGTTACGACTAAGTCTACCTTGTTACGACTCGTACTGTTACGACTCGTAAATCTACCTTGTTACGACTCGTATTGTTACGACTCGTAATGTTACGACTCGTAATGTTACAACTCGTAAGTCTACCGTGTCTCTACTCTTCTCTCTCTCTCCTCGGCTTAGTGGACTGTATGTTCGCTCCCTGCTTGTCTGCGCGCTCCCAAATAAAAACGCCTGATGTACTGTATACTTCTTTATTCATAAATGTTCTTAGTTCTATTTGAGTTCTTAGTTCTTAGTTCCAGTCAGGTGTCTTCAGCGCAGTGCAAACAGCTTCTGACTTTTACAAAAATACCCCTGCCTTATATTAGAAATGATTGCGCAACATCTATTACGCATTACATTCGACTGAAGGTCCCACCTTGCATCTCACTTTATTGATATCTCTGACCCTGTCGCACTTGATAAAGTCAAACGCGCCAGGGCAGATTCATTACACGAAAACTTATGATTTAACACATAAACTTATAATCTAACACATAAAAGACATCTTAAAGCTATGTACATAAAAAACTATATACTAAGGTCGTCCTGTTCTCAACAACATCTATAATCACACTTATCGCTGGATTATGGTTTATTACCAGTATGTGTCAATATATGCTTTTTTAAACTACCTTTTTGATTACATTTATAATCACACTTATCGCATGAAAATGGTTTTTCACCAGTATGTGTCAATAAATGCTTTTTTAAACTACCTTTTTGATTACATTTAAAATCACACTTATTGCATGAAAATGGTTTTTCACCAGTATGTGTCAATAAATGCTGTTTTATATTGCCTTTTTTATAACATTTATAATCACACTTATTGCATGAAAACGGTTTTTCAACAGTATGTGTCAATAAATGCTGTTTTAGGTATTGTCGTAGACTACATTTATAATCACACTTATTGCATGAAAATGGTTTTTCACCAGTATGTGTCAATAAATGCTGTTTTAATTTGTGTTTATGATAACATTTATAGTCACACTTATTGCATGAGAACCGTTTTTCACCAGTATGTGTCAATAAATGCTGTTTTAAATATTGTCGTAGACTACATTTATAATCACACTTATCGCATGAAAATGGCTTTTTACCAGTATGTGTCAATAAATGCTTGTTTAATCTGCCTTTTTGATTACATTTAAAATCACACTTATTGCATGAAAATGGCTTTTCACCAGTATGTGTCAATAAATGCTGTTTTAAACTGCCTTTTTGATTACATTTATAATCGCACTTATTGCATGAGAACGGTTTTTCACCAGTATGTGTCAATAAATGCCGTTTCAAATGATGTTTACATTTATATGTATGATGACAGGTATCGCACACAAACTGCGTCACTTTATCAGTAGAACGTGTCTTTAAATGTGTCTCTGAAATAACTTTGTTAGTAGTTTGAAGTTTGTCCGCTTGTCGGTCGGTGTTCCCGCTGAGGTGTTCCGATACCATCAGTTTCTGTTCCTCTCGACGTATGTATGGGGGACGTTCTGTGAGATATATCAACAATGAACATAGGGTGCATCACATTGCTTATGTATGGGGGACATTCTGTGAGATATATCAACAATGAACATAGGGTGCATCACATTGCTTATGTATGGGGGACGTTCTATGAGATATATCAACAATGAACATAGGGTGCATCACATTGCTTATGTATGGGGGACGTTCTATGAGATATATCAACAATGAACATAGGGTGCATCACATTGCTTATGTATGGGGGCCATTCTGTGAGATATATCAACAATGAACATAGGGTGCATCACATTGCTTATGCATGGGGGACTACTTACTAAGTTTCTACAGTATAGTTTTTATGGTTTCGGAGAAAAGTGGGTGTGACATACGAACGAAGGGACAGACAGACATGACGAATCTAAAAGGGTTCCGTTTTTTGCCATTTGGCTACGGAACTCTAAAAACCATGTCAATAGGTAGTTTAATCTCCACTGATATTGCTAACAATTTTTATTTCGTTTGAAGTTATTATGGTTTTGGAGTAGGTGAAAAAAGGGGGGCGTAGACAACATAAGTTTGGGAACCCCTGTAGTAGATGGTATAGATTAGATCGGGGCTCGGGGAGGCAAGTGAGGAGCCTCCCCCCGAGCTAACGCCACATCTCCGGCGCACCCTGAACATGCAGCCCCGACATCTCGTACGAGAGGGTATATGACTAATCCTCACACCACAATCACTCAAAACACCTCTTCTCAGGGACAATTAAATCACCTATTCCACAAAACTGTGTTACAATGGCCGACAAACAAGTTGAAATAAATGGCGGATGCGCAGAAGTCGATTTTTCATAGAAGTCGCAAGTCGTAAAATGCACTGCGCGAACTTTCCACTTCCACGTCAAAATTTTCCAAATTGTTTGCCGGCCGCCGGCCACTGTATCTCTATTAATATAAAGGGATTCTCTAAGCTCTGAAATCCTGGCTCGCCTATATGAAATGACCCCACCCGTGACAAACACCATCAAAGGCCAAGTACTGAAGTGCCATATTGCCAGGCCTTCTTTATTGTTACTAACAGCATTCTGCGAGTCAAACGAAAATATAAAGCTGATAACAATAGAAACCGCTAACTGTAGGTATACAAGTCACAGTCATGTCTAATCAAAAACTCCAATTCATCAGAATTTTACTATTTTTCCTTTATTTATCTTTTGCAAATGAACTGGGTTCCATCTTTAAACATATAAAAACCGAGCACAGAGAAGTTTGTTTATTCTCTCTTCAGTATGTATAATGAAGACATTCTAGTGATGATGGTAGGAGCAGTAGCGATACGAAGTGCGCCGGGTCAACTACTGGACTAAAGAAATGTTTTTCCATGTTGCATGTTCACAGTACATGATATCTGTTATAGACTATAGACACTTACCTTCGGTGTCATCATTCAGCCTGACTCTCTTTCTGGATCTGAGTCTTTGTGAGAGAGGTATATCCTCACTCGATGGAGCTTTATTCCTCCCATCATTCCATTCACCAGCGGTTTCACCTCCAACATTGTCTAACATCTCCGAGATATCAACTTTAACATCATCTACATCTATCATATCGTCGTACACATTGATGTATTCCGAATTAGACGAAACTTGTGAACTATGGCATTCAATATTGTCTAACATCTGTTTTGGATTGTTTTCGTCATCACTTCCTACTTCATGCTTTAATTCCTCGGTTAGAGTGCCTTCATCATCAGAGGTAGCCTCGTTGAGTTCATCATGTATTACTGGAAAAGAATACATAGAAACTCAAATTTATTTCACCATGATACTGACATGATGGTTTCGAAATGTCTTTTATCTACAATTTAGGATATGTCAATCAGAAATCAAATTCATTTATTAAGTTAGTTAGAACAATGTATAGGTACATCATTGAGTTAATAAGTAGTAACTAGAGATGATGTCTCAAACAAACTTCATGTTCCTTTTACACAAAATCAATAAAACAAGCTGCTACAGCGCTGACAATATTGTAACGTCTTTTGTGAAAATGAAAAATAATATCACTGGCAGCGCTTTTCCCTTCAGTAAATGACGCTTGTGACGTTTTAGTCAAAAGCATCAAAGAGTAATGTGTAACTTGCTAGATAGGACAATTCGATTAATCTATAAATCTATATAATAAAAAAATACCTAAACTTTGAATTAGAATTTAAAAAAATCGTTGAGTATATGGATGTACGCGTGTGTGTCTGTTGCATATCTACGATAAAGCTACCGTAAAATTATACTTAAACACTCATCACTCCTTGCCCTGCGGTTTCACCTTCATTTCACTATTTTTACTGACTTCAAAAAAAGAAGGAGGTTTTCAATATATTAACGCTTTGCTCTACTATATTATGTATATTATGTACGATTTCGATGATTCTTTTTTTTATAAGGTGAAAATCTCGAGTAGGCCACAAAAAAATTTGATGAAGATCTGATGAGAACCTTCGAAATTATGAGCAGAATAGCATCCTAAAATGCAGTAAATTAATATTTTTTGGACTTTTGAACTTTTGGAAATCAAATTGATGGAGCACTCATAGCACCTTCTCATCAAAAAACTTCTCAATCAATTCAAAAACTTACTTCAAAAAAATAAGAAAATAACCTCTCGACTTTTATCTCTTACTAGCTGACCCGGCAAACGTTGTTTTGCCTTATAAATTATAGATAGTAGCCGATTCTCAGACCTACAGTTACTGAATGCGTATGTGAAGTTTGGTGAAGATCGGTGTAGCCGTTTCGGAGGAGTACGGTAACTAACACTGTGACATGGAAATTTTATATATAAGATGTAAGCTGAAGTCGGGCACTTTTACTGGGTAGATAAAGATGGTGTGTAGTTTAGCTGCCTGTCTTCAGCTTACACAACAGATAACTTTCTTAAGGTTACCAAATGTTATTTTTTCTTTTTTTTGAAGTTAGGTTTTGAATTTTTCAATTATACAAGGTGGATAGGACGATACCACATTAAACAAAACCCTGGGTTTTTAATATATGTTTGAATTATTTGGAATTGTAGGTATAATTAATCCGAGAACTGAAATTCAAAAAAGTAAAATTTTCAAACAAACTAAATATCCTAAACAATTAAAACCAATACGAACACCATTTGTAATTTGGGTTCACTAACCTGCCAACGTTCAACAGTGTAGTTACGTACGTACCGCGGCCGCCGCCCGCGCCCCGCCTGGGCCGCGGCGCGCGCGCGCTCTTTGGTAGGTACCTTACATCTTCACCACCGAAAGATCAACGGTTCGAGTAGGTAGGTATGTAATATCATAGTATGCAGGAAATAATTATAATCACAGTCACAAAAGGTAAGTAGGTATCTACTGGGGTTAAAAGATTGAGTTTTTTGTATCCATTGGACAGCTTGTACAATAACCCGACTGTTGGTGGCGGTGGGACATAGGACAAACACGAGTATTCCCACTTCCCATACCGTTCACGATGCGTTTTACGAAAATTACCGCATTTTTCAGTAAATATCATGTACCCGTGGTAGCTATTCAGTAGACGTGTAACCAAATCGAGGTACATAATACCATACCTATTTTGTTAGTCTCACATGAATGTGTCACAAAAACATTTAATTTAACGCACTAATTAAGTTATTTAATACGTAAACACAACAAACACATCGGCGCGCCGGCGCGGGCGGCGCCACGGCCGCCCCGTCGCGGGCGGCTTCACTGCAGCGCGTGCGAAGCGACATCACAGGTTGAAACCCGGCGTCCTACTGACCTACTTACTAAGCGAGTAGCCTTAGTGGTGCCTCTCGGGGTGCCGCATTTCCGGCTGCGCTGTGCCAGAAAGCGTAGGTCTCTACGCTAGGGAAGACCGGTCCTTACCAGGATTTATAGGCTCTTGGTAGGCATGTGGATTCATGCCGGGAAGTGAGCGTGCCTTTAACAGCTCCGGTACCACACATGGAAATGTGGTAGGTGGCCTCTCCGCCGGCCCCAGCGAGGTTGTCGTTAGCTCCTCTTCCGAGGAACGAGTGGTGAGCGGCTTCATTGCTCCGGTACCAGTCTGGACAATCTGGTAGTGCCGTTTTGGGCACGGGGAAGCTCTCCCTTATCAGAGAACCGAAACTAGCGTTTTGGGGACACGATCTGTCTATAACTGATCCCGCACGGTTGCCCTCCGGGGTGGCCGGACGGAACAGCGGACCCATCTCTTCATACCCTAGCTGGTTATAGCTTGGGACGCTATAACATATATGCGTAGAAGTCATGGAACGGGTTGCTGACCTACTTACTAGTACTAATTATCTTCGGACCTTATACTTGCAGTTATGTTGGAAAAGGATAGACATACTTTTCGGCGATAGGATAAGTTCCGAACACTACACGATTTGTTTAATGAAACGATCGCCTTATTAATCGAACATAAGGTATATTTTAGAGTGACAAATTATTAGAACACGAGAGCCCGGTAGGTGCGTGTAAGTATCAAAGGCTGCCGGTCGTTAACCCCTTGGTGATGTGTGGTATGAAAATACATCGTGTTACTAATTTAAAAAATGAAAAATAGTGTCCTGTGCCGAAACTACTCGACCGACTTTGATGAAATTTGGTATTTAGACTGGGAACATGTGTAGGTATGTCCAGTTCAAAAAAATGTGCTATTATCCTCTCTGCCTTGTATAAGGAATTAAGTTTCATGAAAAAAAAAAAAATAACCATAGCAACATGGTAGGCGGAGTGGGTGGCCGGGCTCAAAGCCCGCGATAAAAGCTATATTGCATTGCTTAAAACAAATACTACGTAATAATAACCGATAGTCAAACATAAGAGAAACCGCCGGCGATATCTAGTCGTCTGTGGTCAAAGGTGTCCTAAGAAAGTACTGTTACCATTTTCATATTGAACAAACGTCCGTTCTGTGGTAGGTTGATCTTTGATTATTTGTATACAATTTTATTTTTCAGTTTTTACGTATTTTTTAACAATTATTTCGTTTATTAACCGATAAAAGGTGATCCCATGGGTCTTTGTTTTGTTGTTTTTGAACTATTTTTGGAGGTTTTTATACAATATCCTGGGAATTAAATTATTTTTCTACCTCGCCCGCTGTCGAACTGTCACTGAACGTTTTGATGATAGTGTGGCTGCAGTTGCTTGGTTCAACAGTCTTCCTTCAGATGCCATATCTACTTTAGGTTGAGATCAATGAGGTACATATATATATTTTTGATAACATGTCAACTTTTATGTGTGATTTTAGTGTGGATGGGACTGACAGACAGACAGACAGCGGAGTCTCAGTAATAGGGTCCTGTTTTACTCGTTGGGTACAGAACCCCACCAGGGTAAAAAATAATTTATATTTTATGAGCACTAGGTGGATAAGAGCAACGTCAATCTAGGTAAGAGTTTTCATGTTGCCTCCAAATGTGTTTTGGTAAAGTTTCTACGTTGCAATAGATATCTATGAACAAATTTCTGGTAGGTAATTGTTTCATAACTTAACTATAAAATAATAACTTGAGTTGGCTAGAAAGTAGGAGTTAAAAAATAAATAATGTTAGGTAGGGACCTGTCCAGTCCGTCTCCAGTTTGACTTCGACTGACTTGAGACGAGTGATGTCGAAGAACTCCATGGTGCTTCAACTGAAGGAGAACAGCGTCGTTGACAAGATCTTGAGCCCTACACGCGTGCAGAACACTCCTCGAATCAATAACGATGCCCGAAAACTGATACTCCTATCACATTGAAAAGTAGGTACATTCAGATTCAACTTTACGGCCTTCTGCTGAATAATGCTGCGAAAAGAGGGTTGAGAGTGGAGTTAAATATAAAGAACAATGTTATAGAATAGAAATACCACAACACGAAACAAAATGACAAATAGATTTGACAAAGACACTGACTTTACTTTTTAACTGTCAGACAAAGGCTTGTTTTTTTTTATATATTTCGGTCTAAGACAGATATTACCAATTTGGAACAGCCAGGGTTCCAGCCAGCGACACCAGTGGTTCATAGCACTCAATGAAAATCCGTACTTTATTTAAGAGTTGCGTACTATACTTTATACCATGACTACGAGAAAAAAAACCGGTCAAGTGTGAGTCGGACTCGCGGCGCGTACGAAGGTTTCCGTATCACTATCACAATTATTATTGGGTGCGGTATCCTCAAATAAACACTGGACCGGCAACCAATCAGTGAACGCAACGCGAACGTTAAAATTTATTTTACCACTGGCGCCAGTCTCAATTCATCACTAGATGGTAAAAAGTGCGAGTGGTAAAAATACATTGCGGTATCGTAGCGTTTTTATGTCAAAATCACGTTTGTTGAATGGTCCTTAAATGTATTTTTTTCATCTATTTGTTGTTATAGCGGTTTAATAAATATATCTACTATGAAAATTTCAACTGTCTAGCTATCACAGTTTATGAGATACAGACTAACGAAAGACGGACAGACAGACAGCGAAGTCTCAGTAAAAATGTGCCATTTTTCCCTTTGGGTACGGAACCCTAAAAAGAATTTGTATGTCGAGTATTCTTAGCGCAAGGAGTTTGTATCAAGATTTTTCGCGCAAGGAGGTTCAATAAGCATTTAGATGGACGAGACGAGTAAATTGTGTTATAGATTCAAACACCAAACAGCGCAGCGTGAGTAAAAGGCCTTTTTATTCACTGTTTTACAATAAAATAAGCTTTGAGTGTTAATGGTATAAAAGAAGATTTCCCACAGTATATTCTAGAAAAGAGAAAGGAATTGCTAGAGCAAGTTAAAATTGAAAAAGAAAAAGGCAATCTCGCCACTATCAGGTTGACAAATTGGTAATACGCTCCAAAAATACTGAATTATCAAATAATAAGAAGAGAACACTGCCAGTACCTATCACCTGAAAATAACGCTCCTCGACAAACTGAAAAGCATAAAACACAACCAAATAAAAACAACAAAACTCAAACGAATCATCAGAGAACATCAAGTTTATCAGACGGACGTCAAAAATCAGAAATACTTAACTTCTTAACTACAAATACAAATATAATACCGAAAGAACCACTTAACAAAAACACTGTCTCTTAATACGGCCCTACAGTATTTTATAGGTACACTCAATATCAACAAGGAACACCAAACTTGTAAGCGTTAGAGTCTGACCAGTGAGTCGTGGCAGTGAAAAAACCCGGCCAAGTGCGAAACTCGCGCACGAAGGGTTCCGTACGATATATTCCCTTTATGTCGAGTCCCGGTATGTCGAGCCGAAAACCTTGTCTCGCTTCTATTACCCCTATGTCGAGCTTAGTTTTCTGTCCCGTTTCTATGCCCTTTATGTCGAGTTAATTTACCGCGCTTTTATTACCTTTATGTCGAGTTTAATAATATCATATTTTAGAAGTACAGTCACGTTCAATGAAATGTATACATGCACATAATTTAGAATCAATTTTTGCACAATGACGCATTAGTGATTTTACATAAATTAAGTACAGCTATATTAAGACGCGTTGTCGGTGTATCTAAAATAATATGTAAGTCATAAGCCATTTATTCATAACAAAATTACATTTGTGTTGAATATTTTGAAATAATATTAGATCCTTACATATGAAATTGGCGTTTTGTCGTACTGGCCACTTTGATCTCAAATATCTCTTCTTTGGTTAGGGATTCCAATTTCAAATTTATACAGCTATTTATTCATACATTTGTATTTCGAAAACCGTAATTCATTTGTTTTGTCCTCGTTTGGTTTTTTCTTTGCGTCACGCAGTTTACAAAATGGAAAACTTGAAATATTGCGTTATTTACGAGTACGAGTTCCACCGTGATACCAGTGCTGCAGAAACGGCTCGAAGGATTAATGATGTGTATGGCGGCGGTGTCGCAAAAGAAAACACAGTGCGTTTTTGGTTCCAACGTTTTCGTTCTGGAAATTTCGACCTGCAGAACAAGCCCCGTGGACGGCCGGAGACTAAAGTTGCTAATGAAGAATTGAAAGCTATTGTGGAAGCAGATCCATCGCAAACCACGTCCGAGTTAGCTGCAGGCTGGGGTGTTAGTGATAAAACTGTTTTAATCCACTTGAAGCAAATTGGAAAGGTGAAAATCCAAATCCTGCCCCAAGCGAAAATTAACTCAAAAAAAGTTACTTGTGAGCGTTTGGTGGACTAGTGCCGGTGTCGTTCACTACAGCTTTCTTAAATCTGGCCAGACGATTACAGCAGATATCTATTGTCAGCAACTGCAAACCATGATGGAAAAGCTAGCTGCTAATCAACCGAGGTTGGTCAATCGCTCTAGGCCACTGCTGCTTCAGGACAACGCTAGACCACACACAGATTACCATTTTTTTCGAAATTTGGATAACTTCTTGCAAGGGAAAAAATTCAACTCCGATGGGGCAGTCCAAAGCGCCTTCAAAGATTTCATTGATTCTCGTCCTAATGGTTTTTTTAGTAAAGGGATCAATGAACTACCTATGAGATGGCAAAAGTGCATAGATAGCAATGGTACATACTTTGATTAAATAAATATATTATTATAAAAAAAAGACTTTAAGGGAGGAATTCCTTACAAAACGCCAATTTCATATGTAATGACCTAATAAATAACAAAATTTATTTTACCTTCATAAATAATAATCATAATCGCAATCATTAGTAACATAAACAGTGAAAGAAAAAAAAATAAACAAATTACACTTTAAAAACTTAAATAATTCAAAATCAAAATGTAAAAAAGTACAATACAATATACATATATAATACAATGTAATGTATATACATTAGTGCAACCCAAGTTCGAATATCAGGAATGTGCGAAAGAGAGGTGACATCTAAGACTTACTTAAATGTCACCTCTCTTTCGCACAAATATGTATACTTGTCCCTCTTAAACATTTATCAATCAATCAATTCATTTATTTCAGATAATACATCCATATAAAAACATTACAAATTACAAATAAATTCTATCTTAATAATAAAATAAAGTTTTAAATTAATGTCAAAAAATAATAAAATAAAGTTTTAAATGAATGTTAAATAATAATAAAATAAAGTTTTAAATTAATGTCAAATAATAATAAAATAAAGTTTTAAATTAATGTCAAATAATAATAAAATAAAGTTTTAAATTAATGTCAAATAATAATTAAATAAAGTTTTAAATTAATGTCAAATAATAATTAAATAAAGTTATGAATTTATGTCAAATTGATTCAAAATTAAATAGAAATGTCCAATAGAATAATTTAAATAATACAAAATTTAATAAAAATGAGCTTATAAAAATAAAAGAAAATAAAAACAAAAAATTATGTCACCAAAATAATATAAAAATAAATATTAAATGTAAGAAGGACCGCTGGCGTGCAGCTGCATCCACCTCTTTAGCATCGGCGAGTCCCATCGATCGGACAATACGCTCAGGATACCATTCGGGCTACCACGCTGACGCCTTAATAGCGAGGCGCACCTTTTTCTGATTACAGCGTAAAAATCGTCAGTATGCGCCTCAGCAAACATAGCGGAAGCACTACAAAAACGTGGGAACCCTACCAGTATCCTAAACGTTTAACAGCAGCAGTATCCTATGCTGTTTAACATTTGCAACAATAGTGATGATTATACTGTGATTTATTTAGATTAAGAAAGTATTTTTTTAATTAAAATTGAAGAATTGTTATATACGTGATGATTATACTGTGATTTATATGTTTAGATTAAGAAAGATTAGATACATATGTCGCGTCAGCGACGGCCGGACGCAACATTGTTTCGTCATCTTCGCTATTGTTCATTCTCACGATGGTGATTTATGGGTAGTAGGAATAAAACACTTAGTATTTCGCTGTTTTGGGCGGTCACAGACGAGTCTTTGGTGCACGTCCGCTCTCCACTAATGCTCGAAGATAACTGCCTTCGATCCACCGAGCGCACGCGCACCAAGGCCTTGTCCAGGCGCATCGACAACTTGCACTCGATACTACCTGCGTTTCCGCCCGTTTTAATGACAATTTAAAGTCAAATCACATTTCACAAACAAAATGAAATACACTACGTCCAAACAAACATGAAACCAAAACTAATTAAATTGTAATCAAATCAAAGTTAACGTTTAACATAATCAAAACAATTAAATGATATTGTTCACGCCCTTATGCGTTTTTAAAATGAGGGTAGTAAAAACTAAATAGATGCCGGCGAGCCGAGAAGCTGTCAGCGTCACTTACGGTAATAGTCTCGGCGAGCATAGACACGCTTATTGTTTTTCGCCTCGAATAATCTAATTCGGACGTACTTACAGTGCTAGATCTTATTAGTGCTTTATAGTGAGTGAGGTGATACCTAAGTCAACCTTGGAAGACTATTGTGCTATTGAAATCCCCGGTACCGGAAGGATAACACAGCGTGGACATTGAAGGTTAGTTGACTTTCTATTGTATTTTTCTACCTATTTAAATGTGTAAGGGTTATTTCAGGGGTGCAGTTCTGTCTTCTACAATCTAATTAATCTTATTCCAACGTAAGTTGGTGGTCCTTCATATCTAATAGATCTTATTTATCTAATTATTTTTTCTAACCTCAGCGACCTATCGAAGTCGAGTGGAAAGTTACCCCACAGATGTAATTAAAATAATAACAACTCCTATTTGACTATACTACGTCACTTGTCGGTGAATTTACTATCGCAGCGCCACCGATTTGCGATACATATATGAAAATAAAAGTAATAGAACAAACAATAAAACATTTTTTTATGCCATTGGTTTACATCCCTGACTGTATCTGTTCACCAAACTCGACATAAAGGTAATAGAAAGAATTTTTATATACGTGATGATTATACTGTGATTTATATGTTTAGATTAAGAAAGATTAGATAACATATATGAAAATAAGTAATAGAACAAATAATAAAACTTTACATCCCTGACTGTACCTGTTCACCATACTCGACATAGAAAGCGTAAATATCAATACTTTGGAGAACAATAGACTTCCAGACTCGACATAACGGGACTCGACATAAAGGGAATGAATCTTCCGTACCACTATCACAATTGGGTACCGAACCCTAAAATCGTTTACAACTTTTAAAATTTGATAAGAAAATGTGACATATTTAGCTTCGATTCTTACTTCCATCATACGACCACACAACTAAAAAAAATGAAAAAAAAAAAAAACTTTGGCACAAAGACAATCTGAAACTTATCATTAAGAAACTCTTTGGTAAGTGAAGGCAGGAAAGCTACCGCAGTTCTTCCGATGACAGCAACTCGATTCCGACGCGGTAGTTTGACATATTTGACAGCGGGGTTTTCAATTTTGACACCGCGCAAGCGTGCTTGACATCCATTTGACAGCCGTCACAATACCGAATGAACATGAATGAATGGAAAAAGAGCGTAGGAATCCGGTCCGATTTACGCAACAAACATTACAATGTTAAACATTACGGGAAAAAAAGTTGTTATAATTTATTACAATTTGTATGTTAAAGATCTAAACAAGATAAAAGTTCATATAGTTTTCTTAAAAAATGTAAATTACTTACATTTGAACGTAAATATAATTATTTCATTATATTCATAAATAATGCGTGTGTAGGTAACGGAACGTAATCCTTCGGCGTTCGATATTCACTTTTTTAGGCCGTTCATCCTCCGCAGCAACGCCAGCAACCATGAGAGCAACCCAAGCCATCACTGTAACTACACTATACTACACTACAATGGAAAATTAAACGCGCGAAAATAATAACCCTTGTTTTTATTTGACAGTTACTCGTCGACTTCGAATCGATGACAGTCAGCCGTCGATTTTAAGATTTTCTGTCAAAAATCACATTTTCATTCATTCAATTTGTCGTCGGAATCATATGAGTAATCGACGCGTCGATTATTAATTTTCGCGGTGCGAAATTCGGCTGTCAACTGTCAAATGAATCCGATTCCGATGCCGACGGAAGAACCGCGGTAGCCTTGCAGAGTGGTATATTTGACAGATAGGGCAGCCATTTTGAATTTCAAGACCTACTCGATTCGATGTTTTTGAAACACGTTTGTTGTATGGGAGCCCCTCTTAAATATTTGTTTTAATTTGTTTTTAGTATTTGTTGTTGTAGCGGCAACCGAAATACATCTTCTCCCCTCTGGGCCGCGGTTGCGATTAGACGTGTCCTTCTTAGCTAAATTAAATTAAATTTTCGAAAAAATAACTTTTAAAATTCAGTATACTCGCACAGTGATTTTATCCAAGTACCAGGCGCACATAACACAGGGAAGCTACGACGAGTGTATCAGTTGAGACTACGTCACTCCTTTACGTGTGGTACAAGTGTAAAGCGTACGTGTTGACTGTTTACCATGTCCACCCAAAAGTCACCGTCAAAAGAAGACAACTCAAATCATCAACTATCGGTTCGACACGATTCCGAGCCAAACTTGCACAAAGCTGATAGTCAGGACAAACGCCGCAAGCGAAGTGCGATTGATTTGCCGGATAGGGATTTTACATTGATTGAAGATTTAAGAGATATGATGAAGAGATTACACAACGAACAGGACAAGAAGTTTCAGTCCTTGAACTCCGTGGTGACAACAATACGAGATCAAAACACGGATATAAAGAAATCTGTTGAGTTTATGTCTCAGAAGTATGATGAGGCATTGGAAATGATGGGACGACTCCAAAAAGAAAATACAGAGAGCAAAACTAAAATAGCGGTTTTGGAAGCTAGGCTGGAACAATTCGAGAGGAATGCTAGAATATCATCACTAGAGCTAAGAAACATCCCAAAAATGGAGAATGAAGATAAAACGAGCTTGATCACCATGGCGAAAAATATAGGAACTGCCATAGCTTCGTCCATCCAAGACTCGGATATACGAGAGGTATTTAGGATGAAGCCGAAAAATAAGGCAGATGGACCTATAATAATTGAATTAAATTCTTCAATAAAGAAAGATGGCTTTATTAAAGCTGTTCGAAGCTTTAACAAAGCAAACCCACAGAACAAGCTCAGCACTTCATGTCTAGGACAAAAATTCCCTACTAAGCCAATATACATATCGGAATTCTTGACACCAAAGGCGAAAAGAATCCATTTTTTGGCCAGAGAGTTTATTAAAGCCTATCACTATGATAGCTGTTGGACATCTTACGGAAGAGTATTTATCCGAAAACAAAAGGATGGACCTCGCCTTCTTATAGACAACGAAGAAGATCTAGAAAAGTTAAAAGCGACAACTTGACTGATGGTATTTAATTTTTATCTAATGAAATTCTGTAATGATTCACTTTTCGATACTACTTTTAGTTCAACTAGCTACTATAACTCGATAGTGCTCGATATGAATATCTGTATCTTTTTGTCTTCTGTCTTAAAATGGGATTCTGAATTAATACATAAAATAAGCATCCAACCCAAGTCCTCAGCTCATGTATGTTACAACAAGGTAACTTCTCTCCCTGGTTTTAGTCATGTCTACAATTGTTCATCAATTATATTTATTTTGAAATGCTGTGCCAATTCTTTATTGGACTGTCCTGCCATTTTCTATATTGAATGTAATTTTTCACTTTTTATAACATCTTATAAAAAACTTCATTATATTTATATTAACTATCATGAGCACCATTGTATAACAAAATTAACCAAAATTCAATGATTTAAATGACGACTTGGACAGTCTTAGTGTCGCAGAACATGTAACGTGTAATGCGGAAGATTGTAGCCTTCACCTGTTAAATTCTGGAAATTGTTTTAAACTTATACATCAAAACATTAGAAGTGTTAATTGCAACTTTAAGGGGCTTCTTCCAACCCTTATGAGGACTAACATATCATGGGACTGTATAGTACTAACCGAATGTTGGCTTCCCAATACTCAAAATTTACCTGACATCGACGGTTACAATCACGTGGCCTCTACCAATAATTTAACTCAAAATGAAGGAGTTATAGTTTATTATAAAAATTATTTAAATATTGCGGTCAAAGAAACAATCATACAAGACTCCAACTGCCTCATAATTAAACCAAATCCATACACTATAATAATATCTATATATAGGCCATATGGATACAAAAATGCTGAGAGCTTTGTCCAGTCACTTAATAGTTACCTGTCTAGCATATCTTCAACTACCAATATAATCATTATAGGTGACCTGAATATTGACATTGGAGCTAATTGCAGTAAAGACCGAAATAGTCATTTCTATCTAGAAATGTTATCTTTCCACGGAATTTTACCTGGATACACATACCCAACCCATGATAAAACTTGTCTAGATCACATACTTTTAAAAAACAATGTACCAGCCCGATGTTTAGTAATCCAAACTACTGTAACGGATCACTATTCAAGTGCCCTCTTCCTTGGTTCCACTCCTAAATCTAAATGCCCTAAACAAAGAACTATGATAGACTATAAGGGCCTGGATAAAGATATTAAAGACATAGATTTCGAACCTATCTATAGCATTACCGATGCTAACTTAGCAACAGACTTTTTCATAAATTTATTAAGGGCTGCAATCATCTCTAATACAAAAACAACATCTACCCCCCGACGTAAACAAATCCTAAAACCATGGATTACGCCTGCAATACTAAGATGCCTTCGTAATCGAGACAATCTTTATAGAAAATGGAAAAGAAACACATTAACCGAAACAAATAAACTAATCTATAAGAGGTACAGAAACTTTTGCTGTTATATACTTGATAAGTCCAAAACGGAGTATGAAAAAATGGAGATCAGGAGTGCTGGAAATGACAATAAGAGATTGTGGGAAGTAATTAAAAAAATAACCTACACAAAGAAACTCAAAGACAACTGTTCCGATTTGATTGCCACTGATGACCCAGTAGTCGCAGTAAATTCAGTCAATATTTTTTTTTGTTAATGCAGGGAAAGCCCTCGCAGAGAAAATAGTAGTAAATTCAAGCTTACACCTTCCGCAAACAAATAATAGTCAGTTAAACTCTTTTGTACTGTTTCCGCCAGATGCCAGTGAAGTTGAAACTTTGATAAAAAATCTAAAACTTAACTCATCAACTGGTTTGGATATGATTTCCGCTTACATCCTGAAGATGAATGCCCCGTGGTTGGTATCCCCAATAACCCACATCTGTCATCTATCTGTCCTGACTGGTGTCTTTCCAAATGCCCTTAAAAAATCAAAAATCATACCAATTCACAAGAGCGGAGACAGGAGCTGTGTCAATAATTATAGGCCTATTTCTATTCTTCCAACACTATCTAAAATACTAGAAAAGCTTATCAATAATAGACTAATCAGTTTTCTTGAACAAAATAACATTTTAGCTAACAATCAGTACGGTTTTAGACGTAAAAAATGTACAGGTGATGCAGTTCAGGAACTCACCAATTTTGTTGTATCCAACCTTGATAATAAAAATAAAACTATTGGGGTGTTCCTAGATCTCGCAAAGGCGTTTGACACGGTCTCTGTTCCGATCCTTGTTAGTAAATTGGAGCAAATTGGTATAAGGGGTACCCAGTTGAAACTATTCGGAGATTATTTGTCAAATCGCAGGCAATGTGTGCAAATTGATGGCCATACCAGTGGAGAGGCTGAAATGCTTTTTGGTGTACCACAAGGCAGTATACTTGGTCCGACATTGTTCCTGATCTATATTAATGAACTGTGCAAAATACATCTAAAAAACGGCAAAATAATTACTTATGCAGACGACACAGTATTACTTTTCAGTGGAAAAACATGGCTTGAAGTTATCACTGAAGCTCAACACGGATTAAACTCTATTAGTACATGGCTAAGACAAAATATTCTCACTTTAAATATCGACAAGACCAAATTAATAGCATTTCACATTAGAGACTATGGCAATATACCTAACATAGATCTCATTTATCATGAGTGCGACAACTTTAATGATTCCCTATGTAACTGTGCTAAGATTCAATGTGTACCGTCAATAAAATATTTAGGCGTAGTGATAGATGAGAAAATGTCGTTTCACAGACACATAGATGTTTTGACTAACAGGATCAGAAAAATGATTTTTATTTTCAAAAATTTAAGACACGTCACTGAGTGGAAACTTCTAAAATCAATATATCTGGCCCTAGTTCAATCCGTACTCTCATACTGTATCACCTCCTGGGGAGGAATCTACAAAACACACTACTTAAAAATTGAACGTGCTCAAAGGGCTATATTAAAGGTTTGTCATCACCTCCCTTTTCTCTTCCCAACGGAGGAACTGTATAAAAAATGTGAAGTGCTTACAGTTAGACAACTTTATATTTTAAATACCGTACTTAAACAACACTCTGAGATACCTTATAATCCAGATACGATCATCAAAAAACGTAGAAGCGACATAGTTTGTAAATTTAACATCACATTCAATACAATTTTTTCTCACCAATTCTTTGACTACCAATGTGTTAACCTATATAACAAAATCAATAAATCTCTTTGCATTTTTAAGAATCCCAAGGCAATTTGCAAAAAAAGACTACAAGAATGGCTCTTGAAACGCGACTATGACACCACGGAGTCCTTACTTACCTCCTTATTTTAAATTCATACACAAATAAGTCTAATAATATATATTATATTAAATAACTACTCTTACTAACTCTTATCTACTACACATGGTTTAAATAATACATAGTTTCTGTAAGTTGATTAATGTGAATGTACTTATGTGTGGTGTGTATGTATATATTTATATAATTATATATTGCTATTAAAATTAATTTACGCACATACTCTGAGGCACATACCTACTCGAAGTATTGAAAATTTCATAATCTGCTACACTTAGTTTCGTATTATATAATGGCAAATTGCTATGAATTGTAATACCCATACATGAGTCATTCCTATTTACCCGTTTGCTAACTTAATATAAATTAATAATTTAGACTTGTAAGTACTTAAATCATACCAACATTACCTCGCATCACCCAGTCGTTTTTTACCTGAGTAGGTTTAACACTTGTACCACACACCGGGCTCCTAACCGGTTATTGTACAGTGAACACTCTGTTGCCTACCAACCGGCGAACGAGTGGCGGCACAGCCCGGTGACCGGTGACTGGTACTTGTTTGTTTACGTAACTACTACGTATGCGCCTCGATGGGTGTTTGTGAGCGTTTTAATTTATAGGTACCCTCATGGTAATTTTGTATAACATTTTTGTATACCCTTTCCAGAGGTGGGAACCTGGTGATCTGTGACACAGGTTCATTCCTACATCAGACACCAGTTTCCCACATTTGCAAACTAGACTTAGGTAAACCAGTCTTTATAAGCGCAATGTATTATGTACCTACTACCTACTTTAAGTTAAATTTGTAACGTGTGGGAGTAATAAACGTTTTATTTTTTTTTTTTTTTTTTTTATCTTCTGTGAAAATTTCAACCGTCTAGCTATTACGGTTCATGAGATACAGCCTGGTGACAGACAGACGGACAGACGGACAGACGGACAGACGGACAGACAGACAGCGAAGTCTCAGTAATAGGGTCCCGTTTTTACCCTTTGGGTACGGAACCCTAAAAAGCGGCAATTTTAAAAAATCTTCATGTGTTAGTAATAATTGGATAGTTAGTTATAGATTTGATACTTTTTATTAAAAGCAAAATAATAAAAAGTATCAAATCTATTTTTTCTATGTATCGTCATGACATCACAGTGTCGACACATGAAGATTTTTTAAAATTGCCGCTTTTTTTCACCTGCCACGACTCACTGATCAGACTCTAACAAATATCACTGAACTAAGTAATTAATGAAACGGAAACGAATACGTGGGCCACGAGTCACGCACCACCGGGCGTCTTGTCTCTACCCCGGTTCTATAAAGAGTGCCAAATCACACGGCAACTAACTAAACCAATGTTTATAACAAAGAACAAAGGTATTCACATAAGATACCTACTCGGACCCGATGTACTTAAGACGCCGCCCGGTCACTACTTAGGTACTAAATATATCCCGCGCCGACATGTACAGGTGTCCGGAGACCAGTGGATATCCCTGCACGGGCGGCTGGCGGGGAAGGGTTGGCTGCCCAGAATACTTTTTTTTTTCTATCTCAAACGGTTCGAGCTGTACGTCACTTTTTAGTAAAAATTGAAAAATGTCTACTTTTTTTGCACATTTCGGGGCATCACGTCCACAGATTAACCGATTCAGTGCGGATGGCGCCGCAGAGGCGCCTTGGGTATCTTTTGTGTATGGCGTGTGACGCCCGAGAGGAGCCAAAATGTTTACCTGTAAAACTGCCAAAATAACATTTTCCAGAGGTTCCCCTAAATGAACGTGTCTTTATTTGTCACGCAGATTACGATTCCAGTGTTAGTTTCAGGATATTGCGTGAAAACGCACACTTCAGGAGTTGTAAACCTTTTCAATAGCAGCAACAATTATTATTTTAAACTAGTTTGTTGTATGGAAGCCCCGTCTTAAATATTTGTTTTATTTTGTTTTTATTTGTTGTTGTAGCGGCGATTCATTCCCTTTATGTCGAGTCCCGTTATGTCGAGTCTGGAAGTCTATTGTTCTCCAAAGTATTGATATTTACGCTTTCTATGTCGAGTATGGTGAACAGGTACAGTCAGGGATGTAAAGTTTTATTATTTGTTCTATTACTTATTTTCATATATGTTATCTAATCTTTCTTAATCTAAACATATAAATCACAGTATAATCATCACGTATATAAAAATTCTTTCTATTACCTTTATGTCGAGTTTGGTGAACAGATACAGTCAGGGATGTAAACCAATGGCATATAAAAATGTTTTATTGTTTGTTCTATTACTTTTATTTTCATATATGTGTCGCAAATCGGTGGCGCTGCGATAGTTAATTCACCGACAAGTGACGTAGTATAATCAAATAGGAGTTGTTATTATTTTAATTACATCTGTGGGGTAACTTTCCACTCGACTTCGATAGGTCGCTGAGGTTAGAAAAAATAATTAGATAAATAAGATCTATTAGATATGAAGGACCACCAACTTACGTTGGAATAAGATTAATTAGATTGTAGAAGACAGAACTGCACCCCTGAAATAACCCTTACACATTTAAATAGGTAGAAAAATACAATAGAAAGCCAACTAACCTTCAATGTCCACGTTGTGTTATCCTTCCGGTACCGGGGATTTCAATAGCACAATAGTCTTCCAAGGTTGACTTAGGTATCACCTCACTCACTATAAAGCACTAATAAGATCTAGCACTGTAAGTACGTCCGAATTAGATTATTCGAGGCGAAAAACAATAAGCGTGTCTATGCTCGCCGAGACTATTACCGTAAGTGACGCTGACAGCTTCTCGGCTCGCCGGCATCTATTTAGTTTTTACTACCCTCATTTTAAAAACGCATAAGGGCGTGAACAATATCATTTAATTGTTTTGATTATGTTAAACGTTAACTTTGATTTGATTACAATTTAATTAGTTTTAGTTTCATGTTTGTTTGGACGTTGTGTATTTCATTTTGTTTGTGAAATGTGATTTGACTTTAAATTGTCATTAAAACGGGCGGAAACGCAGGTAGTATCGAGTGCAAGTTGTCGATGCGCCTGGACAAGGCCTTGGTGCGCGTGCGCTCGGTGGATCGAAGGCGACGCCCAAAACAGCGAAATACTAAGTGTTTTATTCCTACTACCCATAAATCACCATCGTGAGAATGAACAATAGCGAAGATGACGAAACAATGTTGCGTCCGGCCGTCGCTGACGCGACATATGTATCTAATCTTTCTTAATCTAAACATATAAATCACAGTATAATCATCACGTATATAACAATTCTTCAATTTTAATTAAAAAAATACTTTCTTAATCTAAACAAATCACAGTATAATCATCACTATTGTTGCAAATGTTAAACAGCATAGGATACTGCTGCTGTTAAACGTTTAGGATACTGGTAGGGTTCCCACGTTTTTGTAGTGCTTCCGCTATGTTTGCTGAGGCGCATACTGACGATTTTTACGCTGTAATCAGAAAAAGGTGCGCCTCGCTATTAAGGCGTCAGCGTGGTAGCCCGAATGGTATCCTGAGCGTATTGTCCGATCGATGGGACTCGCCGATGCTAAAGAGGTGGATGCAGCTGCACGCCAGCGGTCCTTCTTACATTTAATATTTATTTTTATATTATTTTGGTGACATAATTTTTTGTTTTTATTTTCTTTTATTTTTATAAGCTCATTTTGATTAAATTTTGTATTATTTTAATTATTCTATTGGACATTTCTATTTAATTTTGAATCAATTTGACATAAATTCATAACTTTATTTAATTATTATTTGACATTAATTTAAAACTTTATTTTATTATTATTTGACATTAATTTAAAACTTTATTTTATTATTTTTTGACATCAATTTAAAACTTTATTTTATTATTATTTGACATTCATTTAAAACTTTATTTTATTATTTTTTGACATTAATTTAAAACTTTATTTTATTATTAAGATAGAATTTATTTGTAATTTGTAATGTTTTTATTTGGATGTATTATCTGAAATAAATGAATTGATTGATTGATAAATGTGTAAGAGGGACAAGTATACATATTTGTGCGAAAGAGAGGTGACATTTAAGTAAGTCTTAGATGTCACCTCTCTTTCGCACATTCCTGATATTCGAACTTGGGTTGCGCTAATGTATATACATTACATTGTATTATATATGTATATTGTATTGTAATGATTGCGATTATGATTATTATTTATGAAGGTAAAATAAATTTTGTTATTTATTAGGTCATTACATATGAAATTGGCGTTTTGTAAGGGATTCCTCCCTTAAAGTCTTTTTTTTTATAATAATATATTTATTTAATCAAAGTATGTACCATTGCTATCTATGCACTTTTGCCATCTCATAGGTAGTTCATTGATCCCTTTACTAAAAAAACCATTAGGACGAGAATCAATGAAATCTTTGAAGGCGCTTTGGACTGCCCCATCGGAGTTGAATTTTTCCCTTGCAAGAAGTTATCCAAATTTCGAAAAAAATGGTAATCTGTTGGAGCCAGGTCCGGGGAGTACGGTGGATGTCTTAGACATTCCAATTGAAGCTCCTCTAATTTGGCAGCCGTCTGTTGTGCAGTGTGTGGTCTAGCGTTGTCCTGAAGCAGCAGTGGCCTAGAGCGATTGACCAACCTCGGTTGATTAGCAGCTAGCTTTTCCATCATGGTTTGCAGTTGCTGACAATAGATATCTGCTGTAATCGTCTGGCCAGATTTAAGAAAGCTGTAGTGAACGACACCGGCACTAGTCCACCAAACGCTCACAAGTAACTTTTTTTGAGTTAATTTTCGCTTGGGGCAGGATTTGGATTTTCACCTTTCCAATTTGCTTCAAGTGGATTAAAACAGTTTTATCACTAACACCCCAGCCTGCAGCTAACTCGGACGTGGTTTGCGATGGATCTGCTTCCACAATAGCTTTCAATTCTTCATTAGCAACTTTAGTCTCCGGCCGTCCACGGGGCTTGTTCTGCAGGTCGAAATTTCCAGAACGAAAACGTTGGAACCAAAAACGCACTGTGTTTTCTTTTGCGACACCGCCGCCATATACATCATTAATCCTTCGAGCCGTTTCTGCAGCACTGGTATCACGGTGGAACTCGTACTCGTAAATAACGCGATATTTCAAGTTTTCCATTTTGTAAACTGCGTGACGCAAAGAAAAAACCAAACGAGGACAAAACAAATGAATTACGGTTTTCGAAATACAAATGTATGAATAAATAGCTGTATAAATTTGAAATTGGAATCCCTAACCAAAGAAGAGATATTTGAGATCAAAGTGGCCAGTACGACAAAACGCCAATTTCATATGTAAGGACCTAATATTATTTCAAAATATTCAACACAAATGTAATTTTGTTATGAATAAATGGCTTATGACTTACATATTATTTTAGATACACCGACAACGCGTCTTAATATAGCTGTACTTAATTTATGTAAAATCACTAATGCGTCATTGTGCAAAAATTGATCCTAAATTATGTGCATGTATACATTTCATTGAACGTGACTGTACTTCTAAAATATGATATTATTAAACTCGACATAAAGGTAATAAAAGCGCGGTAAATTAACTCGACATAAAGGGCATAGAAACGGGACAGAAAACTAAGCTCGACATAGGGGTAATAGAAGCGAGACAAGGTTTTCGGCTCGACATACCGGGACTCGACATAAAGGGAATATATCGTAGCGGCTACCGAAATACATCTTCTGTGAAATTTCACCGAAGATGTATTTCGACTTCGATTTCATTTCTAGCTATCACGGTTCATGAGATACAGCCTGGCCCCTATTTCATAAAGCTGACAATCTGACAGGCGCGACATATGTCGAGAACCGACAATTTGTCAATTTTTCTGTTTCATAAAGCCGACAGGCAACAAAATTGTCATGGTGGAAAATTTACAACTAAGTCAAATTGTCGCGACAATTTGACATTTTTCTGTTTCATAAAACTTTTTGTGCGACAGGTGACTGGTGACAATTTGTCGGGAAAAACTTGACAATTCTGCTTTATGTATTTGTAAAATTGTCCGACATTTGCGACAGGCGCCTTACCCTTCTGTCTCGGAACCGACTTGTCGCGTTTTCTTGACATATGTCACGTTTATGAAACGCGTTCGACAATTAAAAATATGTCAAGGTCGACGACGACCTGTCGCTTTTTAAAATAATTGTCACGTTTATGAAACAGCCTAAGCGTGACAATTTGACAAATAAGTCAGTTCTTGACATAAAAGTCGGATTGTCGGCTTTATGAAACAGGGGCCTGGTGACAGACGGACAGACAGCGAAGTCTCAGTAATAGGGTTCCGTTTTTACCCTTGATAAAAATTATAAGTTTAGATTTAGAGATTGAATGTATTTCTTTTAATGTAATTTTGAATTCGATGAAATAAAAATAGGAACTTTTATCCTTAGGGTACGGAACCCTAAAAGGATTTAGGAAAATAATGAAAGATAAATTGATAAAATACAAATAAAATAACACATAAAATTCAAATGTATTTTTTTTTATACCTTACCTAAATATACAATGTCAAATTGAAAATAGTAGTACATTCGTAAATTACATTAAAAATGTATCTCCATAATCTAAAAATAGATTCAACTTATAAAATCATTTAGCTAGTAGCCATTCATTCAATTTCTTTATAAATAAAGGAAGCGGTAAATCCTTAACCCTATTGTGTAATTTATGGGAGTGTGTTCTTTATGTGTGTGTCAATATATGCTTTGTTAAATTACTTTTCTGAATACATCTATAATCACACTTATCGCATGAAAATGGTTTTTCACCAGTATGTGTCAATAAATGCTTTGTTAAATAACTTTTGAGAATACATCTATAATCACACTTATCGCATGAAAATGGTTTTTCACCAGTATGTGTCAATAAATGCTTTGTTAAATAACTTTTGAGAATACATCTATAATCACACTTATCGCATGAAAATGGTTTTTCACCAGTATGTGTCAATAAATGCTGTTTTAAACTACCTTTGTGATTACATTTATAATCACACTTATTGCATGAAAATGGCTTTATACCAGTATGTGTCAATAAATGCTGTTTTAAACTACCTTTTTGATTACATTTATAATCACACTTATCGCATGAAAATGGCTTTTCACCAGTATGTGTCAATAAATGCTGTTTTAAACTGCCTTTTTGATTACATTTATAATCACACTTATCGCATGAAAATGGTTTTTCACCAGTATGTGTCAATAAATGCTTTTTTAAACTACCTTTTTGATTACATTTAAAATCACACTTATCGCATGAAAATGGTTTTTCACCAGTATGTGTCAATAAATGCTTTTTTAAACTACCTTTTTGATTACATTTAAAATCACACTTATTGCATGAAAATGGTTTTTCACCAGTATGTGTCAATAAATGCTGTTTTAAATATTGTCGTAGACTACATTTATAATCACACTTATCGCATGAAAATGGCTTTTTACCAGTATGTGTCAATAAATGCTTGTTTAATCTGCCTTTTTGATTACATTTAAAATCACACTTATTGCATAAAAATGGCTTTTCACCAGTATGTGTCAATAAATGCTGTTTTAAAATGCCTTTTTGATTACATTTATAATCGCACTTATTGCATGAGAACGGTTTTTCACCAGTATGTGCCAATAAATGCCGTTTCAAATGAGATTTACATTTATATGTATGATGACAGGTATCGCACACAAACTGCGTCACTTTATCAGTAGAGCGTGTCTTTAAATGTGTCTCTGAAATAATTTCGTCAGTAGTTTGAAGTTTGTCCGCTTGTCGGTCGGTGTTCCCGCTGAGGTGTTCCGATACCATCAGTTTCTGTTCCTCTCGACGTATGTATGGGGGACGTTCTGTGAGATATATCAACAATGAACATAGGGTGCATCACATTGCTTATGTATGGGGGACGTTCTATGAGATATATCAACAATGAACATAGGGTGCATCACATTGCTTATGTATGGGGGACGTTCTATGAGATATATCAACAATGAACATAGGGTGCATCACATTGCTTATGTATGGGGGACGTTCTATGAGATATATCAACAATGAACATAGGGTGCATCACATTGCTTATGTATGGGGGACATTCTGTGAGATATATCAACAATGAACATAGGGTGCATCACATAGCTTATGTATGGGGGACGTTCTGTGAGATATATCAACAATGAACATAGGGTGCATCACATTGCTTATGTATGGGGGACATTCTGTGAGATATATCAACAATGAACATAGGGTGCATCACATTGCTTATGTATGGGGGACGTTCTGTGAGATATATCAACAATGAACATAGGGTGCATCACATTGCTTATGTATGGGGGACATTCTGTGAGATATATCAACAATGAACATAGGGTGCATCACATAGCTTATGCATGGGGGACGTTCTGTGAGATATATCAACAATGAACATAGGGTGCATCACATTGCTTATGTATGGGGGACATTCTGTGAGATATATCAACAATGAACATAGGGTGCATCACATTGCTTATGTATGGGGGACGTTCTGTGAGATATATCAACAATGAACATAGGGTGCATCACATTGCTTATGTATGGGGGACATTCTGTGAGATATATCAACAATGAACATAGGGTGCATCACATTGCTTATGTATGGGGGACGTTCTATGAGATATATCAACAATGAACATAGGGTGCGTCACATTGCTTATGTATGGGGGACGTTCTATGAGATATATCAACAATGAACATAGGGTGCATCACATTGCTTATGTATGGGGGACATTCTTTGAGATATATCAACAATGAACATAGGGTGCATCACATTGCTTATGTATGGGGGACGTTCTATGAGATATATCAACAATGAACATAGGGTGCATCACATTGCTTATGTATGGGGGACATTCTGTGAGATATATCAACAATGAACATAGGGTGCATCACATTGCTTATGCATGGGGGACTACTTACTAAGTTTCTACAGTATAGTTTTTATGGTTTCGAAGAAAAGTGGGTGTGACATACGAACGAAGGGACAGACAGACATGACGAATCTAAAAGGGTTCCGTTTTTTGCCATTTGGCTACGGAACTCTAAAAACAATGTCAATAGGTAGTTTAATCTCCACTGATATTGCTAACAATTTTTAATTTCGTTTGAAGTTATTATGGTTTTGGAGGAGGTGAAAAAAGGGGGGCGGTAGACAAAATAAGTTTGGGAACCCCTGTAGTAGATGGTATAGATTAGATCGGGGCTCGGGGAGGCAAGTGAGGAGCCTCCCCCGAGCTAACGCCACATCTCCAGCGCACCCTGAACATGCAGCTCCAACATGACTAATCCTCACACCACAATCACTCAAAACACCTCTTCTCAGGTACAATTAAATCACCTATTCCACAAAACTGTGTTACAATGGCCGACAAACAAGTTGAAATAAATGGCGGATGCGCAGAAGTCGATTTTTCATAGAAGTCGCAAGTCGTAAAATGCACTGCGCGAACTTTCCACTTCCACGTCAAAATTTTCCAAATTGTTTGCCGGCCGGCGGCCACTGTATCTCTATTAATATAAAGGGATTCTCTAAACTCTGAAATCCTGGCTCGCCTATATGAAATGACCCCACCGTGACAAACACCATCAAAGGCCAAGTACGGAAGTGCCATATTGCCAGGCCTTCTTTATTCATACTAACAGCATTTTGCGAGTCAAACGAAAATATAAAGCTGATAACAATAGAAACCACTAACTGTTTGCAAGTCACATGTCTAATCAAAAACTCCAATTCATCAGAATTTTACTATTTTTCCTTTATTTATCTTTTGCAAATGAACTGGGTTCCATCTTTAAACATATAAAAACCGAGCACAGAGAAGTTTGTTTATTCTCTCTTCAGTATGTTATAATGGGGACATTCTAGTGATGATGGTGTCACTCAAGTTATTTTATTGTTACGATAGGAGCAGTGGCGATACGAAGTGCGCCGCGTCAACTACTGGACTAAAGAAACGTTTGTCCATGTTGCATGTTCACAGTACATGTTATCTGTTATAGACTATAGACACTTACCTTCGGTGTCATCATTCTGCCTGACTCTCTTTCTGGATCTGAGTCTTTGTGAGAGAGGTATATCCTCACTCGATGGAGCTTTATTCCTCCCATCGTTCCATTCACCAGCGGTTTCACCTCCAACATTGTCTAACATCTCCGAGATATCAATTTTAACATCATCTACATCTATCATATCGTCGTACACATTAATGTATTCAGAATTAGACGATACTTGTGAACTATGGCGTTCAATATTGTCTAACATCTGTTTTGGATTGTTTTCGTCTTCACTTCCTACTTCAGAGGAAGCCTCGATGAGTTCATCATTTATTAC
This sequence comes from Idaea biselata, assembly GCA_958496205.1. NCBI lineage: Eukaryota > Metazoa > Arthropoda > Insecta > Lepidoptera > Geometridae > Idaea > Idaea biselata. The sequence goes on from OY292406.1 coordinate 12,876,739, forward strand.
TGGAAAAGAACACATAATATGCTCTGAATATGTTTCTATTAAAATGTCTATATTTATGTGCATTAAGTAGAAACTCAAATTTATTTCACTATGGTACTGACATGATGGTTTTGAAATGCCTTTTATCTACAATTTAGGATGATGTCAATCAGAAATCAAATCCATATATTAGAGAACCATGTATTATTACATAAATATCTTTTTGGTAAAACATCGACTTATGGCTATGACTAACTGCGCCTAGTGGTTTCACCCGCGTAAGTCCCCATCCCACGGGAGTATCAGGATAAAAAGTAGCCTATGTGTTATTCTAGGTCTTCAGCTATGTGAATTTCAAGTTTTATTGCAATCCGTTCAGTAGTTTTTGCGTGATAGAGTAACAAAGTCACAGACTTACATACAAACTTTCACATTTGTAATATTAGTATGATAGGCTTTTTTTATATATATATATATTAGTAGGATACGATAGGGACTGACGGACAGACAGACTCAGTAATAGGGTCCTGTTTTACTTCTATATTATATAAGCACTAGGTGGATAAGAGGAACGTCAATCTAGGTAGGAGTTTTCATGTTGCCTCCAAATCTACAAGGTTATGGTAAAGTTTCTGGTAATTGTTAATTGGTATTGTTGGTAATTGTTTCAAAATTAATATAAAATAATAACTTGAGTTGGCTAGGAAGTAGGAATTACATTACAGAAACTTGTGTCATACATTGTAGTCTATTACACAGAGGGGGAATCGCGGCAGTTACTGGTTATAAGTTCATACTTGTTTTGGAAATGGCAGCATGCCAAGCCAGTCCATTCAAGGAAAATAATAAATGTTAGGTACCTGCCCAGTCTCCATTCTCCAGTTTGACTTCGACTGACTTGAGAAGAGTTATGTCAAAGAACTCCATGGTGCTTGGACAGAAGGAGAACAGCCTCGTTGACAAGATCTTGCTCCCTACGCGCGTGCAGAACACTCTCCTCGAATCAATAACGATGTCCGAACACTGAGACTTCTATCATTTACGGCCTTCTGCTGAATGAAAGCGAAAAGCAGAGGGTTGAGAGTGGAGTAAATTATATAAGGAAAATAATTATATAAGTATTATATCCGTTGTCTAGTCACCGTAACACAAGCTTAGTCGCTTACCACGGGGCTAGATGGCGCTGTGTGTTGTTCGGAGAAATTATTATTAATTATTATTATTATATTAATTAATTAGTTTTATAATTAATATAGAAATACCACAACACAATACAAAATGACAGTGATATTGATTGGCAAAAATAAACATGAAGGCGCTAAAGACACTGACTTCACTTGATAACTGTCAGACAAATACTTGCTGTCACTGTCACCGCCAAATGAATGTAAGTTTTGGCGGGAACGCGTAGAAGAAAAAATGTGTTGCTCACAGTTCTTTCTTTATTATAGTTTTGGCGTCGTACATCTTGTACATCTTGCCAGTATCAAGTATTTTGCATGAAATTAGCCCGATCGGCCTATAGTTTCAAGTCAGGGGCTATGGTAAAGCGGTGGCAACTTTACCAAAACCTTCAAGGAGCTTCGGCGCGAAACAACGGAAAGTCCATGTTTAACACTCAATTTTGTTTTCACTACACTTGTGCACATTCACGGAACTAAATTGAATAAGATTCCACCAAAATTACACAATTTAACCGAGTTTACAACATAGTTTAACGAAAATAAACTTGGAGCACGACATGTTGTCTCCGCTTTCCCGCCGAAAGTCGTTGCTCACAGTTTATTAGGCTTCATTTTTAGGGTTCCGTACCCAAAGGGTAAAAACGGGACCCTATTACTGAGACTTCGCTGTCTGTCCGTCTGTCACCAGGCTGTATCTCATGAACCGTAATAGCTAGACGGTTGAAATTTTCACAGAAGATGTATTTCGGTAGCCGCTACAACAACTTATACTCATCATTTCAGGTGTAAGAAGTCCACTGCTGGACATAAGCCTCCCTCATAGATTTCCAGATGCTTCGGTCATAAGTGGCCTGCATCCATCGTGAACCCGCGGCCTTATTTAACTAAAAACAAATAATTATGAGACCTATACAACAAACGTGTTTCAAAAAGAACAAAGAAAATTACAATGTGAGGTCGCTTCTGATTGGTCGAAGTCAAATCGAGTTGGTTATCGAATTCAAAATGGCTGCCCGGTCTGTCAAATAAACACCAGTCTTCCTTCACTTACCAAAGAGTTTCTTAAAAGTTTTAGATTGGAAAAGTTTTTCTTTGTTAATTTTTTAGAGATGTGTTCGTCGTATGATGGCAGTAAGAATTGAAGGTAAATATTCACACATTTTCCTACCAAATTAAAAATTGCTTGTTGTAAACCATTTTAGGGTTCCGTACCCAATTGTAATAGTGGTATGGAACCCTTCATGCGCGAGTGTCGCACTTGCCCGGTTTTTTTTTAACCTCCCCTTCTAACGATACTTTAAGAGGACAGTCTACCTACTCTGTCTTCTTAGAAACGTAGTCGACTGTTTCCTCCCTGGATATACACATTAGAGCACATGTGTTTATGCCATAAACCCTATACCTACAACTAGCTGTTGCTCGAAACCCGTTGGGTTTCGGCTAGCTCCGATTCCATCCGGCTGCGTGGTGAACTAACTTCAATTATTTTAAATAGTAAAATGTCATATTGTTATATAATATCGCTATGAAAAATAGCTTACTGTGAGTTATTCAGGTATCTAAATACATCACATAGCTGAAATAGATCATAAGAAGTAAAGGCTTTTGACCTGATGGTCAAATATTGCACCTTCCACGGTCAGTACTTCCCTAGGCGACCGTTTAAGTGTGGAATTTTGCACAGTGGGAGGTAACGTGTGGAGATAACGCGCGCTGCTTATCTATAGCTACTATATTATAAAAGGTAAAGTTTGGGTTTTTGGAAGGACGTCTGTATGAAGTATACGTATGATGGTCTTCGTAACTACTAAACTGATTTTGATGATTCTTGCACCAATATACCTACATTACATTATCCAAAAGCATAATCTTGAGTAATGTCATTCTATATAACAAAAACACGATATTTCCTAAATTATCGTAGCTAATTAAACAGCCCGCTCCTTTATCTTACTTTAAAAACGTAAGAGAACTGTTTTGACCGCTATCACACCTGATGCTAAGCATTGATGCCATCAAAGATGAAACACGATGACCAGTGATAACACCTATTTCAATCAGGTTTCTTACAGTCTCTTCGATTTTTTTTATTAGTTACCTACTTGATTTAGGATGGGGAATAACATCCCATGATATTGTCCGCCGCATGATATAGGAGCACATCGCAATAACAGTAGGTATAGATGCCTACAAAGAAATTGTGAAAAAAAAACACAAAGGAATACAAACAATCAAAGAAATAGTTTTTTTTTTGTTTTAATCTAAGCAAAGAAATAACAATACAACATTCAAACTAATTGATAAAAAGCTGTTTAAATCATCAAAATTGTAACCGTAACTTTAATCATTGAGGAGTTTCCTGATGAGAAGGTGGTTTCGGGTAGTCCATCACAATTTGTACCTAGTTCTTTATAAGCCGTCTAGTCTAGCTAGTCATTCCGAAGGTTCACATCAGAATTTCGCCAAGATTATAAGGGATCATTCCTGACCAAAACCTCTCACCATAAAAGAATTATCGAAATCGGACTTCATATGTAGTACCGCGTTAACATATTCACAGACATACCTACATACACAAACAGTATACGGGTCGAATGAAGAACCCTTCTCTTTTTTTAAAGTAGGTTAAAAACAGCCAATAAAGATTTTTTTTTTCTCTAATAACTACTCGTAAATAAAATGTGAGTTTAACCGTTTTACTTTAAATTGTGAAATCAAGTAAATTAAAAAAACATGTGTCAAAATAAAATGAATCAAATGCAACAAAGAGTATTTATTCCAACGACCAAGGAAACACGTTGTCCCATACAAACTTTGCTACCCCTTTTCACCCCCTTAGGGGTGGAATTTTCAAAAATCCTTTCTTATCGGATGCCTACATCACATAAAGAACACACTCTCCAAATTTCAGCTCTCTACTATCAGCGGTTTAGGCTGTGCGTTGATAGAACATCAGTCAGTCAGTCAGGACAAAGAATTTTATAGATATAGATAACTATAACTATGCATGTTTTGATTTTTTTTACTTTCTAATTAGAATAGAAATAAAATTTAGAAAAAATAGAAAATAAAAAAAATTAAAACTTAGGGGCATGGTCATGGCTGTTGAAGGACTTATGGCATAAACGTATTTTCCTTTTCAGTTAATTTTTTTTTTATAAACAGCGAGGACAGTCTACCTACTCTTTCTCCATACAAACGCAGTCGACTGTTTCCTCCCTGGATAAGGACACTACAGCAAATATGTTTTCACCTCACAACCTCGGAAAGGATCGCCAGCGTGCAAAGAGTTTTCAAAATTCGAATCTATCTTTTCCATACTTTTCTCTAAAGCAATACCTTTGAAAATGCGCCAACCGGAACCTCATTCCTTTTTAGGGTTCTGTACCCAAAGGGTAAAAACGGGACCATAATACTGAGACTTCGCTGTCTGTCCGTCCGTCCGTCCGTCTGTCCGTCTGTCACCAGGTTGTATCTCATGAACCGTAATAGCTAGAAGGTTGAAATTTTCACAGAAGGTCTATTTCGGTAGCCGCTACAACAACAGATACTAAAAACAAAATAAACCAAATATCTAAGAGGGGCTCCCATACAACAAACGTGTTTCAAAACCAACAAGGAGTTATCTTACAATGTGAGGTCACTTCTGATTGGTCAGGACAAATCGAGTTGGTCATGGAATTCAAAATGGCTGTCCTATCTGTCAAAATACCACTTCTGCCTTCACTTACCAAAGAGTTTCTTATACATTTTATATTTTCTTTGTGCCAAAGTTTCTTTTTTTTTGAGTGGTGTGGTCGTATGATGGGTAAGAATCGAAGCTACATATTTCACATGATCTTATCAAATTTAAAAATTGGTTGTTGTAAACCGTTTTAGGGTTCCGTAGCCAAATGTGATAGTGGTACGGAAAACTTCGTGCGCGATTTTCGCACTTGACCGGGTTTTTTTTTGTTCATGGCATCGAACCCTGAAGTCATGTTGAACATCTGCCTATGTCGTAGGTCATCATCATCATCCGAGCGTTGTTCCCGGTTGCATCTCTCTCGAGAGCCCGGGGTCCGCTTTCCTACTTTTACGTCTCCACTTCGCACGATCTTCGGCATCCCGTGTAGTGAGGCCATTAGCACGCATATCCGATCTTACAACGTCAAGCCAGCACTTCTTGGGTCTTCCCAATCTGCCGCGGCCGGGCGGAGGCGCCATAGCAAGACATTTGTTTCCCACGTAACTAGCCGGTTTCCGTAGAACGTGGCCGTACCACCGTAAGCGGCATTCTTGCAGTTTGTCTGCAATGTCTCGGACATTAAGGCTGCCCCTGATGCGGGAGTTTCTGACGCGGTCTTTTCGCGTCACCACACATCCAGCGCAGCATCCTCATCTCCGTGACACGCAGCTCCTGCTTATGTCGCTCAAGCAATGGCCACGCCTCACTACCATACAAAAGGACAGGTCTAATGATCGTTTTATAGACCTGTCCCTTCAGTTTAACCGGCATTTTCGGGTCACAGATGACACCAGTTACCTCCCGCCACTTGGCCCAAGCTGCCGAAATGCGGGACTTGACGTCACAATCGATGTCCCCGGACTCGTGAAGCACAGATCCCAAGTACTTAAACTGGTCTGCCCGCTCGACCATGTGACCGTCTACGCAGACAGGTGTGGGATCTGTGGTATTGCTAGCCAAGTATTCGGTCTTCGCTACGTTGAGTTGCAAACCGCCGTTCTCAAGTGACTCTTTCCACGCATTTACACGCCTTCCAAGCCGTCCCTTATCCGAGTCCGCTAGCGCAATATCATCAGCATACATGAGCATCCACGGGGGCTGCTCGTGTGCGTCTCGGATGACTACGGACAGTTCGTCCAGTATTACGCTAAACAGAAACGGACTTAGGACGGATCCTTGGTGGACTCCGACTGTAATGGGGAAAGATTTAGTGTCACCAACAGCAGTTCGCACCACAGAATCGGAATTTCGGTACATGTCCCTGATGGTTTCAATATAAGTTTCTGGCACCCCTTTGGACCGCAGCGCCCACCAGATCATCACGCGAGGAACACAGTCGAAGGCCTTCTGCAAGTCCAGGAACAGAAAATGCAGAGGCGTATTCTTCGTTCTGTATTTCTCCAAAACGATCCTTAGGGCGAAAACAGGGTCCATGGTACCATGACCGGGGCGGAAACCATACTGGCCCTCCGAGACAGTGCACTCCTGCCGGATCCGAGAGTCAACTATACGCTCGTAGAGCTTCATGGTGTGGGACATGACCTTTATACCACGATAACTTCCACACTCCTGCACAGATCCCTTGCCCTTGAACACTGGAGTGATAACACTCAGTCTCCATTAGGCGGGGATTCTGCCGGTCTCGAGTATGCGGTTAAAAAGGTTGGTTAAGATGCCCACACCACGAGAACCCATAGCCTTCCATACTTCGATGGGGACTCCATCGGCGCCGACAGCTTTCCGATTTTTCATGCAGCGAAGGGCCTTGCGCACCTCCTCAGGCGTTATCAGTGGCACAAGTCCTAGATTCGGATGGAGTTCCGGTGGCTGCACCTCTTTATACTGCTTATTGAGCAGCTCGTGGAAATAAGAGCGCCACCTCTCCTTCACCGCGAGGTCCTCGCATAGCAGGTTACCATTAGGATCTTTTACACAGCGGCACTTGGTTATATCCTGTGCCGCTTTGATCCTAGAACGTGCCAACTTATTAATGAGCTTCTGCCCCTCAGACGTTTCCAACTTATCGTACAATGGCTGTAAGTGGTCCCGTCTGGCTCTGGCTACTGCTCTCTTTGTGGCACGTTTGGCAGACCTGTACGCGTCGCGATCTTCAGGAGAGTTGGACGCTTGCCACTTTTTAAAGAGGGTTTTCTTCACCCTAGTCTCCCTCTGGACTGTGTCGTTCCACCACCAAGTTTCCTTGTCACACTTGCGTCCTCCCTTAGACATACCGAGGACCGACCGCGCCGAATCAGCGATAGACACCTGAATCCTGTCCCAGTGTTCCTGTACCGATTCGCCTTCAGCATTAGCACATTTGTCGCCGATTGCTGAGACGAGGATCTGGGACTTGACTTCATCAAGCATCCACCATCTGACTCGGCGCTGGCATGGTTCCGGTCGTTTGTCTTTGGTCTTTACACAGAGATCCATGACAAGGATACGGTGTTGGGCAGTGAGACTCTCACCGGGTATGACTTTGCAGTTGGCCACAATGCCGATATGGTGTCTCCTAGTGATAAGAAAATCGATTTGGGTAGCGCGCCCCCCGCTCCTGTAGGTGATCAAGTGGTCGGGCTTCTTTTTGAAATATGTGTTCACGAGTGCCAGGTCGGCAGTGGCACACGTACGCAGAATTTCTTCGCCTTCCGCATTCCGACTGCCATACCCGTAGCCTCCATGAACACGTTCAAATTCCACCCCCATCTCACCCACATGACCGTTCAGATCACCACCCAAAACGATTCCCTGTGACAACGGGATAGTCCCAAGGACCTCGCCGAGTTTATCCCAAAACGACCTCTTATCAGCGTCGCTACAACCGACCTGTGGCGCGTAAGCACTTACTAAGTGGGTAGGAACCCCCTCAATAAGCACCTTCACGCACATAAGTCGGTCGCTAAAGCGATTCACCTCCAAGATATCGTCATGCAACCTCTCAGCGAGCACCACGGCCACCCCGTTCTCTCCACCAGGTGCACCCGTGTAGATCAGCTTGTAGCCATTCCCAATGAGCCGGGATCTGATGCCTTTCCATCGAGTCTCCTGCAGGAACGCCACGGCTACCTTCCGCCTGGAAAGTACGTCGGCTCGCGCGTCCGGTCAGCGTGCCAATGTTCCACGTTGCGAAGCGGAGTTTCACATTGTGTTTAGGGGCTCGCGTCTTTGGCCGTGCCCGCCCGTGGCACGGTAGCCCTAATCCACTTACCACAGGAGTCGGGCGAAACTCCTGCGCGCCGTTATGCGACGGCGCTCTATCCATGTGGCAATTTACATTTACGCGACTTTCCATTAAGATTTGGCTAAATGTCGTCTTTTACGGGAGCGACTGCCGTCTGACCTCCCAACCCCGAAGGGAAAATCCGCGCCAGAGCCTCATCCGTTTTTCAGCAGGTGCACCGGCTAGCAGGTGAGGTTGGCTTGACAATTTGACAAATAAGTCAGTTCTTGACATAAAAGTAGGATTGTCGGCTTTATGAAACAGGGGACTGGTGACAGACGGACAGACAGCGAAGTCTCAGTAATAGGGTTCCGTTTTTACCCTTGATAAAAATTATAAGTTTAGATTTAGAGATTGAATGTAATTTTGAATTCGATGAAATAAAAATAGGAACTTTTACCCTTAGGGTACGGAACCCTAAATGGATGTATCATCAACCGAAGATTTAGAAAAATAATGAATGATAAATTGATAAAATACAAATAAAATAACACATAAAATTCAAATGTATTTTTTTTTATACCTTACCTAAATATACAGCTTTAGAGATACAATGTCAAATAAAAGAGCGGTGTTGGTCTAGTGGTAGATACCGCGACTTTCATTCCGAAGGTCGTGGTTTCGAATCCAAGCCGACCGCGCACCAATGTCTTTTTCTTTAAGAAAAATTTAAGTGCCCTATTAACATCGCTCTTACGGTGAAGAAAAACATCGTGAGGAAACCGACATGTCCTAGAACAAACCACGGTCCGAAGGCATGGGATATTCGCCAATGCGGGGTAGGCTCCCGTGGCGTCTTAAGCCCTCTAAGAAATCACGTACAATGGCCCAATTGTGAGGCTAAGTGCGGAAAAGGCTCAGCGATACTAACTAACTACAATGTCAAATTGAAAATAGTAGTACATTCGTAAATTACATTAAAAATGTATCTCCATAATCTAAAAATAGATTCAACTTATAAAATCATTTAGCTAGTAGCCATTCATTCAATTTCTTTTTTGTGTAATTTATGGGAGTGTGTTCTTTATGTGTGTGTCAATAAATGCTTTGTTAAATAACTTTTCTGAATACATCTATAATCACACTTATCGGAGGAATATGGTTTATTACCAGAATCTATAATCTAACTCTATGAAAAAAAATCTTTTAAAATCACACTATTTGTTAACATACTCGTAGTTACATTCTTACAGCCGAATACAGAAACGCCACTTGAAATTTGAGGCGTACTTAAATATTTGAGCTACTTCTAAATTTTAAAATAAAATTAGTGGGAATTTTTGAATTTGAGAGATGTTTAGTTGTTTAAGTAGAACTCAAATTTTGAGTTGCGTTTCTGTATTCGGCCGTTAATCGCGGATTATTATTTATTTTCTTACGTCGACGTTTCAAGGTCCTGGTCCTCTCGCGACCAAGACTTGACAAAATCTTTCAGTGTTGGAAAGTCCATTTATTGAGGATGGCTATATAGCACAGCGTCTGGGGAGATTCCTTAGTACGCAGCCTTGCAAAAGCAAAAAGTAACAAATTTTATGATTTTATGTTATTTAGCTAAGTTAGCTTGATATAAATTCAATTTCTTGACCTTGGGGCACGACGGGGTATGTCCGATATTTTGCTAAAATTTCGTTTTTTGCACATAGTGTCTCGATAGTAAGTGATATGACAAAAGTGTCTAAGAAAAAAATTGTTTGTTAAACAAATTAAAATTTGTTACATAAAATTTGTTACACCACGTTTTGTAATGTGATTTCCCCGCAGCTTGGCCTAATAGGCTATATATTATATTTTAAAAAAAATTAGGCGGATGAAGTCGCGGGCACTGCTAGTGTTTCAATATATGCTTTTTTAAATTGCTTTTTTGACTACATCTATAATTACACTTATTGCATGAAAAGGGCTTTTCACCAGTATGTGTAAATAAATGCTTTTTTAAATTGCCTTTTCTATTACATTTATAATCACAGTTATTGCATGAAAATAGCGTTTCACCAGTATGGGTCAATAAATGCATTTTTCAGTGCTTTTACGATTACATTTATAATTACACTTATTGCATGAAAATGGCGTTTCACCAGTATGTGTCAATAAATGCTTTTTTAAATGGGCTTTTTGACTACATCTATAATCACACTTATCGCATGAAAATGGCTTTTCACCAGTATGTGTCAATAAATGCCTTTTTAAATTGCCTTTTCTATTACATTTATAATCACAGTTATTGCATGAAAATAGCGTTTCACCAGTATGGGTCAATAAATGGATTTTTTTAGTGCTTTTATGATTACATTTATAATTACACTTATTGCATGAAAAGGGCTTTTCATCAGTATGTGTCAATAAATGCTTTTTTAAATGGGCTTTTTGACTACATCTATAATCACACTTATCGCATGAAAATGGCTTTTCACCAGTATGTGTCAATAAATGCCTTTTTAAATTGCCTTTTCTATTACATTTATAATCACAGTTATTGCATGAAAATAGCGTTTCACCAGTATGGGTCAATAAATGGATTTTTTTAGTGCTTTTATGATTACATTTATAATTACACTTATTGCATGAAAAGGGCTTTTCATCAGTATGTGTCAATAAATGCTTTTTTAAATGGGCTTTTTGACTACATCTATAATCACACTTATCGCATGAAAATGGCTTTTCACCAGTATGTGTCAATAAATGCTTTTTTAAATTGCCTTTACTATTACATTTATAATCACAGTTATTGCATGAAAATAGCGTTTCACCAGTATGGGTCAATAAATGCATTTTTTTAGTGCTTTTACGATTACATTTATAATTACACTTATTGCATGAAAATGGCGTTTCACCAGTATGTGTCAATAAATGCTTTTTTAAATTGCTTATATGATTACATTTATAATCGCACTTATTGCATGAGAACGGTTTTTCACCAGTATGTGTCAATGAATGCTGTTTTAAATGTTGTCGTAGACTACATTTATAATCACACTTGTTGCATGAAAATGGCTTTTTACCAGTATGTGTCAATAAATGCGGTTTTAAACGGCTTTTTTTATTACATTTATAATCGCACTTATTGCATGAGAACGGTTTTTCACCAGTATGTGTCAATAAATGCTGTTTCAAACGAGATTTACATTTAAATGTATGATGACAGGTATCGCACACAAACTGCGTCACTTTATCAGTAGAGCGTGTCTTTAAATGTGCCTCTGAAATAATTTCGTTAGTAGTTTGAAGTTTGTCCGCTTGTCGGTCGGTGTTCCCGCTGAGGTGTTCTGATGCCATCAGGTTCTGTTCCTCTCGACGTTTGTATGGGGGACGGTCTGTGAGATATATCAACAATGAATAGGGCGCATCACATTCCTTTTAACATATAGTATCATTCATAATAATCATTAAGAGGGCTCTCGAGTCGAGCGCATAGACACGCGGCGCAAGAATCTATTATACACCCCTATCACTAGAATTTACAACAATTTTGGTTAACTGAAGTAAACCTCAGCTAAAGTGTCGGCGATGAGGGAAATGCTGAATGCTCTGGAGGCGGAGAGTGAAATACTCGGTCTATCCGTCAACAGAAGCAAGACCAAGATCATGATCGTCGATTGTGCCGGCTCACTAACTGATATCGCCGTGGCACCGGGTATAGACACGGTAAAAGAGATGGTATACCTGGGAGCCAATATCAAAAACGATGGAGATTGCGGTGCTGATATAAGACGAAGAATTGGAAGGGCAAAGGATGCGGCTGCAGGGAATTTGGAAGGATAGAGGAATCACCATAAAAACAAAGACCCGCCTAGTTTGTGCGCTCGTCCTTCCAATATTTTTGTACGTTGCAGAGACGTGGACAATCAGGGAAGCAGAGAGGAAGAAAATAGACGCATTCGAAATGTGGTGCTGGCGACGCATGCTCCGGATACCATGGACCGCATTCCGCACGAATGTGTCTATACTTAAAGAACTCCGCATCGAGGACCGTCTTTCCACGATATGCCAGCGACGCATCCTCAGTTATTTCGGACACATTATCAGGCGCCAAGATGAGAATCTGGAGAAACTGATCATCTGCGCAAACGTACAAGGCAAGAGGTCACGTGGAAGATCCCCTATGAGATGGTCAGACCAGCTGAAACCAAAGAGCTCATCCAGGTTTGAAGAGGTTATTCGAATGGCCGCAGACCGCAATAAATGGAGGAGCCTTACAAGCCGCTGGGTGAAGAAGAGTGGTGGTCGCGATCTTCAGTCATGAAGGATCGACCAGAGAGAGAAAAGTAAACCTCAATCTAGGTTTGTATGCGACGTACATCCCACATAGTAATTCTACTTTAGAATGTAACGCAGAAATTAGAGTTAGAATCATTTATTGGATAACTGTGTAACTGTGTGGATAACGTACAACACAATTACGAATAAAACTCTAAATACACTCTTATTGTATTCGTATGGTAGTTAAGATGTTGTATTACTGTAGCTAGCTAGCTTCCATCTGTTTATGCAGGAAACCACGGGAATAGCTAGTTATAGAAAATAAATAACAAAATAAGTAGGCATTTACCTACTACATATTTCTAAGCTATTTTCTTCAAGTTTCAGTATTAAACAGTACAGAAACGTTTTTCTATGTTGCATGTACACATGACATCTGGTAGACTACTAGAGTGCTTTTCATTTTTATTTACCTATGCCGTCATGTTGGTAGCAAAACAAAAAAGTGCAAAATACAAAAAAAATAATGTGCTACCTTGAATTTAGGGGGATTTGTATATAAAGAATGAATGAACGAATCTTCCTGTATTCAAGGTTTAGGGTATAGCACATTCAAGATATTAAGGCAAGACTTTTTTGTTTTGCTACCAACATGACTGCATAGGTAAATAAAGATGAAACGCACTCTAGCTGCGTCCCGCAGTTTCACCCGCGTATGTTCCAAATTTCCAATCCCATATTCCCAGGGATTCTCCAAAATTCACAAAAAATACACACTCAATTTCATGTCTCTAGGACCAGCGATTTTGGGCTCTGCATTGATATATAGATCAGTCAAGATTTTGAATTTTTTATATATAGATAGAAGATAGGCACTTACCTTCAGTGTCATCATTCAGCCTGACTCTCTTTCTGGATCTGAGTCTTTGTGAGAGAGGTATATCCTCACTCGATGAAGCTTGATTCCTTCCATCATTCCATTCACCAGTGGTTTCACCTCCAACATTGTCTAATGTCTTCGATATGTCTAATCTATCATCATCATCACTATCATCGTCATGTCTATCATCAGAGGTACCCTGGTTGTGTTCATTATTCATTTCAGTGCCTTCAATTACTGGAAAAGAAAATAAAATATCCACTGAGTATGTTTCCATTATAATTTCTATATTTTTTGAGCCCTAAGTGCATAAGAGAAATGTCAGTCTACTCTAGGTAGGAGTTTTCATGTCAGCTTCAAATCTACATGTTATGGTAAATAGTAGCCAAAGAATAGCCAAGCCAAAGCCAAGCCAAGCCAAAGCCCAAAAATAGCCAAAGTATGTACATGGTTATGGTAAATATAGAGGGTGCACTTTAGAATCCTACATCACGAATTTGTATAAAAAAAAGACTTGTGGGAGATAGAGGAGAAAGAGGGCTATCCATTATTGCTAGTTTTATGTTGAGCAGTGAAAAAAAAAATTCATACATTTTTACTTGAACTTCGAAAAGAATATACGGATCACCCCGACTTGAATAGGTTAGGTTAATGTGAGAACATGATTACACACAGTTAATAGACCGCTGCCGCGGCACGCTCGCTCGCCAAAGCGCCTTATACTATCTATAAATATAACTAAGCTGCGAAGACTAAGCTGCTGCCAAAGCTGCGAGGATGAGTGACTGGTACTGCGTTTTGTCACACAAGGGCTGAGGGGCTGCTGCTACAGCCCTTGCGTCGCGCTGGAGCCAACACATATTCATATTTAAGGGAAATTATAACCTCTAGCTAGTTTATTATTATATTTATGGTGTTTTTTAAAATACGCATCTGCTCAAGGGGGGAAGGTGTTAGGGGGGTTGTACAACATTCCCCCTCTCCCCCCAGCCCTCCCTACCCCCAAAATGGTGACGTAGGATTCTAAAGTGCAACCCAGAGGGAGAATTGCGGCACTTACTGGTTATAAGTTCATAAATAGGTAACACTGCGTCTACGACACTTGTTTTGGAAATGGGAGCATGCAAAGCCATTCCATTCAAGGAAAAGAATACATGATAGGTACCTTTCCAGTCCATCTCCAGTTTGACTTCGACTGACTTGAGAAGAGTGATGTCGAAGAACTCCATGGTGGGTGCTTCGCGAGAAGGAAAACAGCGACGTTGACAAGATCTTGCTCCCTACACGTCCCTACACTCCTCGAATCAATAGCGATGTCCGAACACTGAGATACCGATGCGAGTAACGTTTGTTGAGAGTAAAGTAAAACTAGATAAATAAATAATACCACGCACAACAGCATTCCTGCACATGAAGGCGCCAAAGACAATGACATTTAGGTGCCAACCATAGAGTTAAATAATATATATGGCCAACTGTCAGACAAAGCCTTGCTTCACTGTCACACACAACCATAGACTATAAGTTGTCAAATATAGCTTTTTTTTCTATTCTTTTTTGGCCCCGGACTCTCGAGATGCCATTTGTCGAGTTTTTCTGAATATTTCTAGTTTCTTCTTATTCTATTATATACCCATAAAATTTGATTTTTTTTAGTATCTTCAAAAAACAGACAAACAGACAAACGGATCCTTGGTGGACTCCGACTGTAATGGGGAAAGATTTAGTGTCACCAACAGCAGTTCGCACCACAGAATCGGAATTTCGGTACATGTCCCTGATGGTTTCAATATAAGTTTCAGGCACCCCTTTGGACCGCAGCGCCCACCAGACCATCACGCGAGGAACACAGTCGAAGGCCTTCTGCAAGTCCAGGAACAGAAAATGCAGAGGCGTATTCTTCGATCTGTATTTCTCCATAACGATCCTTAGGGCGAAAACAGGGTCCATGGTACCATGACCGGGGCGGAAACCATACTGGCCCTCCGAGACAGTGCACTCCTGCCGGATCCGAGAGTCAACTATACGCTCGTAGAGCTTCATGGTGTGGGACATGACCTTTATACCACGATAACTTCCACACTCCTGCACAGATCCCTTGCCCTTGAACACTGGAGTGATAACACTCAGTCTCCATTGGGCGGGGATTCTGCCGGTCTCGAGTATGCGGTTAAAAAGGTTGGTTAAGATGCCCACACCACGAGAACCCATAGCCTTCCATACTTCGATGGGGACTCCATCGGCGCCGACAGCTTTCCGATTCTTCATGCAGCGAAAAGCCTTGCGCACCTCCTCAGGCGTTATCAGTGGCACAAGTCCTAGATTCGGAGGGAGTTCCGGTGGCTGCACCTTTTTATACTGCTTATTGAGCAGCTCATGGAAATAAGAGCGCCACCTCTCCTTCACCGCGAGGTCCTCGCATAGCAGGTTACCATTAGGATCTTTTACACAGCGGCACTTGGATATATCCTGTGCCGCTTTGATCCTAGAACGTGCCAACTTATAAATAAGCTTCTGCCCCTCAGACGTTTCCAACTTATCGTACAATGGCTGTAAGTGGTCCCGTCTGGCTCTGGCTACTGCTCTCTTTGTGGCACGTTTGGCAGACCTGTACCCGTCGCGATCTTCAGGAGAGTTGGACGCTTGCCACTTTTTAAAGAGGGCTTTCTTCACCCTAGTCTCCCTCTGGACTGTGTCGTTCCACCACCAAGTTTCCTTGTCACACTTGCGTCCTCCCTTAGACATACCGAGGACCGAAAGCGCCGAATCAGCGATAGACACCTGAATCCGGTCCCAGTGTTCCTGTACCGATTCGCCTTCAGCATTGGCACATTTGTCGCCGATTGCTGAGGCGAGCATCTGGGACTTGACTTCATCAAGCATCCACCATCCGATTCGGCGCTGACATGGTTCCGGTCGTTTGTCTTTGGTCTTTACACAGAGATCCATGACAAGGATACGGTGTTGGGCAGTGAGACTCTCACCGGGTATGACTTTGCAGTTGGCCACGTTGCCGATATGATGTCTCCTAGTGATTAGAAAATCGATTTGGGTAGCGCGCCCCCCGCTCCTGTAGGTGATCAAGTGGTCGGGCTTCTTTTTGAAATATGTGTTCACGAGTGCCAGGTCGGCAGTGGCACACGTACGCAGAATTTCTTCTCCTTCCGCATTCCGACTGCCATACCCGTAGCCTCCATGAACACGTTCAAATTCCGCCCCCATCTCACCCACATGACCGTTCAGATCACCACCCAAAACGATTCCCTGTGACAACGGGATAGCCCCAAGGACCTCGCCGAGTTTATCCCAAAACGACCTCTTATCAGCGTCGCTACAACCGACCTGTGGCGCGTAAGCACTTACTAAGTGGGTAGGAACCCCCCCAATAAGCACCTTCACGCACATAAGTCGGTCGCTAAAGCGATTCACCTCCAAGATATCGTCATGCAACCTCTCAGCGAGTACCACAGCCACCCCGTTCTCTCCACCAGGTGCACCCGTGTAGATCAGCTTATAGCCATTCCCAATAAACCGGGATCTGCTGCCTTTCCATCGAGTCTCCTGCAGGAACGCCACGGCCACCTTCCGCCTGGAAAGTACGTCGGCTAGCTCCCTCGCGCGTCCGGTTAGCGTGCCAATGTTCCACGTTGCGAAGCGGAGTTTCACATCGTGTTTAGGGGCTAACGTCTTTGGCCGTGCCCGCCCGTGGCACGGTAGCCCTCGTCCACTTACCACAGGAGTCAGGCGAAGCTCCTGCGCGCCGTTATGCGGCGGCGCCCTATCCCTGTGGCCATATCTTTCTCGACTTTCCATACTAGATTTGGCGAATTTCGACTTTTACGGGAGCGACTGCCGTCTGACCTCCCAACCCCGAAGAGAAAGTCCGCGCCAGAGCCTCGTCCGTTTATCAGCAGGTGCACCAAGCTAGCAGGTGAGGTTGGCTTGGGCCCAACGATCTTAGTGGGCCCCATACACACCCCACATGCCTATGTCGTAGGTATTTATTGCTTATTATCATTCATTGATACTATCAAGCAGGTTTTTTTCATGAATTATTCGATTTAGAGATTGTTTGCTTATTTTTATTATTTACAAAAACGAAGAATCATATATGATTTTTTCGCTATATACAGGTGAACCATTTAAACGGGCCTTCAGGGGGATATCCTAATCTTTATGAGATACTTAGCGTAAAATGCTGAAAGGAGTTGCGTCCCCAATTTTAACAAAAACTAAAATAGTATCAACATTAATAGATTTTTGAAAAACTCATTACCCTAGCTAGGAATCGAACCTCGTCTTTTTGCAAAAAAACAAACATTCTATATGATTGTACCGATCGATAGTGTTGCTGATAAATATCAAATCCTGGAAACAAACATATTTTGGTAAATCGAGAAAAATGTCTATTTTTTAATAAAAAAATGAAGTAAGTATTCAAGTATTCTGTAAACGTACTCGTACTCGTCCGCGCTAACATTTTATCATCATTACAGATTATAATAATAAGCCCGCAGGGCACCTTGAAGCGAGGTGTCGGGGAGTAGCGACCCCGCGGCTTCCCGAGTGCTCCAGGGGGAAATCACCGTTCCTCACCTCCGGCTTGCCTTAGTTGGCTGGTCGGAGTGAACACTGACGAGGAAGCGGTCTCCCGCCTCTGGCTTGCCTTCACCGGCTGGTCGGAGTGGAGTCGCGAGAGCAGAAATGCTCGGAGGATGGACACCTCACGTCAGTGATGAGTTGGCCCGCTCCACAGGATTACCTAGGATGGTTTAAAATCCGGTGAGGTTGCTCCATCCTTCAGCCACTCACGCCCCTGTTGCCCCCTGGCTGTAATTTGCTCGGCTTAATTAGGGTGGCCCAGTTTGTGAGTTGGCGAGTCTCCGCCTGCCATTTTTGTACGTGTATTTTTACATTGTTACGGGAGGCGCCATAGTCCCCATAGTTCCCCCCAGTATCCAATCCACTACCAACCCATTTTCATAGCCCAAGTAGTTTTCATCCGTAGTTTACACAATAGTACTATCCAAACCGGGGGTTGTCCTTGGCTGCATTTTATAGTGTAGACAGGGATAACCGCCGCGCCGGTTTGGTGTCCATTCCATACTTTGCGATTAAAATTGTGACTGAAACGGGCCTCTACGTGTTGGCTTCGGCTCCACGCACGCCTTCCAAATGTCCGGGGCTCCATAGCCCCGTGAAACGGAGACGTTACAAACAAAAATAATAATAATAATAAATTCATTTATTCAGATAATTTAAATCCATATGTTTGTTAGTAAAAGCTTATATCTAGGTAATTATTAGTAAGTAAGTCAAAAACAGATTTAATAATTAGATAGCCATAGTCAATTCTTCATGTCAATTAATACAGTCTAAATAAGTAAATGGTAAAAATTAAAATACATAACAAATTAGATAAAAATTAAAAACATGTCACATTCCAAAAACTTAAAAACAATCAAAGTTAAAATTAAAATTAAAAATCAAATAAAAAATTAAATGTTAGAGCGTCGTTGTTGGTCGAAATGAAAGGCACCTATTATAAACCTCGCGAGAATGGGGCAACAGGCGCATGCCGATGCACCCACTGTTTCCACAACGTCAAGTCCCATCTACAACTCATATCTTTCAGGATGTTGTTCGCACTACCACGTATACGTTTAATTAGTGACGTAGTTCGATTTCGCATAATTGCGTTAAAATCGTCAACATGCGTCTCAGCAAACATTTTTGATGCACTACAGTATCTAGGTAACACCCTGAAACACCCTGAAAGCATCATTATACTGAACCTGCAAAGACCTGTACGTATACACGCTTCGTATAGTTGGCCCACAGACTGCAAGTGTAGAACGTTTGACAATATGACTTGAAGAGCGTTATTTTTACTTGGTTGCTACAACATGCGAATCTCCGGGCCAGCATATTACACCGCACCGCCAATGCCCTGCGCTCCCTCTCTATGTCATCAACATCGTTCAAATCCTCGGTGACCCAATGACCCAGATACCTAAAACGCTCGACTTTCTGCAGTGGCACACCACAGAGCTCCACAAGTGGAGCCGTCAGATACGACTTCGTGCCATCTTTGAACACCATGAGTTCACTTTTGGCGACATTATATCTGAGCCCACGGGCCTCCGCATAAGCTTCACAGATACCCACCAGACGCCTCAACGCCCCGATCGATGGACTCAGAAGCACCATATCATCGGCGTAGCTTATATTATTGACACAAATACCATCTATGTGACAACCGATACCGGTACCACTGAGCTCATCGATCAGCTGGTTGATGTATAAGTTGAAAAGCCGCGGAGAGCTCAACCCCCCCCCCCGCCTTACGCCACATTTCAACACATACCCGTCCGAATAGGCGCCAGCCCACCTTACAGCGTTCACCTGATGCCCGTACCAGTACCTCAACATATTTATAGCGACCTTTGGTACACTGGTCCTTGCTTCCAACTTGTGCCACAGCTGCTCATACGACAAGAGATCGAATGCCTTTGACAAGTCCAGGTAGCAGGCATACACGGGAGTTTTTCTGGCTGTATAGTATTGTACAGTCGACTTGAGGCTCAGAATAGCGGTCTCCGTAGAGAGGCCCGGTCTAAAGCCGAATTGTGCGTCATTCAGTTCAACGTGCTTACTCATGACACCGTCAAGTAGACTGTCCAACACTTTAGCACATACAGTAGCAAGCGATATTGGCCTGTAATTGGACTTGTCAGAGGGATCCGATGTTTTGTTCTTCAGTATAGGTGTGACTATGGTGTACACTAGCTCATCAGGCAAGTAGCTGTGGCTCAAACATAAATTAAAGAACATCTCCAACACCCTTGGCAAATGAGGGCCCGCATGCTTCAGATGCTCAATACTTAAGCCATCGTGCCCCGGGGACTTACCCCTCACCATTGACTGAATTACCTTAGTGACATCTCTAGCAGAAAAGGCGACATCAATTGAGTCCGCCCCCCGAACCCGTACCTCACACTCTTGAGCATCAGGAGCCAGCGGAGACTCGACTATGAAATGTCGCCTGAAGGTGTTAGCGATCTCACACGGATCATGTACGCCAGCCACACTCACAGGAATACTCGGTTTGGAATTTAGTGCGTTAGTTGATTTCCAAAAACTTGAAAAATTATTATTGGCGCGTTGAGGTCCATTTTTATTTGGTTTGCATGTTTTTGGCAGTATTTTAACTTAGACTTAAAAACTCGCCTCGACTCAACCATGTCAACATACAAACTACCTACCTTTGGCTTCCCACGTGATAGCCAAGCATGGTAGCACCTCCGTGCATTCCCGTGAGCATCCCTGACGTAGCGATTCCACCCTGGTACCGATTTACGCTTCGTACTCCCTAATCGCTCTTTCCTAGTACTAATTGACGCTTCTGACAAGATAGCAATTATATCTGCATACATGTTTTCTACAATCATCATAGGGGACTCGTCATTACAAAACTTACCGGCACAATCAATAAGGCCCTGCAAAGACGACAGACTATCCGTGACGCACTTTTTAGTCTGTGAAAATAGAACCTATGCAATTATATGCAGTAACGCACACGACGCGCAAAAACTCTTTTGCCTTTTTGTGCCTTTTTCGCAGACTTTTTGTGCGTCGCAGACTCGATCGCACAAAAAGTGTGCCGTCTGCGCAGGGCCTAAGTTGAACCGGAAAATCAACATCCCTCAACTTAGAGTGACACAAGTTACGATACATATCGATTTCATTCAAATCCCTATCTCCCCAAACTACACTATTACGTTTAACCCTGTGATTGGAATGTGTCGGCCTAATCACATCCACGTGACACTCAATAAGAAGGGGATAGTGATCAGAATTATACACATTTAAAATAGATACATTTAAAACAGAGAGCCTAGCGGCGTCTGTCACGACACAATGATCGAGGCAACTGACACTACCGTGAGCCTCACTCACAAATGTGTATGAGTCCGTAGGCAGCAGTTCGATGTCGACACATGACCACGATTGCTCTCTACAAAAGTTCAGCAATTCAGTACCAAACAGCTCACATGGGTGCGCGTTGAAGTCCCCTAGAATATAAACTGATTCCACGTCGTTACTCTCAACCAACGCATTAATTTCACCTAGGCACTGAGTGAATTCCCCTAGATTATCCTTGGAATCCGTAGGCATGTAAACTGACAGTATCAAAAGGGAACGCTCCCCAATCTCAGCCTTAATAGCCGAGATCCTTACATTGCTACACGGTATGACTGCAACGCATGACAGCACCGACTTCCGCCACAATAGCGCTACGCCTCCGTGGGGCCTCCCTCGTAGCACTCCATCCGCGGTGTCGACCGCCGAAGTCCCCGTGAAGGCAAACTCGTCGTGAATGTCCCCAAGAAAAGGCACGTCATGGGGCATCAACCACGTCTCTTGTAAGGCTATGACGTCTGCCACCTGACAAAGCCTCCGCACACAGCCCGCCGACGTCCGGATATTTTTACAATTGAAGGTTGCTATTTTCAATTTATTAATAGTACCCATCATTAAGTAGATTTCTCACTTCCTTTTATAGCTACGCGATTATGTCGCTTTTCCTCCGCCTGCACGTATATAAAACGGCGATATCTTATCCCGCTTGGCCACTTAGTGGGGTCCATGAAACATGTTAGCTTATTTTGTGGAATGTAAAACTTAAAAGCTTGGTATTGTCTTGTTTGTTTCATATTAATCTTAACCGGTGCTACTACAATTCCCGTTCTCCCCTTAACATATTCAACAATATCTTCCGCCTTCACAGCTACATCGACATTGTAAATATAAAAATGATTTCTGATCTGATTTCAAAATTTTCGCACACAGCACAAAGCATGAGCTTTGATGTTCGATGTAAGCGGTGATGCACACACAAGATGGATTTAAATTTTGGTGAAAATTAATATTTTTATTAAATATGCGGCATTTTTCTTAATTTACCACACTATGTTTGTTTCCAGGATTTGATAGTTATCAGCAACACTATCGATCGGTACAATAATATAGGATGTTTATTTTTTTGCAAAAAAACTAGGTTCGATTAAAAGATGGTAGGAAAAAAATCGAATAATGCCATTTTAGTTTTTGGCAGAATCGGGGACGCAAATCCTTTCAGCATTTTTTTTCTATCCCTTATAGTTTAGGATATCCCCCTGAAAGCCCGCTTAAATGGTTCACCTGTATAGCGTACAAACAATAATAGTAGGTATAGGTTGAGGAGAGAGGTAAAGTTTATACCTCATTTTTTTGAATAATTGCTCTGGCCAGCCCCAGATGGCAGCACTGGACTGAATCAAAAAAATCTTCTCCAGTAATTCACCGTCCATACCTACTTTGTTTTGAAAATCGGGAAAATGCACCGAGCGGTTTCCTCGCTGTAGTGAGGTGAAAAATTGTGTTTCACTCGACAGCAAAGTTTTTTGCATCTCGTACCTTTGAAACCGTAGCAACGCTCAGCATTCTATATTTTGAACCTCTCGCTGCGCTGGTGTTCAATCCTAGAATGCTTCGCTAGCTCAGGTTTCAATACAAGTACTCGCTGCAAAAACCAACTTTGCAGTCATGCATAACAAATAACTATTAGGTACCTATGCCTTAAATAAATCCTATATCAGCCATGGCCATGACGTTTTGTTTTTTTCATTTTCTAATTAGAATAGAAATAAAATTCAGAAAAATTAGAAAATAAAAAAATTAAAACGTAGGGAGGGGCATGGTCGGTCATGGCTGATATAAGTTTTATGGCATTAACATATCTTTTCTAATATCTTTATCCAGGGAGGAAACAGTCGACTACGTTTGTATGGAGAAAAGGGTAGGTAGACTGTCCCCTTAATGTATCTAAATAAATACTTTGATCTACAAAAGTTGTACAATAATTCTTCCCTTAGAACTAGTTATTAAACAGCAAAAGAAATATTTTCTCTTGTAGGTCCTTGTTCAAGGTCCCATCTATCTCTATAATCTAAATTCATTAAAATCGGCTTAGCAATTTAGGCGGAAACACGTAACAGACAGAGTTTCTTTCGCATTTAAAATATTTGTAAGGATAGCTACTTATAAAATAAAACAAAATTACTTGGTCTCACTGTTTTATTAAATACTTCAAAACAAAAAAAAAACAATGTACATATACCTACACGAAAAATGTTCGAAAATAATTATTATTTACACGTAAAATGGGAAACTCAATCTACACTTATCGCTAAAGGTCCTTTTACAAGTATTATAAGATTTTCATTCACTGATAATAAAAATAAATTAATAAAAAATGAAAGAAAAAAAACTCATCACAATTGAACTTTTTAGAAAGGATCGAATCGCGTTTATTTTGTTTTTGCCTCACGTTTTGAGGAGTTTCCAGTTACCCGTGTCACGTGGGAGCCGCGAAAATGATGGAAAAAGTTGATAAAAATTAGATAACTTCAAATTAGTTATAATACGAAATGTACACAATTTAAAAAATATTGATTGTGAGAATGTAAAGTAATATATTTTTTAATATTCCTATTATTTTTAGACCGATAAATTGGAATGAAACATCGACTTGGCACTAAAATGGAGGGATTACATTTTCTCTTAGTTTTCATACACAACTTTTTATTTTAATTAGCTTGGATTCAAGTGGAGATTTTCAATTAGGCCATTACATTTTTATTGTTAATTCCCGATGCACGGAATGGTGTAGTGCCGGGGACATATTTATTGAAAGAAAAACCCAATTACTGATTTTTAAGCGTACATCCAATAATAAAAACTATGAGGATTATGGCGCCTGCAATAACAATGTCTCAAACACGAAAAAATGGCTGACGGAGACTTGCCAAATCACAAACTGGGCTACCCCAATCAGCTCAGCAAATTACAGAACCTGATAATTATTATTTATCAGCGCTACTGAAATTGAAAGTATCCACTTGATTATTTATTAAAGCATCTAACGTTGTCGTATCAGACTTGTTGTAACGGTGAAGTAATAAGGCAAAAGTTTAACATTAACAAGCATACGTTTTAAATTAATTATAAACCAAGACGTCATACGCAACGTACAATCCAGAATCATTTCATACTACAAATATTATTAAACGGGGTATTAGCCATGTTAAAATTTGTTTTTGATGGAGCTCGATACCCCGTTATTTAATCATATTTGTAGTGAAAACAACCGACCTATTTAAGTTTAAAATCGTTTAATTCATATTGCTTATAGGAAATATTTATTGAATATACAGGTTGAACCATTTAAACGGGCCTTCAGGGGGATATCCTAAACTATAAGAGATAGCGAAAAATGCTGAAAGGACTTGCATCCCCGATTTTGATAAAAACTAAAATGGCATTAATAGATTTTTGAAAAATTAATTACCCTAGCCAGGAATTGAACCTTGTCTTTTTGCATAAAAATAAACATCCTTTATTATTGTACCGATTGATAGTGTTGGTGATAGAGATCAAATCCTGGAAACAAACATATTGTGGTAAATCTAGAAAAATAACAATTTTTAATAAAAATATGAAATAGCCAAGTATTCTGTACAAGTACTTGTTTGTTACCCGTACCTATTACAACGACCTAACTCTATTTGAACGACTGCACTAGCATTTTATCATCATTTCAGATCATTTTCTGATTTCAAAATTTCGCACACAGTTCAAATCATGAGCTTTGATGTTTGATGTAAGCAATAATGCACAACTGATAGATGTCTTTTTTGGTGAACATTAATATTTTTATTAAAAAAGAGGCATTTGTCTTGATTTACCACACTATGTTTGTTTCCAGGATTTGATATTTATCAGCAACGCTATCGATCAGTAGAATAATGTAGGGTGTTTATTTTTTTGCAAAACGACAAGGTTCGTTTTCTGGCTAGGGTAATTAATTTTTCGAAAATCTATCAATGCCATTTTAGTTTTTGTCAAAATCGGGGACGCAACTCCATTCAGCATTTTTCTCTATCTCTTATAGTTTAGGATATCCCCATGAAGGCCCGTTTAAATATTATAGTTCACCCTGTATTTGATTTATGTACTAAGAATAGGTTTTTGAAAAAACCTGCTAAAACGTAAGCAACCCAGTGGGCCAGTGGCCACCACAGTGGCAGAAAGCCCGTTGCGTACGTGCCCTTATCTACATTAATTTTAATACTGTGCACATTCTTTTTCTATGAGGAAACCCGCCGCGTCCCGTTGGGCCACCCCAGTGGGTTCAGTGTGAAAGCTCTCTTACAAATGTGCACCTCTTAACATTCTACATTTAATTATTTAATAGTTCTCTAATTTCATAGGCACATTACAGTTTCTTTTTATTCTGCCACACCACAGATAAAATATACTTATAATTTCCATTATTATTTTAGCTCCGCTACATTCATTAGGCCTTTAGATTTAGTTTACTAATACTTAAATAGTAGATAGGTTTTTTTTAAATTTTGGGACGAAGTTAAATTAAAAAGTTCCATTGAATGAAAACAGCAGCATTTTAAAGCGAGACAGAATATTGTCTATTGCTATGCTGTAGGCACCATGTTTATTTATTTTTTAATTAGGTAGTTTATTTTCTGAACATTTTGAGCTCGAACTATCACACACTCATGCGCACCTTTGTTTAACATTACTTCTTAATAGATCTGTGGCATTCTTTACGGTTACATTTACGAAATAGTAACACTAAAATTGTATCGGTAAAAGATGACAACAATATTTTTCATAACACTTATAAAAACTGGCACAGATTATAAAGAAGCTGCATTTCTGCAGTTTCCCATCGCTTCCTTCTATTCAGCGTTGATTGTAATAGTTTTCCCTTTAGGATCATCGAAGCGGTCCATGGTCCGGATGTCCATCATCATCATGACTCCGTAGAACATGATGGACAACAGAATGGCCACCACGAAGAGACCAGCCCATATCGGCGCTGTGAAGAATCCCACGCAGTTGAGAGAGTCACCGAAAACGCGAGTGGAGTTGTCACTGAAGAACGGTTGAATCTGAAATGAAATGTATTTATTTATTTACTTGCTGCGGCCCCGGGGTTTCACCCATGTAAGGCCCGATCCCGTGGGAATATCGGGATCAAAGGTAGCCTATGTTACTCAGGGTGAATGTAGCTTTCTAATGGTGAAAGAATTTTTGAAATCGGTCCAGTAGTTTCGGAGATTACCCCCAATATACATACATACATATATAGATACATGTTACCAACGTTACCTCTTTACAATATTAAGTATAGAAGTATACAGGGTCAACCATTTAAATGGGTCTTTAGGGGGATATCCTAAACTATAGAAGATAGCGAAAAATGATGAAAGGAGTTGCGTCCCCGATTTTGACAAAAACTAAAATGGCATTATTAGATTTTTGAAAAATTCACTACCCTAGCCAGGAATCGAACCTTGTCTTTTTGCAAAATAATAAACATCCTGTATTATTATACCAATCGATAGTGTTGCTGATAAAGATCAAATCCTGGAAACAAACATAATATGGTAAATCAAGACAAATGCTTATTTTTTAATAAAAATATTTAATTACACTAAAAACTAATCTAACAGTGATATCCATCACTACTTTCAACAAGTATCAAAGCTTATGCTTTGAACTGTTGACGAAAATTTTTAAATAAGAACATGATCTGTAATGGTGATAAATGCTACTGCAGTCGTTCAAATCGAGTAGGTCGTGGTAATAGGCACAGGGAACGCTCGAGTACTTGTACCAAATACTTGAGTGTTCCATATTTTTACTCAAAAATAGCCATTTCTCTCGATTTACCACACTATGTTTGTTTTCAGGATATGATCTTTATCAGTAACACTATCAATCGATATAATAATATAGGATGTTTATTTTTTTGCAAAAAAAAAAGGTTCGATTCCTGGCTAGGGTAATGAATTTTTCAAAAACCTAAATATGCCAATTTAGTTTTTGTCAATATCGGGGACGCGACTCCTTTCAGCATTTTTCGCTATCTCTTATAGTTTAGGATATCCCCCTGAAGGCTCATTTATATGGTTTCACCCTGTAGATAGTATAGATTAATATTATAGGATGATATTTTACCTTCAAATCGTCAAGGGTCAAGCTTTTAGTGCCGTTCAACGTTGTGAAGAAGACAGCCGGAGCGCATCGGTAAGAGAAACCGTCGAGGGCATTGATGTCCAAGTCGGGCCGGAGAGTCACCGTGGTACCTGCCGATGTTACCGTTGCTGATTCTGAAACCGAATACATTACAAAACTTAATTGCAGGTTAAAATTATTATGTTTAACAAATATAATTTGTCATTTTTTGCAAAGACGAATGACAGCTGTGTGTAAGATTTAGACAGAAGGATGAACACTGACAAGTCTGGTTGCCGATACGACTTGGGTGTAGATGAAAGAACAGAAATGTACAAACCACTATTTGACAATAGATAACAGAGAAAGAGAGATGGATTGATTAATTATCAAATAAACAAGAGGCAGTGAGAGGAAGAATAAGTCTTCTATTTTTATACAGGTTTCACTTTTCTTTGCCTGACTCACAATAAAATTCATATAAAATAACACTAGAGGGCAGATTATCCAAAATATTTGGGGAACATGGGTGTTTGGAAAACCGGTTTATTCGGAGAATCAAACCATTTATTTATATGTATGAATCTATATATAGAAAAGAAAGTTGTATTAGTTACACTGTTTATAACTCGAGAACGGCTGAACCAATGTGAAACCGCGGGGCGCCACTAGTATACTATAAATAAAAAAACGAATCCAAGTATATATCAATGTAATAAACAGGGGTCGGAATAGGTAGAGTCAAATAGGGTTACTGACCTCAAATTTACATGATTGTAGATGTTAACATGGACATGCTTTCGGAATACCAAAATTTTATTACAATCTTTCGGAATTTTATCAGAGTAGGTCGATTGCTTCCGGTTTAATGAACTAAAACCTGTATGTTAATAAAGACATGCCGCCGCAGCGGTATTCCGAAATTTAAAAAAATCCCGACATAATTGCTACGTAACATGATTTATTTTCTCAACTCTTTTGACTTGAAATAATCGTTTAATATTTAATAATATTAACAATAACTAGCCAGATAACGTAAATAAAATAAAATCGAATACGTTATGGAACGCAACCCAGATTTGGACCTAATTCGTAAGTATAGCGAAAAAATTGAAAAAAATGAAATAATGAACAAATAATGTATACACATTATTTCTTAGTGTTAATCCCTTCTTCTTAGTGTTAAACACTTTTTGAAAGCATTTTTTCAAAAAGCAAATAATGTATTTTAAATATGCACCACTTACGTCTACTGACGTGGAAAGGTCATTTTCGACCTACAAATGGATATTAGATGTAAAAAGAATTTCATTAAAAATAGAAAATATGGAAAAACTGATGGTTATTTTAATTGTACAGCCTACAATGCTGAAATTGTAACTGTAACAGATGACGATGAAGATTGAGTGACATTAACTGCGCCCCGCACTTAAATCATATACACCTAGTGCGATCCGTGTATACTGCGATTCGAGTATACTTTTTATCAAGATATCCGTGGAAACATCTTTATAAAAAGTAGTCAAAATTAATTTCGGTTTATAGCTACATATAAGTTTCTTTATATATTTAAGTGGTTAGAATGGTCATTAAAGACTTGTGTACCCTACTGTGTCGATTCCCAAACAATTTCGGAAAAGGGCAAGATGAAGATCTCTTCAAGATTTGAAGTGCTTATTTCCCTAGTACATATTTTCAATCTAGTGGATAGTGGATTTACGCACCTACACAGTGCGCGGTACTGTCAATTTTTGCCTTACAGATATACCTACCTAAAAATTGTTTAATATAAATGTGATTGAAACTTGAAAATTATGAAGTATTGAAAACAATAAACGTCTGTGTTTTACTTGTGCTCATTTCATTTTAGAAAAGTAATTCACATAAAATTAATTTATCGTCCTCGTTTTTTTTTGGTCGGTTAAAAAAAATAAAGGGTGTCCCTATATTGTGCATTTTACCTACATGAAACTTAACAGAAAACTTAAATTTCACATGTCAAGTTAGAAATCACCTACGTAAAAGTGTGAATTGAACCCTCGTTGCATTAACCCAATTCGTACTTACCGGTTTTTCCTGTCATTGTAGACGATGTAAACTTTGTTTTTTAATCATATTTTATGTATTTGATGCAATTCCGGAATTCCGAAATGATTTCCATATTTCTTGAAAACAAGGCATATCCATGTTATGCTATCATGATGCAAGTACATAAAATGACTCTACCTATTCCGACCCCTGGTAATAAATTACAGGCTGTGCCACCACACCACACCGAGGTTGGGCAGTAGTGTTAGGACATAATAGGGGGCCTTTTATAAATTTAAATAGATATAACTAGGTCAACTAGCAGTACAAAAAGTTAGTTAGCAGTGCTAACAGTTCATCCATTTTTGTTCTTCCATCTATGGACTGGGGTTCGTGCAAGTGTTGATAAGCTAGAACCAAGAAAAAGTAAGACTAGGACACTTACCAAAGAACCAGTAACCAGCGAGTTTTTTAAAGTTGAACACCAGCGAATTCTCATTCTCAAAGTTTAGGATCGTATTTTGAGTACCCAATGTATCATTGTAAGTGGTACTTGAAGATATTACGTTTCCGAGGTTGACTTCATTGTTTCCATCTTGTACTACAATAGAATCAGCATAGAAGAGAAGCCCAGTTACGTTTACGTACGTCGAGGTAGAGTTTGCGGTAGCCTGTCGGCGGTAACGTAAATGCTCAGTCGGAATCACCCAGGATGGATTTTCAGCTGTATAAATAGCTATTAAGTTCGGATACTGAGCTTGGAGCTTCGTAATTGTACTCTTCATGAAGTCGTTGTGTCGACGAAGGAGGTCGAAGCGTGATTCGCCTTCTTTGGCATCTTCTAATTCGATGTACAAAAGTTTAGAAGTTCTCGCCTCAATTTCAGCAGTGAGACCGTCTTCTGTAAGCTTCACGCGGTCTGTTTCGTCAGGGTTGGCTACGGATTCCAGAGCCAGGAGTGGGTTGGATACAGCAGGCAGGTAAAGCGCATTTCCAAGGTTGCTTTGTAGGTATGGAAAAGCTGTTTTCCCATCGGCGTTTTTGCGTGACAAATCCTCGATTGATAGTGTTTTCTCAATGAAAGCAACTGCGAAAGGCTGCTCGGCGAGTTCCTTTTCTAGAATATTGCCGAATCTGCCGGCCGTTGTGGTGTGAAGCGGGTAAGACTTCGCTGGGACTTTCGCGAGGTCGCCCCATAGGAAAACTGGCACGACAGTCGCATTACAAACTACACTTAACAGTAAAACAGTGAACACTGTGCGGCTAAACGCCATTTTTACTTATTTCACTAAACTAGCTGATGTTCCTATGACTAAAAATATAGTTTGAACTAAAAAGATTGAAATTGGGCGATGACGAAAAGTGAACATCGGTCATGTGAAAAATGATCATATGATTGGCTAGATTTGACGGTTATCTATGCTTTTTGGAGTTGGCAGTATAAAAATATTTATATTAAGTATAGGAATAATACTTTCTGATATTTTGTTCTAAGTTTTTATGTGAGAATATAGCTTACTAAACGGATTTGCAATCAGTTTGATAGCCATTAAAAACTCGTCACAAAGTAATTAAGTTATAAAAGAACGTTGCCATTGCTAAAATAGTAAAGCTTTGTCTATGGTTACAAGTGTCGATGTCAAATCGATTTTACGTCACTGTCTAAAATCCACAGAGAATTTTTTTTTTTTGAGTTCTGTTTGAGAATGGTTTGAGACGCCATCATGTGAACGCGAATTTTCATTCGTGAAACCTAGTCGGATTAAGACTACTTGATGCCTTAAGCAATCCACGCCTGTGGGTGGGCCCCTATCCGGAATGGAAAGTCCTAAATTTCTCCGACAGTCGTTTCACCTACGATACGACGACGACGGGACGTTTCATTTCCTAGAGATTCGCCGACAGCACCGTTCACCAATCGATCTAACTGGAAATAATGAATTACGGTAAGTAAAGTGAAGGGAAAGGAAAAGGAAAGTAAAGGGATAAACCACGACTTTTCAGGAGAGCCAAAATACTATTTTTTATTGGAATGAAGTTCCTTCTCGCGCGTTGCGAAAGGGGACTAGACGGAAAAAAATAAGACTAAAAGTTGTAGTTAGTTAGTTAGTTTCGCTGAGCCTTTTCCGCACTTAGCCTCACAATTGGGCCATTGTACGTGATTTGTTAGAGGGCTTAAGACGCCACGGGAGCCTACCCCGCATTGCCGAATATCCCACGCCTTCGGACCGTGGTTTATCCTAGGAGATGTTGGTTTCCTCACGATGTTTTCCTTCACCGTAAGAGCGATGTTAATAGCGCACTAAAATTTTTCTTAAAGAAAAAGACATTGGTGCGCGGTCGGCCTGGATTCGAAACCACGACCTTCGGAATGAAAGTCGCGGTATCTACCACTAGACCAACACCGCTCACTAAAAGTTGTAACGGACACACTTTTTTTAGGGTTCCGTATCCAATGGATAAAAACGAAACCCTATTACTGAGACTTCGCTGTCTGTCCGTCTGTCCGTCTGTCCGTCTGTCCGTCTGTCCGTCTGTCCGTCTGTCCGTCTGTCCGTCTGTCCGTCTGTCCGTCTGTCCGTCTGTCCGTCTGTCGTTGTTCACCTCGAAAAAACTTCATACTTCTAAACATTTATCAAATGTTTTTCCTCTATTCCTAGTCCTAGTCTCGGAAAATGAGACGATAAAACAGCGTCTAGCTGACGCACTAGCCTCAGTCGTATGTCGAACCGTTACCTCGTGAGCACGTGCTGTCACACTGCGATTATCTTTTTGAAATCCATAAAAATGCCTTTTTGGTTATTTATAAATGCCTGAATCATTCATAAAGACAAATTTGAAATGAGGTTCTTTCTACCTTATTTTTCGAATACGCAATGTTACTATACACGGTGCTCCGAGGAGGGGGTATTATGCCGAAAGGGGGTTGTTCTAGAGGTCTAGGCGAACAACTTTTGTTCTACAAGTTTTGAAAATTCGAAGTAGTTTTCGAAAATTTTGAGTTTAAAGTTTGAAAATCAGCTGTTTTTTAGAGTTTGAGGTCATTGGCCTTAAGGTATTTATTTTATTTAGTTTGGACCACTACTATCTAAACATTAATTGCCTTTTTTTTTACAAAAACAGCTGTTTTTTTTTAGTGATACATCGAAAAAAAATTTGATATTCCAAAATTTCGTTGAATAAAAGTAGTTCGCCTAGACCTTTAGAACAAAATACAATACAATATACAATACAATATTTATTTATTATTATGAAACTTATTAAATATATCTCAAATTACATAATAAATCAGTTCTACACTAAGCACAGCTTGTATCGCAGTAACCGATATACCAATATAACAATGATGATGACATTTAATAATTATTCATATAAATATATACCTTATGGACTAACATACATACTCATAATACAAAAATTAGGGTTAAGGGTTTTCTTTCTTCGGACGAGCTTCCCTAAAACGTCGGTAGACTATGCCAGCTGGCCAGAAATCGGCGGAAAAAATAACATCTTTCAGCGGCGCTGGGATCCGGAGCACAAAGGATTTGAAGTTAGTTTTCCTTTGCGATTCCAGTTCTTCTAGCTGAAAAACACCCGAGACCGAGGCAAGACTGTTGTTGGCCTTGATATATTCCTGAACATCCTTGTTAGATGTGGTCTTGCAGAACCGCGACAAATACATGGATATCACTGGCTCGGCAGCCTTCAATGTGGTCGGTGTTGCAGTGCCGCGATAATTCCGAAGAATCGAACGTCGTTTCTTTTTCTCCACGAGAGTGAAGCCGTTATTGTCCACCACTTGATGCACAGGAGCTTGCTTCGGGACGTTAACGGCCTGCGCAAAGGTTTTCTTTGGAACCGGGTTTGGATTCTTAGATATAAACTTTTGCGGCACATCTAAGGGTCGGTCAATAGCCAGCACGATCGGCTTGATCGGTTCATTCGCATCGGCTGGTATGTTGGTATGTGAAATTCGACGCCCGGTGTCACGGCCGCCTCTTCGCCTAGTGTTAACATTTTGAGCTGACGTCGGCGAAACCTCGATGCACCGAGCGGACGTAGCAACTGTAATATTGCGAAACGCTAACTCAGCTCGTAGATCGGTGACGGTACGTTCTGTCAACTCCAACTTGGCACGAATGTCGTTGACCTCAATCTTCAGCGTCCTGATTTCTTGAAGCAGCTGGGAAACGTCTTGATTGTCCGACGTAGCCTTCGACACATACTTCGGGATGTCACCAGGATCAGCATAATTGAACGCCATCTCAATGTAATTTACAACGTAATTCAACAGAACAACCCCCTTTCGGCTTAATACCCCCTCGTCGAAACATCCTGTATACCGTATCTACTTACTATTTTTGTTTTCATCTAAGGTTTAAGTAAGTACATCTTGTACCTACTATTTACGTATTCTGTGGTTTGAGTTTGAGTTCTTCACAGTTCACAGTTCATACGAATATATAAATTATACGAATCGTACGAATCATATAAATTCTTGTGAAGACTCTTTTCTGGAAACTTATTATAATCATTAAGAATAGGTACTTCTTTATGGCGTTTGTTCACACTCACTGAAATGAAACAATACAAGTACACTGGAATTGCTATGCTCCATACAAAATGACATTTGATCTTTGTGCCTTTTTTTATCTGCGCTATGTTGGGCTGTTGTCGCGCGTTTTCTATTGAAAGTGATGGTGACCGTCCATGGAACTATTAGTTCCGGAGTAATAATCCATGGACGGTCACCATCACTTTCAAATAGAAAACGCGCGACAACAGCGCAACATGGCGCAGATCAAATAGGCACAAAATTCAGTGCGAGACCTCCTGTCCATATTATTCAGGTCATTGCATTAGGTATTTAAACTCCAATAAATAATGTCGTGCACGTCATGTGCACGTCCAATATGCAAGCCAATTGTCAAGTTTCAACATTTAAATACGGCTTTGATTGAAATAAAAATAAATCTAGCTGCTCTCAAAATGAAAATTAACACAATTATTTTAATTGCATTATGCCAAGACTGCTTCTCTGATAAAGATGGGGTCCCACTGTTCGTGGTCGACGACGCCAAAGCGACGTCACACTGGAACCTACTCCCAAATCCGCTAAGGAAAATTGACTCAACTTACTTCGGAGAAATAGCAGCCGAAACTACAAAGCGAAGCAACTGCATTATCATTTTTGTGGAAGAAGAACTGTGTACTGAAGATCTCATTATGAAAGATTCTCTAGGAACCGCTTTTAGAAATCTAAGACAAGGTTTGGACGGAGACAAAGTAAAATACATACCCTCAATCTCGCAACCTTACCATGTTCTGACGCATTTGTTCCCGAAGACGAAATCAAATGTGTATCTTCTAGATTCAGCCGATCAATTGCAGCTCCCACCTAAGTACTTCAAGTACTTTTATGTTACTTTCACAAGAGTTTATAACGAAACCAAAATCGAAGCTTTGAGACACCATGATACTATAATGTACGAAGTGATTGAGAAAGTTAAAGAGGTAACTTTAAATGGGTACCCACTATTTTACCTTCAGCGGGGTTCACATTACGAAACTAGTGGAGTTTAAGAGTTATTTCACAAACATATTTGCGTAGCCACACAAGGCACACAACCCCTGAAACTACTGATCTACATAATAAATGATAAAGCGTCCATTGAGTTAATAAGTAGTAACTAGAGAAGATGGCCCAACCAAACTTTTTGTAACACGAGTTGGGGCCTACTCCCACCTTTGAATTTAGTCTATGACTGACGCTAGACGCGACGAGACGTATGTATTCTGTGTATTTAAAAAATTTTAATTGACTTCAATATGCTTTCGTGTGTCCTGAGATATTGTACAAACAGCGCATGAATTACAAATAAAGCCCAAGGAATCACCTTCCATCATTAAGTACACTTTATATTATCGATAGAGAAAAATATTTTATAAAATCACTGCGACATTTAGACATTACTCAATGATGCTTTTGACGTTTGATTCGTCGCGGAAAAATTAAGCCTTTTAAGCGCTTTATTTAATTTTTACCATAGACGTTACAATATTGTTAGCGTAGCAGCAGCTTTTTTGTAATGGTTTCGTGTAATAGAAACATGGAATTTGTTTGAGATAGCTTCTCTAGGTACTTGTATCTCAATGATAGCGTCCCCAATTATAGCCAACATTTAGACTTGCAGGCGGGGTACGCGGTACCATCAGGCCACTCCTAGGAGCTACCATCCGGGATCAATTATAGACAGATCATGTCCCCAAACGCTAGTACAGTGTAGTCGAAGGAGAGCTGCCTCGTGCCCAAGTGACATTAGTTGCGTAGACACAGCGGTAGCCTTACATTTCGGAAGGACCCAAAAGCAAAATGCCCTAC
This sequence comes from Idaea biselata, assembly GCA_958496205.1. Taxonomy (NCBI): domain Eukaryota; kingdom Metazoa; phylum Arthropoda; class Insecta; order Lepidoptera; family Geometridae; genus Idaea; species Idaea biselata. Next base: position 12,912,421 of record OY292406.1, read on the forward strand.
ATATTAAAACGTCACAAGATCTAAATGACCTAATAGTAAAACGTCTCCTGTTATCGGAATCGGAGACAGGATCGAAATGGCCCTGATAGCAAAATGATCTATTACCGAAATGCCTTCAATGTAGAGTTTCAGCATTTCGATAATAGGTCGTTTTGCTATCAGGGCCATTTAGATCTTGTGACGTTGTAATAATTTTGTACTTAGGGCATTTTGCTTTTAGAGCAAGAGCCCGTGAACCCCAGACCTTCGTTATTTTATAAAAGCTGTAAGTTTGTCAGGGCATGCTCCTACACACAGCTGTAAGAACGCTGGACTATTATGAAGTTTGGCTTGTAGTGGCTTTGGCAGGTAAACGGTACTAAAGGTGTGTAAAATTATCGATCTAAATTCATCAAATAATAAAATGTGATTTTTAGGTATTACCTTCAGAATACTATTAAAAATCACGTCGTTCATTGCCAGACACTTAACATCGTGGCAACCCCTTGCCAGACACCCTTAATGTTAATGAAATAATTCTACTTACGTTATAGTATAAAAGCTGATTTTTATATATAATACTTGGGTAATAAGTAGATGATGTTTCCTCATTAGCCAGACATTTTTGATAGTTCCAATCCCTTGCCAGACAAAGGAAAGTCTGTACCTGCCAAAGACACTACAAGCTAAACTTCATAATAGTCCAGCGTTCTTACCTGTGTATAGGAGCATGCCCTGACAAACTTTCAGCTTTTATAAAATAACGAAGGTCTGGGGTTCACGGGCTCTTAGACTATTTCAGGTCCTTCCGAGATGTAAGGAGCGGCACTACCTTTTTGATAAAGTTGCTTTCAACAACTGCTGCGAGACTGCTTTTTATGAAATTGACGCTCCATAATGCATGCCATAGTAGTTTCGTAATGTAAATCTCGCTTTAGTTATATTATTTAAGATGCCGCCACTTCGAACAGTTATGGACTATTGTGGCAAGTGGCAACTGGCAACCCTTTATAGTACATCACTAATTCCCGTTGAGTCTAGAAACTTCGAGATTCTTTGGGCTGTAATGTTGTGTACCTCGTTAGGTTGCAGTATAATGACTGTCGACCTAGGTGGATACCTTCTTCAAAAAGACGTGAAGTCACCAACCATAATCAGAGAAGATGGTGTTTTGGGTATTCCGCATCGACCAATCCATGCGCGTAGTTCATAACAGCCTACGATTAGGTATTGTCTAATCAACCGTGTCTTCGCGAAAATCCTGTTTATTAAATTTCCCGCGACATATGAAATTGCGGAACCCTAGGCGCGTGAGCTCAACTCGTACTTGACTATTTTTTTCTCTGTTTTTAGACCAAAAGAGGACCGATTATTGCTTTCTATACCGGCCAAAGGAACCCTGTTACAATTATAAATGTAGATTTTGGCAAAAGAAAAAAACCAGCGGTCGATCCGGATGACATAGTGATCAGATCATCGCAGGCCATGTTCAGGCTTTCTGGTAAATATAATATCTTCGAGAACAGTCTACCTACTCTGTATCCATACAAACGTAATCGATTGTTTCCTCCCTGGATAAAGACATTATGCCAAATGAGCAAATATGTTTATGCCATAAAACCTATATCTGCCGTGACTATGCCCCTACGTTATGTTTTTATTTTCATTTTCCAATTAAAATAGAAATAAAACTCATAAAAATTAGATAATGGAAATCATCATGTCATGAATGAATGATATGTCTTTACCCAGGAAAGTAACAGTCGACTACGTTTGTAAAGTTTGTATGGAGAAAAGAGAAGGTAGACTGTCCCCTTAAGGTCAAAATACACGCAGGCACTGACACTGACACCTTACCCAAACAAAACAGACCACACCGACAGCACACTTTAAAAGAAATTCATGCATGTGTGCTGTAGGTGTTGTCTATGTAAGTGTAAGTAAGTGTCATCGTGTATTTGAAGCTTTAGTAGCTTCGACGGGAATTTCACTCACGTAAGTCCATATCCCGTATTGTATATAGGAATATCAGCACAAAATTCCAGATTTCCAACTATCTGTCTGTTCTATTATTTATTTATTTATTATTTATTTATTTATTATTTATTTATTTATTAAATGACATAATTACAATTCATACAATGGTTATATATAAACAAATGCCACGTAAACCTCAATGGTTTGTCTTGGCATCTCCAATCGTAGCTACATAATTAGGTTTTTTTACTATAGCTAGTGTTTAATAACGTACATTTCTGAATTATAAACGAGTTTAATACGAAACAAACACAGTCAGTAGTACAGTCACAGTATTTAGTACAGTCAGTTTAAATAAAGATAAGGGGTTAGGTAAACTTTGACCTAGACATATTTTAGGGTTCCGTGCCCAAAGGGTAAAAACGGGACCCCTTTTCTAAGACTCCAGTGTACGTCTGTGTGATAGCTACCGTGATAGCTAGTTATTAAAATTTGTAATTTTCACGGATGTAGTTTTGATATTTTTTATTTATGTCCAAGTATCTACTACAGATTTTGCAAAGTTTCAAATACACGACGCGATGACACTGGACACAATCTGACGGTAGCAATATTTTTGTGTCGACGACAAGTCGTCCGGCGAAGTTCCGGTTCCGGGTCAATTATACCATTGCAGTCAATCTTTTATTTCATATTTGACTTTGACCAAGTGTACCGCTTTCCATACATTTTTGAGTCAACAATAAAGTTTCGATTGCAGTAATTCAGTTGTAAGTTATAAATAGTGTCATTTTGAATGTATTGTTTGCAATGAATTGTAATGATGTTTTCGCTTATTCCAATACAGGAAAAACCCCAGCCCCTCTGTATTTCAAAGGTAGTCTATCAATCCACAGGGTTATCTTCGTCGACTCGCGCCCGCTCGGTCCGCTTCGCGTCGACACCGGAGGTGGTGTCGGAGCACTGGACACACGACACCTACTCCGTCAAGATGTCCTACACTGAGTTCGAGCTGTATTTCCTATTCAGGTTCACGGATCGAGACTGGATGTTGGGTTAGTAGTACTGAGGCTCTATTTTTGAATGGCTTGTGCCACTTCGAGCGATTTAAATTGCTCGACTTGTACAGAACGTTCGATGTCGATATTTTTTCTCTGTGAATCGCACGACCGCACCGTGTGGTCTCAAACACTCGCTGCAGGAGTCCGACATCGAACGAAAATTCTGTCTAATATCTTTACCCAACGAGGAAACAGTCGATGTAAGTTTGTATGAAGAAAAGAGTAGGTAGACTTTCTCCTGAATTGGTTAAGGCACTAATCTGGGGCTGTTTACACGTCCAGATACAGTGGAGTTGATCCAAGGAGACGAGACTGTGGGCCACAAACTGTTGAACTTCGGCTCGCCGTGGGGCCGCTCCTACGTCTGCTCGTGTCCTATCATAGTGCCCAATTACAGAGACGGCAGCAGAGTTACTATATCTAAATATCAGGTACCTATATGAAAAAGAAACACCGGCCAAGTGCGAGTCCGATTCGTGCTAGGGTTCCGTACCGTCCCACTGTCACAATTGGGGACGGAACCCTAAAATGAAGACTGGATCAACCAATCCGTGACGGCACCCGAATGTTATAATTTATTTTACCACTGGCGCCAGTCCGTCACTCTATCACTAGATGGCGCCAGTAGTAAAATAAAACGCGGTATCGTTGTGTTTTAATGACTTAAATCACGTTTGTTGTATGGAATCCCCTTTAAATATTTGTTGTATTTTGTTTTTAGTATTTGTTGTTATAGCGGCTACAGAAATACATTATCTGTGAAAGTTTCAACTGTCTAGCCATCATGGTTCATAAGATACAGCCTGGTGACAGACGGACAGACGGACAGACAGCAAAGTCTCAGTAATATGGTCCCGTTTTTACCTTTAGGATACGGAACTCTGAAAATAAATTGTGCCACAAGACCTTGATTTTTGCAAAATTTCGTGATTCTAGGTCAACGGGAAGTACCTTTAGATTTTCGATCCAAAAAATATTGAATACTTCCGTCCGGTTCTCAGGTTCCTTTTTACCTTTTGAGGAACAAAACCCTAAAAATTGTCCGTAGATCCAGCTTTTGGAAAAAGTCACCAGAAAACCCCTAGTGGCACGAAAGGCGATAGGAACAAATAAGAAAGAAGGAGAAAACGAGAAAAAGGGCTTGAGTCTAAGAAGGTTCGACATAGACGAAACAATCGAGAAAATCAAGGATATGTTAGGAAGAGAGCCAAATATAGATGAAATCATCGAGAAAGTAAGGGAATACGCAGAAGCCAACCCCGACGATACGGAGGAACAAGTGATAGACTACGCCAAGTCACTCTCTACACAGACTACTGAGGGCTCCACTACATCCCCAGAGTTCGGACCGAGTGACAACTGTGAACCGTACTTCAACGGTCCAATCTTAACAGGTAATACTACCGCAGAGTTTTGTTAACAATCTCCAAGTCACTCTCCTCACAGCCCTCTACTGAGGGCTCCACTACATCCCCAGAGTTCGGACCGAGTGACAACTGTGAACCGTACTTCAACGGTCCAATCTTAACAGGTAACACTAACGCAGAGTTTTGTTAACAATCTCCAAGTCGCCGAATTGGCCGAAACTTTTGCCGAAACCGAAACTGATTTCGGAAGTTGTCGTGCACGCTCGCCTGACTTCGTTTCTCGCGTTATTTGCACAAAATAATAAAAATATTTTTAATATTTTTTCAACCTTTCAACCATAAAAAAAAATCCGCGCCCCCCCCTTCCTCCAGTCCAGATTATCAGGTCGGAATAAATATCAGTAATAGGATCCCGTTTTCACCTTTTGGGTACGGAACCCTAAAAAGGATTCCATTACAAAATATTTTTTTATTGCTCATTAAAGTTTTACAAAAGGTATTTGATAAGTAGTACCAAATACGTTTAATAGCTCCCGTGAGGTTGGCGCGGGGCCAGTCTAAACTCTGTTATGGTTCTTATTGTTCAGAAATTCGCCCACTAAATAAATAAAAAAATTCTGTGAACAACACACAGCGCCATCTAGCCCCGTGGTAAGCGACTGAGCTTGTGTTACGGTGACTAGACTACGGATATAATACTTATATTTATTTTTCTTTTGTAAATACATACATATTATACATATACACCCAGACCTGACACAAATATTTATTTGTAAGCATAAATAAAATACTAAAGAATCAATATTATGTTCTTGACAAAGGCGTTAATTTCAAATAATTTAATATTAAACAGTCTGAAATGCATTTTCTCAGCGATCGTAGGTGGCCCGCGCCCCCCTGTAAAGGTCCCTGGGGGGCGCCCCCCCACTTAGTGAACCCCTGCTCTAAAACGTAGTCGACTGTTTCCTCCCTGGATAAAGAATCCAGGGAGGAAACAGTCTACTACGTTTGTATGGAAAAAGAGAATGGAGACTGTCCTCTTAAATAAATTATTACAACAAACTTAATATACTGTGTTCCATTTCATGTCCTAATTAATACAAAAATAATGGAAAAATCACCATTTTTCAGTATTTTAAGGATTTTTTACTTGACCACGTGAGTTTCGGTTTCGGTTTCGGCCGAAACTTAAACCACGGCCGAATATTCGGTTTCGTTTTCGGCAGGAAAACCAGTTTCGAACGGACTCTGCTAAATATATGAACAAAGGTACCAAATAGGTACTAAATAATGAGCATTGTTTGGTGTAAATCTATTGCATGGTCATGATTAGTGTTTGTTGTTATATTGGTCAGGTCTGTTCGTGAGTGGGATCTTGCTAATGATCCTCTGCGCGGGGATCCTGAGCATGGCGGACATCAACTCCAACGGCAGATACGACGACCCCAACGGCAGAGAGATCTTGTCGAAGGCGGACTTAGCAGCTAACTGATCTTCTCGTACTATATTGCCGCTCATTTTGTAACAATTTACTAGGAAATAGAATATTTCCCAATTTACTAATTTACTAAATTATCAAAGTTCGTTGTTGAATACTGTTTAAAACTTGAAACAGTCTATAAATGGTTTTGTACCTAGAATACATTATACTTACATTGAATTACTGATTCTGTGCATTATACAGGGTGTTTCGACGAGGGGGTATTAAGCCGAAAGGGGGTTGTTCTAGAGGTCTAGGCGAACAACTTTTATTATACGACTTTTGGAAATTCGAACTTTTTTTTTGAAAATTTTAAAGTTGTATCACTAAAAAAAACAGTTGTTTTTGTAAAAAAATGCAATTAATGTTTAGATTGCAGTGGTCCAAACTAAATAAAAGAGCACCGTAAGGCCAATGACCTCAAACTCTAAAAAACAGCTGATTTTCATGCAAAATTTAAACTCAAAATTTTCGAAAACTACTTCGAATTTCCAAAACTTGTAGAACAAAAGTTGTTCGCCTAGACCTCTAGAACAACCCCCTTTCGGCTTAATACCCCCTCCTTGGAGCACCGTGTATAACTGATTCTGTCCATTGTATAACTGATTATGTGCATTGTATAACTGATTATGTGCATTGTATAACTGATTATACAACAACATTGTACGACTGATTATATTCATTGTATAACTAATATCACATTAGCTGTGTTGTTATTGTCAATTGTATATGTCTTTCATGTTTTAGGTACAATGAATGACTGATTTTAATCGTTATTTTGACATAACATTACGTTCTTTGGACATTGGCAAATTATAATGTTTTTTTTAGATTAGTACATAGATTTTGTTTTATTTGTGTTAGAGTAATAATAATTTGAGTTTATTTAATTTTTAGTACATACCTAAGATTAATTTAATTATTTATTGTCAGGAATAATTAATAGTCTCTTATTTCAATTAAAGTTAATTAAATAAAACAATACTTAGCAAAAATAGTTGTTTATTTAATAAAGAACAAAAAATATAAAATAAATAGAAACGCAATCCAAATTATAAATAAACCAATAGATACCTACATTATTATTATTAGATATAATTATTTAGAGTTGTTTTTATTTTTATTTTTAAAAACCATGGAAAGTTCGGTTTGCCTGTAAAGGTTTCCCTAAGTGGGGGCGCGCCCCCACTTAGGGAACCCCTGATCTAGATAATAAAAAAATAACCCTTAACACATAGAACAGTTTTTTTTAGTATGAAAAAAAAAAGTATTTTGAACGAACAACCGGGCCTTATAAAGGACCATCGACATTCGATACGGCACCGATTTTGAATCCAATATGACGGCGATAGATGAAAAATTCTTTCAAAGAAATATAATTTTATACTATGCGCTAGCTAGCTACTAGCTTTGTTCCGCGGTTTCTTAGAACCAAAAGACAGCCATAGGATAGGTGTACTTCTTTGCCTCTAAGGCGATACAAAGTTCGCCGGGTCAGGTAGGTTAGAATATATTTTGTTATATTCACATTTTCCCGGCTCTTAATCGCGTATTATTTATTCAGTCCCCTCGCGACCAAGACCATTGTAACATGGTTGAAACGTCGAGTTAAGGAAGGAAATAATAATACTTACGTGTCTAAGACTCGGGAGTATGTTAACAAATCGTTTGAATTAAAAAAATATTTTGTTGTTGTTTTAAATAGTATCTATAGGTAGGTCTAGGTAGGTATTACTAGGTATCTATAGGTTCAGAAACTTAGATCACAAATGTAAACAAAAAATTGACAATTTATAAGGAGAAAGTAAATAAAAAACTGTCACTTTCAAATAAATGTATGTGATTTTTGAAATTAATGACATTTATCGGTTTTAATCGCGTGGTGTTTGTTACTTATAGGCTTATAGCATTGTTTCCATGGTCAACGTTTCGAGACCTTTCCAGGCCCCTGTACAAAATAAATAAATAATTATAATTGGATAAGTTGATAAAAAATGCTATGCAAAAGCTTTACCGCGGCAGTCCCCGAGTGCCACACGTTTCGTTTACATTTTTGATCTAAGTGTCTGAAATAGAGTAGGTACCTATTCAGGGTGTTCCGAGGAGGGCGTATTAAGCCGAAAAGGGTTTGTTCTAGAGGTCTAGGCGAACAACTTTTGTTCTACGACTTTTGGAAATTCGAACTTTTTTTTCGAAAATTTTAAGTTGTATCACTGAAAAAAAAACCAGCTGTTTTGTAAATAAAGGCAATTAATGTTAAGATTGTAGTGGTCCAAACTAAATAAAAGGACATCTTAAGGCCAATGACCTCAAACTCCAAAAAACAGCTGATTTACATGCAAACTTGAAACTCAAAATTATCGAAAACTATTTCGAATTTCCAAAAGTTGTAAAACAATATTGTTCGCCTAGACGTCTAGAACAACCCCCTTTCGGCTCAATACCCCCTTCTCGAAACACCGTGTATAAGATTGTGATAGCTACACGGTCTTGGCGAGCGCCTGGCTCTTGGCCACGACATCCTCGATAGTCCCCACCATGTAGAACGCGGCCTCCGGGATGTGGTCCAACTCTCCGTCCAGGATCTAACCACACACAACCAATATAACTAACTATTTATGCTTATAAATATAGCACGACATTACACACAGCGCAATCTAACCCAAAACTAAGCACTAGGCTTGTACTATGGGTACTACACAACGGATATACGACAAATTACACTTTTTTTTGTTGTAAATAAATACATAATGAAACATAGAAAATACCAGAAACAAATATTTATGTTTAAGCATAAATATTTTTTCACCCGGCGGGAAACAAACCCGCAATCTTCTGCACTGCAGTCGGGCCCTTCTCCGACGCACAACAGAGCTCGTCAAAAACCAACCTTTGGGTACGGAACCCTAAACATACCACCTAGTTACATAGTAGTGTACGTATTTATCTTACTCGTTTAAACCCCTTGATGGTTTCCTCCAACTTGACCAACTTCCCAACGTGGCCGGTGAACACTTCAGCTACCTGGATAATACAACCATCTTACATTACATTCATACATTAAGGGCTCCCGCACACGAGCCACCGGCCACAGCCACAAACGCCGCCACGAGAAGCTTAATGCAGCTACAAAAGTAGCTGAAGCGCGCGACAGCCACTTGTGGCCGGTGGTCGCCAATTGTGGTCGGTGGCTGCAATTTTTTTTAACCAATGCAATGCAGTATCATAATGGACTCGTACGAAGAAGGTTTAATTGAGTGGGGTGCGGAATCGCGCGAGTGGCATGTAGCGACGTTTTGTGTCGGCGTTTAGCGGCCGGTACGGGCCACAAGCAGCGAGCAGCGACGATTAGAAGCGTGTGGCGGCCACCGGCGTCAACCGTGTGCGGCGAGTCCATATAAAATGTATGAAAACTACAGGAAATATGTCGGTGGCGGCGTTTTGTGGTTGTGGCCGGTGGCCCGTGTGCGGGCGGTCTAAAACAACTTAAGAGGACAGTCTCCATTCTCTTTCTCCATACAAACGTAGTTTACATTTTCCTCCCTGGATAAAGACATTAGAGCAAATATGTTTATGCCATAAAACTTATATCTGTCATGACTATGCATTTACCTTTTTTTTTCTAATTATAATAATAATACTCAGATACTCAGATACTCAGATACTCATTTATTCATAACTTAAGTTACACGTCGTTCACCAATTTTACATTTTAAAACATAATGAGGTATAAAAATAATTATATCATTAATTCATTAATCATTATGTAGGTATACATTAATTATTCATAAGTGACAACTTAAAAATACAAGCATATAAGTTTGTAAAAGTCTAATACAACATCAAATATAATAATAAGTATATTTAAGCATATATAAGTCAAATTCATCATTTAATAAATAAAATAAAATAATCATTCACATTTACATTTACCTATCCGTCATAAATTCGTCCATGCCATAGAAAGCTCGCTCGATAAGCCAAACTTTGAGCTTTCTTTTAAATGATTGAGTAGAAGCTATGCCAGTGATTTCCGTAGGTAAACGATTATACACTGTTGGCCCCAGAACGTGGACAGATTTTGATGTTCGCGATAAAGAACGCGGTATCTGTTTTAGTCTAAATGGATCTCTTAGACTCATCCCATGTCCCTCATTCCGCTTTGTGTACTCGTCCAAGTGATTCCGTACATACATTGCAACATGATAAATGTGAATTGAAGGGAGTGTCATTATTCTTAGAGATCTGAAGTATGGTCGAGCTGACGTTGTTTTAGACACACGCACAATGGCTCGAACAGCTCTTTTTTGCAGCCTGAGAACACGCTCCCAATCTGCAGCAACTCCCCACAATTCGACTCCATACTGCAGTATGGAATGAACAGAAGCAAAATATACGGTCTTAACCATGTATCTGTCGAGGGTTACAGACAGCCGCCACAAAGCGAAGCTAGCTCGGCTTATCTTTTCACAGAGCTTGTCAATATGGTTTGACCAGGTTAAACTCCTGTCCATTTGGAACCCCAGGAAGGTTACCACGCTCACCTGGCCAATATTCTGCTCTCCTACAGATACCGATATATCCATCGTAGAATGATTAGCCAGGTAAAAATGCATGAACTGGGTTTTACTTGTATTAAGCATTAGCCCATTCTGCTTAAACCACCTATTCATCTGACCGGCCACAATATTAAGTCGCCTCTCTAGTTCTGGCAGCTTCGGTGCCTGCACCACCGCCGCAACATCGTCAGCATGCATAAATATCTCTGCATCGAAGATACACTCCGGCAGATCATTTATTAGAATTGAGAATATTATGGAATGGAACCAAGGGGCACGATTTACTGACAGAAATAACCCATGAAAACGTATCTGTTACAGACCCTGTGAAAATAGCGAATCTATTTAATAACAGTATTATCGAAATCAATAACTCTACTAACAGCAATGTTCTAAGAAACCGAAATACGACCCGTAACGTTCATAGCATCTTTTTGGCCCCATGCACTGTGCAAGAAACTAAAAAAATAATTATTTCGTTAAATAATACTAAAGCAGAAGGTTATGATGAGATATCGACTATAATTGCTAAGTCGTGTGTTGACGAATTGGCTCCATTATTAACTTACCTAATTAATATTTCACTAGAACAGGGGGTCTTTCCGGAATCTTTAAAAAAATCTATAGTAAAACCGATACATAAAAAACCGGTCAAGTGCGAGTCGGACTCGCGCACAAAGGGTTCCGTACCATTATCTATACAACAAATTTTGTTTTGAGAGGTAAATTGCGGTTTACGATTTATGACGTTTTAAAAAAACTACTTACTAGATCTCGTTCAAACCAATTTTCGTTGGAAGTTTGCATAGTAATGTACACCATATACTTGTTTTAGCCTTATCATTTCATTATTTTAGAAGTTACAGGGGGGGGGACCAACATTTTACAACTTTGGAAGTGTCTCTCGCGCAAACTATTTAGTTTAAAAAAAAATGATTTTAGAAATATTAATATCATTTTTGAAGACCTATCCATAGATACCCCACCTGTATAGGTTTGATGAAATTTTTTTTTTGTGTTTCAGTTCTTAGTATGGGGAACCCCAAAAAAAATTTTTTTTTTCTATTTTTGTGTAAAACTCTTAATGCGGTTCACAGAATACATCTTCTTACCAAGTTTCAACAGTATAGCTCTTATAGTTTCGGAGAAAAGTGGCTGTGACATACGGACGGACGGACAGACAGACAGACAGACATGACGAATCTATAAGGGTTCCGTTTTTTGCCATTTGGCTACGGAACCCTAAAAAGGCAGTAAGACAGATCTCAATAATTATCGACCGATCACATTAATTCCAGTACTATCTAAGGTTTTTGAGAAAGCAATGCATAAAAGGCTAATGGCATTCGCTACCAAGCATAATATTTTGAAGAGAGAGCAATTTGGATTTCAGAATAATAAGTCAACAACATTAGCCACCTATAATCTTGTTAGAGACATTTTGGATTGTTTCAATTCGAAAACTCCGGTTACTGTTGTATTCTTTGATATGTCACGCGCCTTTGATTTTGTCTCTCATGGGCTACTTTTGACTAAACTGGAAAATTATGGAATCCGAGGCCCAGCTTTAACGTGGTTTATTTCCTATTTGCAAGACCGTTCACAACAGGTGGAAATTACAGCTATTAATCAGGAATCCGTTATTACCAATTGTTACTCAGACAGTAGAATAAATAGCTGCGGAGTCCCACAAGGCAGCATTTTGGGACCATTGCTGTTCCTTCTTTACATAAACGACTTACCTGACATCACTGATAATAAATGTATTCTTTTTGCTGATGACATTTCCATAGTTGTAAGGTCTAACAATATTGACAACTTAGAGGCAAATATAAATAATACAATTAATAATCTAATGACATGGTTAAATGACAGTAATTTGAAGGTAAATTTGATAAAGACTAATTATATTCAATTTCAGACTTATGGTAGTCGAAAGATAAGCATGAACATTAATTATAATGGTCAAAATCTAGAAGAAGTTCAACAAACGAAATTTTTAGGCATAATACTAGATAGACATTTACACTGGAAACTTCATGTAAATTACGTTTGTAGTAGACTCAACCAATACACATATGTTCTGAGTCGATTAAGGAAAACTTCTTCATTGGCCACCACTCTCATAGCTTACCATGGATGTGTGGCCTCTGTTCTCAGATATGGTTTATTGATCTGGGGAAATTGTACTGATATCTTGAAAGCATTCCGAGCTCAAAAAAAATGCGTACGTGCAATATTTGGACTGCCACCATGGGAGTCATGCCGTCCACTATTTAAAAAATTGGGAATTCTTCCTCTTCCCTGTATGTACATATTTGAACTAGCTAAATTTGTGAAGACCTACCCCGAGTACTTTAAAACGGCCGGAGAATACTTTCCCCGGAACACGCGAAATTCAAATCGACTGGTCCTTGATTACAAGGTTCGACTGCATTTGCTTCACAAACAAACTTATGCTATGTGTATAAAAGTATTCAACGCATTACCACAACATATACAACAATTGCCACTAAGGCCATTTGTAAAACAATTGTTACAGTGGTTAAAGGAAAAGAATTTCTATGATGTCAGAGAGCTAATCGAATAGGGTTTTTTTTTTTTTTCTCTTTTTTTTGTTACTTAATGAATTGGACATAATATGTATTTAATTTTATATTTTATGACTTAGATATTGTAATTTAAATGACAGCGCTTTTATACTTAATTTATTATGAATTTTAATCTCTCCAGTTTGACATTATTTTTTATTTTTATGTAAAATTATTGAATGCCGAAAAGGCAGAATATAGCTGTCACTTATTATATTATTATTTAAGACCATGTTTATACCTATATTCTCAATAAATGATTGATTGATTGATTGATTGATTGATTGTTCGATAACGATGATCCCTGAGGAACACCAATCGTTGCAGACGTAGGTGCAGACTTTATCCTCCCCCCTCTGCCCGTCACGACCTGTGATCTTCCATGAAATCCAGCAGTAGGCGCCTTGGCGGACCACGCACACCATAATGCTGCAGCTTGGCATCAATGACTGTGTGATCCGCGACATCGAATGCCTTCGACAGATCACAGAAAATCACAGCCTACTGCATATGACGCTCACGGGCCCCTAGCACTTGACGTACTACAGCCCTTGCCACCTCAGTAGTAGACTTGCCAGAACGATAAGCGAATTGCCTTTCGGACAACAACTTCGTCTCAATCAAATATTCAGTCAGGCGGGTGCTGAGACCGTGTTCGAGTATCTTGGCCATACCTGGGATAACCGAGACAGGACGGTAGTTATTCACGTCTTCTCGCTTTCCCTTACCCTTATACAGAGGGGAGACCCGTACATTTTTAAAAGCCTGCGGATATAGTCCTTCGTTAATACATTTATTAAACAGCATTGCTAAAATCGGAGATACCTGCAACGCGACAACGTTCAGCAGAAATATTGATATTTCATAAATATCTTTCGTCTTCTTTTGGGCAACTTCCCTTGTAATAGTTTTTAGAACTTCAGTTGAAGTGAACGGTCGAAACCTCATCGAGCAGTCGGCAGGCGCACGGACGGCGGCGAGTGCACGAAGCGCTGCCGGCTCGTCCGCGGCCGGTGCGCCGCAGTTCGCGGCCGCACTTGAGAAGTAAACGAATGGCTGCATTCACAGCGTCCAGCTCGCTAGGAAACTCCCCACCGTCTGGCATTCTAATACAATCTAGAAAGTCAGTGCTTCGTTTTCCCTGTCCGGTTTCGGTTCGGACTATCTCCCACATAGTTTTTGTCATGTTCGGGGATTTTAATATCTTTTCGCGATAAAAACTAGTTCTTTCGGCTTTTAATTGATTGTCAAATCTATTCTGAAAGTCGTTAATTTTTTCGGTTAACGCTACATTATATACAGGATGTCCGGAGACCAGTGAATGTCCCTGCACGGGCGGCTGGCGTGGAAGGGTTGGCTGCCCAGAATACTTTTTTTTTTCTATCTCAAACGGTTCGAGCTGTACGTCACTTTTTAGTAAAAATTGAAAAATGTCTACTTTTTTGCACATTTCGGGGCATCACGTCCACAGATTAAGCGATAGCATTGTTTTTTTTTCGCCATGTATTCACTAATATTGATGTTAGTAAATCACCTTAATTTTTTTTTAATACTATAGTTAGTAACTTACAGGATGTCCCCAAAGATAGATTTAGTTTTATAAACTTTACTTTCTGCTAAGTTTGAGCATCTGTGGTGTAAAAAAAATGTATGAAACCTGTCTGGCCGACTATTGAAAAAAATTGCCTATTTCATAAGGATTCTATAACAATATTATACTAATAACTTTTTGTCATAAGTTACTAAGCTAGTGCTATGAATGCATCGAAGGTACTATCTTTCATGAAAAAGTTGAAACTAGTATTGTACAAAAAAGGACACTTATTAAGATTTAATATGTCATAATGTTACAGCAAATGCTCAAATTGTCCTCCTCTTGCCCTTATACAGGCCCTTAACCTTTTTATAAACGATCTCTTAAGGACACGATTATAATTTTTTCTCCTATTTGTAGCGCCGCTTCGTGGACGCGTAGACGCAGGTCTTCAATTGTGGTTATGTTTTTTTTGTATACTTGTTCTTTTAAACACCCCCAGTAAAAATAATCAAGTGGATTAAGATCACGCGAACATGGAGGCCACAATATTGGAGCTAATCGGCCAATCCATCTTCTTGGATAACTTTCATTTAAATAGTTTCTCACTCGCAAGAATCTAATATTAATTTTCACAAGAAAAGAAATCTATCAGTTGTGCATCACTGCTTACATCAAACATCAAAGCAAATGATGATAAAATGCTACTATCTCATATTTTTATTAAAAAATAAAAATTGACATTTTTCTCGATTTACCACAAAATGTTTGTTTCCAGGATTTGATCTTTATCAGCAACACTATCGATCGGTACAATAATATAGGATGTTTATTTTTTTGCAAAAAGATAAGGTTCAATTCCTGGCTAGGGTAATTAATTTTTCAAAAATCTATTAATGCCATTTTAGTATTTATCAAAATCGGGGACGCAACTCCTTTCAGCATTTTTCGCTATCTCTTATAGTTTAGGATATCCCCCTGAAGGCCCATTCTAAAGGGGGTTGTTCTAGAGGTCTAGGCGAACAACTTTTATTCTACGACATTTGGAAATTCGACCTTTTTTTTCTAAAATTTTAAAGTTGTATCACCAAAATAAACAGCTGTTTTTGTAAAAAAAAAAAGGCAATTACCTAGTGTTTAGATTATAGTGGTCCAAACTAAATAAAACGGCACCTTAAGGCCAATGACCTCAAACTCTAAAAAACAGTTGATTTTCATGCAAACTTTAAACTCAAAATTTTCGAAAACTACTTCGAATTTCCAAAACTTATAGAACAAAAGTTGTTCGCCTAGACCTCTAGAACAAACCCCTTTCGGCTAAATACGGGCCCCTCCTCGGAGCACCGTGTATATATTAGTAGAGTATGACCTGGAAAGGCTGCGACAGGAACCGCTGTATCTTCCTCGCGCGCGCCACCGTCAGCTTGTCGTCCTCCGACAGCTCGTCCATGCCGAGGATGGCGATGATGTCCTGGAGAGATTTGTAGTCCTGCGTAGTTATCATTTATATTAGGACTAGCTACAGTTTCACTAGCGTAAGTCCTGATCCCGTGGGAATATCAGGACACCGAGTATTAATCCTGCAGACAGAGTCAGAAACTCCCGCATCAGGGGCAGCCTTCATGTCCGAGACATTGCAGACAAACTGCAAGAATGCCGCTTACGGTGGTACGGCCACGTTCTACGGAAACCGGCTAGTTACGTGGGAAACAAATGTCTTGCTATGGCGCCTCCGCCCGGCCGCGGCAGATTGGGAAGACCCAAGAAGTGCTGGCTTGACGTTGTAAGATCGGATATGCGTGCAAATGGCCTCACTACGCGGAATGCCGAAGATCGTGCGAAGTGGAGTAGGAAAGCGGACCCCGGGCTCTCGAGAGGGATGCAACCGGGAACATCGTGAGCGATGAAGATAAGCAACAGCTTCATACAAGCCCGCGGCGTAGGAACTTCATTACATGCGCAGCTATGTGGAGTACCTACGCCACAGGCGCGTATGAAGCTGTTGCTCTGGTGATCAGGGTAAGAAGTAGCTTATGTGTTAATCCAGATCTCCAGTGATCTGCATAACAAGTTTTATCACAATCGGTTCAGTAGTTTACTTACTATTTACATACATTTACATTATTAGTAGAATTAGTAGATGTATTCTACTGTATCTCTACCTGTCTCACCTGTAAGATCTTCTGCACTCCTCTCGCCACGCCGTAGTGGACCCTGGAGGTGGAGTCAATCTATCTGTCTCACCTGTAAGATCTTCTGCACTCCTCCCGCCACGCCGTAGTGGACCCACGATGGGGAATTTATCTATCAGTCTCACCTGTAAGATCTTCTGCACTCCTCTCGCCACACCGTAGTGGACCCTGGAGGTGGAGGCTATCTATCTGTCTCACCTGTAAGATCTTCTGCACTCCTCTCGCCACGCCGTAGTGCTCGGCTCCGATGATGTTGGGGTCCATGACCCTGGAGGTGGAGTCCAGGGGGTCGACGGCCGGGTAGACCCCCAGCTCGGCGATGGCTCGCGACAACACGGTCGTGGCGTCGAGATGTGCGAACGTCGTGGCTGGAGCCGGGTCCGTGAGGTCGTCCGCTGGGACGTACACGGCCTGTAGGTATCATTTCAGTCATGTCCTGATTCATTGCGAAACGGGACCGTATTAGACTTTGCTGTCTGTCCGTCTGTCTGTCTGTCACCAGGCTGTATCTCATGCATAGCTAGACAGTTGAAATTTTCTCTGAGAAAAGTGAGTGGGGAAGTGAGCGTGCCATTAGCATCCAGTACTACACAGGCTTATCTATCGGCCCCAGCGAGGTTGTCGTTAGCTCCTCAAAGGAGCGAGTGATGATTGTCCAGACTGGTACCGAAGCAATGAAGCCATTGCTTCGGTACCAGTCTGGACAATCTAGCAGTGCCGTTTTGGGCACGAGGCAGCTCTCCTTAAAGAGAACCGAACTAGCGTTTGGGGACGCGAATTGTCCTATAACAGATCCCGGACGGTTGCTCCTGGGAGTGGCCTGACGGTACAGCGGACCTCTCCATTTATACCCAAAGTGGTTATAGTTTGGGACGCTATAACACATACATATAAATATGCATAGTTTAGTCGTCCGGGGTCCCGTTGGTCCATTATCCGATCCGAGCTACGTTGAGCAAAGCAAAGCCTTCGAAAGATTGTTTTTTTCTTTATTAAAAGACTGTGACGTTTTTATTCGGTGGTGTTACATTTTATTGGGGAAATATATTTTATCTAGTACCTAATTGAAATTTTTGCCCTAAACTGAAAAAAGTGACAGAATAAGCCTTATATTACAAGCCAACTGCAAGAGACAGAGCTGGCTGGATACATGACCTGTACGCTGGTGATGGAGCCAGCCTTGGTGGTGGTGATGCGTTCCTGCATCGTGCCCATGTCTGTAGCCAGAGTCGGCTGGTAGCCCACCGCCGACGGGATACGACCCAGCAGAGCAGATACCTGCAAGAAAGATGCCATCGAAACCAAACTCATTTTTATTGTAGCTCGAACCCCTAAGGGTTTCGTCGTGAATTCTTGTGTATTTCAAATTTGTACCACTACCTCTAAACTTAGGCTTTTGAACTTTGCAATTTTCTTCAGTTCCGGTGACAATCATCATCCGAGGGATGCAACCGGAAACGATACACTAATAATAAACAAATAACATAATGCTGTCATGTAGCCAGGAGCAGCTCTTCACAAGGCATCTTCTCAACGGAACAAGACAGGAATGCCTTTAAATAAAGATGCTTTAACTGAATAAGTAAAGATATAAAAATGTAAGGGCGGCCTAATCTTCTTATCTTATCTTGCGTAAGAGTGGGATTTCTTCGAAGCAACATGTGTTTTAGCTTGAGTGGCAGGTAAGACTATAAGGGGGCGTCCATAAATTACGTGAGGTGTTTAAGGGGGGGGGAGGGGGTCGAGTCAAATCTCATCTAATCTTACGTTGGGGGGGGGGGTCTCGGCAAATATCTCGCAATTTTTTTTCTGATTGAAACAAAAAAAAAATTATACTATTTTGGTCCATTTAATCCAGATTGTACACACTGAAATAAAAATTCTGCTACAGGAGCTGTATTTTACTGCTCAAGTAACTGAACACATCTAAAGCAAATTTTTTTTTTCTTTTATACTTACTATAACAATCCAACGCGTTTACGTAAGAAACCCACATTTTGAAAAATCTCACGTGAGATTGGAGGGTGGGGGGGGAGGGGAAGAAAATGTCAAAAAACACCTCACGTAATTTATGGACGCCCCCTAAGCGTCCATAAATGATATTGATATTGCGATGATATTGCGATTGGCGGCCATCTTGGTGACGTAGTCAACGTGCACCGTCAGTACCGTTCGCAAAGTCAGCCCGCGCTTACTTGCTTACGCGCATCGAGTACATGTTACCTATAGCTTTTTGTCTTTGTTATCCTGTTTTATTGTTGAGTTTTGTTGTTTAGTTTTGTTACCTGTTACCCGTTAAAATGAGCAAGAAATTAATTAACAGTCGTGCTCGTAAAATGATAATTAAAGTGGACAATTATTTTGTAAAAGATAAAGAGTACTCTAAGTTAGTTATCAATTCAATTCAATTCAATTCAATTCATTTATTCATTCATGATACACAGGTATAATACAAAGAAAGATGTCAAATACAATTAAAAAATAAAAGATGTCCGCTGTGATCTGCCATTTGGCGTACAAATTTATCCAAAATATAAACCGTGCCTTAAAAAGTGCTTATTATTATTTTTTACTTTAACTTTTTATTACAATTTTTTTGCTATCTGTACTTTTGTGCAACGGATGACGTCACGCAGCTGTTATTGTGGCAAGGTTCTATCGCAATATCAACTTGCGGGGCTTATACGTACCTTCATCGGAACCAGCCTGAGTGAATCTGAAGATGTTGTCCACGAACAGCAGGACGTCCTGGCCCTCTTTGTCCCGGAAGTGTTCCGCCAGGGTCAGGCCTGAGTGGTGGATTCATTACAGAGATAACGTACCTCGGAGCCAGCCTGAGTGAATCTGAAAATGTTGTCCACAAACAGCAGGACGTCCTGGCCCTCTTTGTCCCGGAAGTGTTCCGCCAGGGTCAGGCCTGAGTGGTGGATTCATTACAGAGATAACGTACCTCGGAGCCAGCCTGAGTGAATCTGAAAATGTTGTCCACGAACAGCAGGACGTCCTGGCCCTCTTTGTCCCGGAAGTGTTCCGCCAGGGTCAGGCCTGAGTGGTGGATTCATTACAGAGATAACGTACCTCGGAGCCAGCCTGAGTGAATCTGAAAATGTTGTCCACAAACAGCAGGACGTCCTGGCCCTCTTTGTCCCGGAAGTGTTCCGCCAGGGTCAGGCCTGTGAGCGCAACGCGCGCGCGGGCGCCGGGCGGCTCGTTCATCTGACCGTACACTAGCGCCACCTGGTGGTAGGTGCAAATATAAATAAAATAAATAAATAAATAAACTCTGTCAACAACACACAGCGCCATCTAGCCCCGTGGCAAGCGACTAAGCTTGTGTTACGGTGACTAGACAACGGATATAAGACATATAATATTTATTTTTCTTTTGTAAATACATACTAAATATTAGAGAACAAGAAGAAGATCCTATTATAAGAGAACATCCATAAGCAGAGCTCATAGATGACGGGAACGCGTTGGGGAAAAGTGTGGGTGAAAGTCATTTTCGTGAAATCTAGTTAAAATGCGCGTAAATTGTTTAATTTTGGTGGCGTACTAATCAGTTTAGTTTCGTGAAAGTGTACAAGTGTAGGAAAAATGAAATAAGAAAAGTCCAGTGACAATCATGAGTTTTCCGTTGCTTTTAAACATAGCACATATTTACAACAATAACAATGACTCCCTCGACTTGATTTAAAAAAAATTAAATAAGAAAAGTCCAGTGACAATCATGGGTTTTCCGTTGCTTTTAAACATAGCACATATTTACAACAATAACAATGACTCCCTTGACTTGATTTAAAAAAAATGAAATAAGAAAAGTCCAGTGAAAATCATGGGTTTTCCGTTGCTTTTAAACATAGCACAAATATTTACAACAATAACAATGACTCCCTTGACTTGATTTAAAAAAAATGAAATAAGAAAATTCCAGTGAAAATCATGGGTTTTCCGTTGCTTTTAAACATAGTACATATTTACAACAATAACAATGACTCCCTCGACTTGATTTTAAAAAAATGAAATAAGAAAAGTCCAGTGACAATCATGGGTTTTCCGTTGCTTTTAAACATAGCACAAATATTTACAACAATAACAATGACTCCCTTGACTTGATTTAAAAAAAATGAAATAAGAAAAGTCCAGTGAAAATCATGGGTTTTCCGTTGCTTTTAAACATAGTACATATTTACAACAATAAAAATGACTCCCTCGACTTGATTTAAAAAAAATGAAATAAGAAAAGTCCAGTGACAATCATGGGTTTTCCGTTGCTTTTAAACATAGCACATATTTACAACAATAACAATGACTCCCTCGACTTGATTTAAAAAAATGAAATAAGAAAAGTCCAGTGACAATCATGGGTTTTCCGTTGCTTCTAAACATAGTACATATTTACAACAATAACAATGATTCCCTCGACTTGATTTAAAAATAAGGCGACTTGACTGTTTTTCTTTCTGGAAATAACTTGAAAATATTACAAAATCAGCATGAAACTACCTACTGCTGCACAAAAATTCACACTTAATCGGTCGCCCATCAAAGTACTGATTCTGGCGCTACCGCGTTAGGCAGTATCAATCCTTTGTACACATTCTTTATTGATGTGAAATATCTATAGGCGAGGGTAAACCTGATTGTTGGCGTAGTGATACAGGCCGTGGCGACACATCGCCACGCTATATGATGGAATATATTATGTACTATACGTAGAGAGTCGATGTTTCACATCTGCCAGGCGTCCAGTGACGGCTCACATTTTTTCTCTTTTTCTGTCCTGTTTTGACACGCCACAATAATGAAGATGAGCGATTTTGTAAATCTGATTATGGTCATCTACTTTTGATGCTGACCATACTTCAGGGATGCTACAGCACATACCTTGGAAGTCTTGTAATCATCCGTGATGACTCCACCAACTTTCATCTCGTGGTACAAATCATTGCCTTCCCTCGTCCGTTCACCCACTCCAGCGAACACCTGCGCAATGGAGCAAATCTTATTTTACTTAAGAGGACAGTCTCCATTCTCTTTCTCCATACAAACGTAGTCTAAATTTTCCTCCCTGGATAAATACATTAGAGCAATATATGTAGAAAGTAACTCTGTCTATCTATTACGCTTTCACCCCTATAGAGATAGATAGTAGGTACTGTCTTCCCGAGCCAGCGTCAACTACAAGGTAAACTGTGGCGATACTAACAGAGAACCCTCCGTGGGCCTTAGCGACATTGTTGATCAGTTCCATGATGAGTACTGTCTTTCCGACCCCGGCACCACCGAACAGACCAATCTTGCCCCCTAGAAAGTAATGTAATTCAATAAAAAACCGGTCAAGTGCGAGTAGGGTTCCGTTATTAATCATATACGATTGTATATGGGTACGGAGCCCTCCTCAGTGCCGATAGTAGGTCTATATTTAAATTACTGACCAGCAATTAATGATCCTCCTATTGTATGGGCATTCATTTGTTTCAGACGCCAACTTACACTGGTTTGTTATAATTTTGTTTAGGGACAACCTTTATTATTCAACTGTTGAGTTTCTTTAAATTTTTCCTTTATTTGTGCTCCTAAAGCACATTTTTTGTCAAATTTAGTTTTTTTAGAACAACGGGAAGTACCATATAGGTTTACGACTTTACGACCCAGACCCTATAGGGTATTTCCGGTTGACTTAGATTTGCCTCTCATCATCATCATCCCAGCCCTTATCCGTCCACTGCCTGACAAAGGCC
Source organism: Idaea biselata (assembly GCA_958496205.1). Lineage (NCBI taxonomy): Eukaryota > Metazoa > Arthropoda > Insecta > Lepidoptera > Geometridae > Idaea > Idaea biselata. Next base: position 12,934,905 of record OY292406.1, read on the forward strand.
TCCCCCATACGACGCCAAATAGCTCACGCGAGCCACCTCTATCCAACGATTCCCTCATCGGTCCACCGAGTAGGTGGTCGCCAGAACACTCCGTTTCGCATTGGATAGTAAATTTGCCTCTCAAACTCTCAAATTTCAAGTGGAGTTAAAATCAGCCGCCTAGTAAGTAATTTCGCGGTCGCTCACCCACCCGTTGGTCAGACTTGGTGAAGACACTCACTGGCCTACCAATTGCCAAAGCTTTTAAGGCCGCCGAGGACAGAAAATCGTGGAGGAGCATGGTGCACCGAGTGATCGACAATTCATCCTAGACACGACCTTCAGCAATGAAGATGACGACCTTCTACTTACTAGAACTCGTTCGCACTTTGCTCCAGTACAGTTTACAAGTGAATGGTGTATCTTCGCTTTTGGCAAACGACATTTTGACGGCCACTAATGAAGTCGACTAGTTCGACAGGTTAGGAACTGTTTAGTCACTGAACGAGTGAGCTTGGATGCGTGGTGGGGATAGGGTGGCTTATAATTTCCTGGTCATTTTTGAGGTTACAAACAGAGTTCGAGTTTTAGAATCCAAATCCACCTACAAACATTTGCTGTTGAACAAGCATTAGTATAAATATTACAAAATTAGGTAAGTATTGCATAGTTGTGTTATTTATTTTAAAACTGCCTGCATTATGCTTACAGTGTGTAAATTTTAAAATTTACACACTGTAAGCATAATCCTCCCCTCATGCATTTATTGGGGGGCTATTCGCCCCCCAGTAAATATTAAAATTATTTACTAGGTACTAAATGTTTGGTGTTCAGACACGTTTAGCCATTAAATGACTCTCTACTAGTCTAAAATACTAGCTTAACACGTTAACAGCCCAGTGACCCATCTATGGATCACGATGAACTAGCGCCACAAATCCGTGCCACATATACGGGTCACTAAAAACAACCAGTACCTAAGCTTTAAGCCTTACGAGGAAATCATCATAAGTCATACATTATAAATTTTGTATGGGGACTGTGAACGTGTTAATGTGAACAAGGCTAGTGAGTTGTAACCTTTGACATAAGGAGCTAGAAGATCAACCACTTTGATGCCGGTGACCAGGATCTCCTGCTCCACGGACATCTCGACGAAGGGCGGCGCGTCCGCGTGGATCGCAGCGAACTGCTCAGTGCTGATGGGGCCTCTCTCATCTGAGAACATTGGCCCTTAAAGAAAACCTACTTGCGAACATGAACACGGAACCCTGCATTAAGAGGAGTATCAACGCCAACGACCTTGAAACTGAAAATCCCTGTCGGGCTCATCGAAAATTGTTGATTATTTCATGACGGAATGTCGTAGAACTTTTTTTTGTGCACAGATTGTTGGTGACATTGTTTCCTACATTTTGGTGTAGTTTTAAGACAAGAACCTCCTATTGGTGCAAAGCCTATCCAAATTTTAGACAAAAAATGTCTGATTTGGCTAAAATGTCGATAGGCTTTAATACGTTTCGACATATTTGTATGAAAACTGCACAGAAATATCGAAAACAATGTCGCCTACAATCTGTACACAAAAAAAAAGTTCTACGACATTCCGTCATGAAATAATCAACAATTTTCGATGCGCCCGACATGGATTTTCAGTTTTTCAGAATAGGGCCGTTAACTATGCATACTTATATGTAATAGTGTCCCCAACTATGACCACCTTGGATATGGTGAGCTGTACCGTCAGGCCACTCCCAGGAGCAACCGTCAGGGATCTGTTATAGACAGATCGTGTCTCCAAACGCTAGTTCGGTTCTCTATAAGAAGAGCTGCCGGGGTTTTAGCGGGAAAGCGGAGACAACATGTCGTGCTCCAGTTTTATTTTCGTTAAACTATGTTGTAAACCCGGTTAAATTGTGTAATTTTAGTGGAATCTTATTCAATTTAGTTCCGTGAATGTGCACAAGTGTAGTGGAAACAAAATTGAGTGTTAAACATGAACTTTTCGTCGTTCCCTCCTAAGCCCCTTGAAGGTTATGGTAAAGTTGCCACAGCTTTACCATAGCTCCTGACTTGAAACTATGAGCCCGATCGGGCTAATTTTATGAAAAATACTTGATACTGGCAAGATGTACAAGATGTACGACGCCAAAACTATAATAAGAAGAGTGTTGTAAACTCAGAAAAAACTCGACAAATGGCATCTCGAGAGTCCGGGGCCAAAAAAGAAAAAAAAAAGGAGAGCTGCCTCGTGCCCAAAATGGCACTACCTGATTGTTCAGACTGGTACCGGAGCAATGAAGCCGCTCACCACTCGTTCCTCGGAAGGGGAACTAACGACAACATCGCTGGTGCCGGCAGAGAAGCCACCTAACGCATAGGTATCCTGTGTGGTACCGGAGCTGTTATTGTCACGATCACTTCCCAGCATAGATCCACATGCCTACCTTGTAACCTATAAATCCTGGTAAGGACCTAACGACCCTACAGAGAGATAGCAACAAGGGAACCCGGACACTAAAACCTATTAATCCGCCTATGGCCACTTTGGGCATGCAGGTAGGGGCCCACCTTGAACCTACAAATCCTGGCAGGGACCGGTCATCCCTAGCTAGAGCCTAGAGCCCTACGCTTTATGGCACAGCGCAGCCGGAGATGCGGCGCCGGCGCCCCGAAAGGCACCACTAAGGCAACAGAGCAACAGTGGTGAGTGTTACCTATCGGCTCCCCTATAACGTTAATGATCCTGCCCAAGGTCGGCTCCCCCACCGGTATGGTGATGGGCGCGCCCGTGTCGGTGACGGGCTGTCCTCGCACCAGCCCCTCCGTGCCGTCCATCGCGATGGTGCGGCAGGTGCTCTCTCCAAGATGCTGCGCCACCTCCAGGATCAGACGAGGTTCTAGGGAGGGGAGACATTCATATACAGGGTGCCCCAGAAAGTAGTGTCAAGCGAAATTCCAGAGATAGAGACCTTAAGGGGCATCCTAATCACCCACATGTATATTTTTTATCATTTTTATTTATATTTTTATGTAACAGATCACATGACCCTATCCACAATTAAAGAGAAATCAGCCAATTATCTAAATTGTTGCAGCTAGTAAGAGCAAATAGGTCTCAGTGGTCGCATTTTAGTAGAAAATGAGAAAAAAGACTCCTAAACTACGAAAAATCGCGGAACATACTCTACCTCTGGACTTACGCTTGAGACTACTTTCTGGGACATCCTGTATATATAGGTACTTATAAACGATGACTAAATTTATGTAACGTCTGTCTCTGTCTGTCAACTTTGAAACTTAATGTCACAGTAAGTAAACTGATCACTTACTAAGCACGGAAAGGAAAATATTATCTCTAACTTAGGTAGGATCACTTTTTAGTTACACAGGGGCGTCTCTAGCTCATGTAGCGCCCGTGTGCAAATATCTCCTTGGCGCCCTCTAGTAAGAGTTAAGAGTGGTTCCAATATGGAATAATAAAGGTACAAACAACAGTACTAACTTGACGTAGGTACCTACCCCTAATATTATTTTATAGTGAAGTTGAAAAAATATGTCGGGAAACAATAGGTACCTACATACACCGATATCTTTTGAATGAAATGTCCGAATTGAACAATTCAAAAGGTCCTAGAAAGGTATTAAATTCGTCTTGAATATGAAGTAATTTATTTTACCATTAATTAATACCAAGGTACAAAATAAATGGTTATTAAAGCGACGGCATGTTCACGAGTTCCAGGTCGGCAGTGGCACACGTACGTAGGATTTTTTCCCCTTCCTCATTCCGACTGCCATATCCGTAGCTTCCATGAACACGTTCAAATTCCACCCCCATTTCACCCACATGACCGTTCAGATCACCACCCAAAACGATTCCCTGTGACAACGAGATAGCCCTAAGGACCTCGCCGAGTTTATCCCAAAACCACCTCTTATCAGCGTCGCTACAACCGACCTGTGGCGCGTAAGTACTTACGACGTAAGTAGGAACCCCCCCAATAAGCACCCTCACGCACATAAGTCGATCGCTAAAGCGATTCACCTCCAAGATATCGCCATGCAATCCCTCAGCGAGCACCACAGCCACCCCGTTCTCTCCACCAGGTGCACCCGTGTAGATCAGTTTGTTGCCTTCCGCCTGAAGAGTACGTCGGCCAACTCCCTTGCGCGTCCGGTTAGCGTGAGAATGTTCCACGTTGCGAAGCCGAGTTTCACCTTGTATTTCGGGGCTCGCGTCTTTGGCCGTGCCCGCCCGGTAGCCCTCGTCCACTTACCACAGGAGTCGGGCGAAGCTCCTGTGCGCCGTTATGCGGCAGCGCCCTATCCGTGTGGCAATCATTTTTTGAACTCCCATAAAAGATTTGGCGAATTTCGACTTTTACGGGAGCGACTGCCGTCTGACCTCCCAACCCCGAAGGGAAAGTCTGCGTCAGAGCCTCGTCCGTTTATCAGCAGGTGCACCAAGCTAGCAGTTAAAGCTGTCGGCGCCGATGGAGTCCCCATCGAAGTATGGAAAGCTATGGGTTCACGTGGTGTGGGCATCTTAACCAACCTTTTTAACCGCATACTCGAGATCGGCACCGGCAGAATCCCCGCCCAATGGAGACTGAGTGTTATCACTCCAGTGTTCAAGAGCAAGGGATCTGTGCAGGAGTGTGGAAGTTATCGTGGTATAAAGGTCATGTCCCACACCATGAAGCTCTACGAGCGTATAGTTGACTCTCGGATCCGGCAGGAGTGCACTGTCTCGGAGGGCCAGTATGGTTTCCGCCCCGGTCATGGTACCATGGACCCTGTTTTCGCCCTAAGGATCGTTATGGAGAAATACAGAACGAAGAATACGCCTCTGCATTTTCTGTTCCTGGACTTGCAGAAGGCCTTCGACTGTGTTCCTCGCGTGATGATCTGGTGGGCGCTGTAGTCCAAAGGGGTACCTGAAACTTATATCGAATCCATCAGGGACATGTACCGAAATTCCGATTCAGTGGTGCGAACTGCTGTTGGTGACACTTAATCTTTCCCCATTACAGTCGGAGTCCACCAAGGATCCGTCCTAAGTCCGTTTCTGTTTAGCGTAATACTGGACGCACTGTCCGTAATCATCCGAGACGCACACGAGCAGCCCCCGTGGATGCTCATGTATGCTGATGATATTGCGCTAGCGGACTCGGATAAGGGACGGCTTGGAAGGCGTGTAAATGCGTGGAAAGAGTCACTTGAGAACGGCGGTTTGCAACTCAACGTAGCGAAGACCGAATACTTGGCTAGCAATACCACAGATCCCACACCTGTCTGCGTAGACGGTCACATGGTCGAGCGGACAGACCAGTTTAAGTACTTGGGATCTGTACTTCACGAGTCCGGCGACATCGATTGTGACGTCAAGTCCCGCATTTCGGCAGCTTGGGCCAAGTGGCGAGAGTGTGTCATCTGTGACCCGAAAATGCCGGTTAAACTGAAGGGACAGGTCTATAAAACGATCATTAGACCTATCTTTTTGTATGGTAGTGAGGCGTGGCCATTGCTTGAGCGACATAAGCAGGAGCTGCGTGTCACGGAGATGAAGATGCTGCGCTGGATGTGTGGAGTGACGCGAAAAGACCGCGTCAGAAACTCCCGCATCAGGGGCAGCCATCATGTCCGAGACATTGCAGACAAACTGCAAGAATGCCGCTTACGGTGGTACGGCCACGTTCTACGGAAACCGGCTAGTTACGTGGGAAACAAATGTCTTGCTATGGCGCCCCCGCGGCAGATTGGGAAGACCCAAGAAGTGCTGGCTTGACGTTGTGAGATCGGATATGCGTGCAAATGGCCTCACTACACGGGATGCCGAAGATCGTGCGAAGTGGAGACGTAAAAGTAGGAAAGCGGACCCCGGGCTCTCGAGAGAGATGCAACCGGGAACAACGCTCGGATGATGATAATGATGCACCAAGCTAGCAGGTGAGGTTGGCTTGGGCCCAACGATCTTAGTGGGCCCCATACACACCCAGTGGGCCCCATACACATCCGTTTCTGTTTATAAATCTAAATATTATTTAATTCTTTATGTAATTGTAATTCTTTAAAAATAAATATGAAATAAAATAAACCCCATAGTTTCCGAAATGCGATTCTGATACGGGGGCTGGGTGCGGGCGCCGCGGTCTCAGGGGCGCCGCGGCGCCCCTGAGACCGCTGCGCAGGTGTGCTGTGCACACCCTGCACACCCGCTAGAGACGCCCCTGTAGTTACACACATTACTATATACTCTGCTTGAACACTCGGTTAGTAAACTCGGTTGGAAAACTCGTTGGATAACTCAATTTGACATAATTTATGATCTCGGGTCTATACGTAGCGAGAACGCAACGATACCGCGATTTAGAAATAACAAGCTTTTGGAGTGCCGCCATCTGTTATCAAAAATATAATGTTAGGCGTAAACAGTAAGAGACAAACGTTACATAAGTTAGTCATCGTTTATAAGTAAGGCGGTAAGTTACAATAGTATATTATGTAATTGCCAAATATATTTACAGAAGGTATGGTCAATGATGACTTACCTACTGCGCCGACCCCAAATTAATTTGGGGTTTAGCGGACCCCGGGCTCCCGAGAGGGATGCAACCGGGAACATCGCTCGCATGAGAGAGATGTTTTTTTTAGGGATGTTCACCGATTACCCGAAGACGGCTTGACCGATTGAGATGATTCTTTTTAAAATTGAAAGGTCAATTAAAAAAAAACAGAAAAGAATCCGAGATGGTCTCATAAAAGATGGGTAAATATAAATAAATAAAGATCTGACAAGGATCTTCGGGGTGATTAACAGGATCGCTCCTCAAAATCCATTAAATTTTACCAACCAGTGGATTTTAGTGACAGCGGAAATGCACTTAAAATACTGAAATAAAAAAAAACCGACTTTAAAATGGAGAAAAATAATAAAAAATTGTAAAAAAAAACCTCCGGAACTCTAAAGTCTGATGTCGTGCAGTTTTACGTAGGATCTGTTTATAAATGAAAAATGATATTATCTTACGTCTGCCGGGAACTTCGAGAGCGTTCAATATCGGAGGCAGTCCCTTGTCGAACTGACAATCTACGACCGCGCCGATCACTGGAACAAACATTGAATAAATAAATAAATAAATGTCTGTGAACAACACACAGCGCCATCTAGCCCCGTGGTAAGCTATTAAGCTTGTATCACGGTGACTAGAAAACGGATATAATACTTAGGTATCATTATTTTTCTTGTGTAAATAAATACCTGCATATCCAGACCAGATACAAATAATATTTTTTAAGCATTTATGCTTTATGCTTAGTAGGACTTTAGTCCTACTTGCAGCCAGCGGGAATCGAACCCGCACTTTCAGCATTGCAGTCACACTACGACGCATCACAGAGTTCGTTAATACATTCCGTGGTCCCTGCAGTGGTAGCATACGGGCACGAGATACATTCTGTCAATCGACACATTTTAATATGGTCCGTCTTTTTTCCTCGTCCCTTGAGAAAGAGAGTTTCAAGGGCGGTAATTTAGGCTAAGAGGGTTGTTCTAGACGTCGAGACGAACAACTTTTGTTTTACGACTTTTATAAATTAAAGAACTATGGCCATAAATTATTCGTATAATATTGAAAAATGTTTGATACTAACTCCCAAATTCATAATAGAAAATATATTCTTAAAATAAAATTGGTTGTTAAAAGATTTGGAGATTTTCATCTTTTAGCAGTAATTAATGAGGAAAGTTTCCACCAATTACCTTTTTAAGCTATTGCATAGCTTTTATCGCGGGCTTTGAGCTTTGAATGAAGACATTTCGTAACGAAAAAACCCTAACACCACCCACTCCGCATATAGCCGAGTCCTAGCTCGGCCGAGCTACGTGGTAACCATGTCAACGTGGTACAAAATAAATAAAAAATTATAATTGCATAAGTTGATAAAAAATGATATGCAATAGTTTACCGCGGCAGTCCCCTAGAGCCTTGACGTTAATACGTTAGGCCACTTGAATTCTCTCGCTGTTGTTATTGTTGTTTGAGTTTTGTACTTCTTTTCTTTGTTTATCTCGACGACATGTGACTGGTGTTTTTCAAAAAGTGGTGTTTAATCTCTAATTCCTCTTCGTTTCATCACAACAGACCACTACGAGAGAATTTAAATGACATGACGTGTTTATGTCAAGTAAAACAATGGTAAATGGTGTAAAAATCATAATTACTACAACAAAATGTTAAATTTATCTTTTTCCTACCGAGTTTTTTTTTAATCCTGTAATTTGTTAAGAAGTCTGTAAAAACAATTTTACATTTTTTATGTAGTAAATGTAATAACTTTTTTTTAGTCAAATAAAATGATGTATGGGGATTTGCCATTGTTCTTTGAATTTGTAAAAAAAACAGGACTAAGGCATGTTTGAGATATTTTAATTTATAAAATAAGTGACCTGGTGAGATTTGAACCTTGTACCTGCAATAATCTTGCCCGAGGCGCCAGCTGTAGCGGACTTGGGCGGCACCCCGCTACCTCCAGCACTGGACTTGGCGGCGGACTTCCTTGGCTTGGCTTTAGCCGGTGCGGCTGCAGGCTTGTCGCCAGCTTTCTTCTGGTCACAGGACGAGGCCATGAAGTACGAGTGGAGCGGTAGAGGGGAATCTAGATGCAGATTAGTTACATACATAAATATTTTATTTATTTACTTATATACACGGTGCTCCGAGGAGGGGCTAGAGCTGAAAGGGGGTTGTTCTAGAGGTCTAGGCGAACAACTTTTGTTCTACAAGTTTTGGAAATTCGAAGTAGTTTTCAAAAATTTTGAGAATTGCCTTTTTTTTTACAAAAACAGCTGTTTTTTTTTTAGTGATACAACATTAAAATTTTCGAAAAAAAGTTCTATTTCCAAAAGTCGTGTAACAAAAGTTGTTCGCCTAGACCTCTAGAATAACCCCCTTTCGGCTTAATACCCCCTCGTCGAATCATTCTGTATATGTGTCGTCTACAATCCAACCGCGCCACATCCACTTTTCATCTCTATGGATTTATTTTAAACTTATAACCAACTTAACATACTATTTATGTATGAACTCAGTTCCATCTTGAATTATTTGATGCTAAAATCGTGATTTTTTATGAATCCTTTACTAATGAATATCAATCGCCGCCACATCAATAATTAACCAATCTGAGAATCTGATTCTGGATGATGCTATACGACACTTATCTGTAAGTATCTATAAAACCCGGCCAAGTGCGAAACTCGCGCACGAAGGGTTCCGTACCACTATGACATTTGGGTACGGAACCCTAAAATCGTTTAAACCTAAACCAATTGCCTAAACCAATTTTAAAATTTGATAAAAAAATGTGAAATATTTAGCTTCGATTCTAACTTCCATCATTCGACCACACCACTCAAAAAAAAAAATGAAAAAAAAAAACTTTGGCACAAAGAAAATCTAAAACTTGTAAGAAACTCTTTGGTAAGTGAAGGCAAACTGGTATATTTGACAGACAGGGCAGCTATTTTGAATTCCACGACCTACTCGATTTGTCCTGAAAAATCAGAAGCATTGTAATAAAACTCCTTGTTGTTTTTGAAACACGCTTGTTGTATGGGAGCCCCTCTTAATTTTTTGTTTTATTTTGTTTTTAGTTGTTGTATTTGTTGTTGTAACGGCTACCGAAATACATCTTCTGTGAAAATTTCAACCGTCTAGCTATTACGGTTCATGAGATACAGCCTGGTGACAGACGGACAGACAGACAGACAGCGAAGTCTCAGTAATAGGGTTTGTCCTGACTGGCTGACTAATCAACGCAGACCCTAAGAGAAACCTGACATTTGGAGAGTGTGCTCTTTATAATAATAACTAGCTGCGTCCCGCGGTTTCACCCGCGTTAGTCCTAATCCCGCCGGAATATCGGGATCAAAAGTAGCCTATGTTATTTCTTGATTATGTAGCTTTCTATTTGTGAAAGAGTTTTTGAATCGGTTCAGTAGTTTTTGAGTTCATTCATTACAAACACACATACACACGCACACACAAAAATACACTTATTTTTATAATATTAGTGTAGTTGTAGATAAATATTGCACGACATTACACACAGCGCAATCTAGCCCCAAGCTAAGCACTAGGTACTATAGGCACTATGGGTATATACAACCAATTATAATAAACCGGCCAAGTGCGAATCAGACTCGTGCAGTGCACGAATGGTTATCACAATTTGAGTACGGTACCCTAAAATGAATACCTACTGGATTAAACGAAATCCGTAAACGCAATTTTAGCATTTATTTTTACCACTGGCGCCAGTATATGTATTAGTAGATGGTGCCAGTGGTAAAGCAAAATAAATCGCGCTATCGTTGCATTTAAAATTAAAAATCCCATTTGTTGTATCGGATGGGAAGCCCTACTGAAATATTTATTTTATTCTGATTTTAGTATTTGATGTTATAGCGGCACCAGAAATACATCATCTGTGACGGCCAGTGGAGTCTAGGTTTAAAGGTCCCGTTTTTACCTATTGTGTACGGAACCCTAAAAAAATACTTACCTTGCGCATAAGAAGTATCATCTCTGACGTCACTTCTTTCTTCTTCAGCTTTGAGGGTCTCGCCTTTATCACCACACTTATCCATTTCACCATCATTGTGAAAGTGGCGGGGGAGTTGACTTTCAGACGTTATGTGGGACTCTGCTGACCAAACAAATCACAATCAATCATCTTCCTGTTCTTTAAGTCGTGTCCATTATCCTGTTCTTTAAGTCATGTCCATTATCCTGTTCTTTAAGTCGTGTCCATTATCCTGTTCTTTAAGTCATGTCCATTATCCTGTTCTTTAAGTCGTGTCCATTATCCTGTTCTTTAAGTAGTGTCCATTATCCTGTTCTTTAAGTCGTGTCCATTATCCTGTTCTTTAAGTCGTGTCCATTATCCTGTTCTTTAAGTCATGTCCATTATCCTGTTCTTTAAGTCGTGTCCATTATCCTGTTCTTTAAGTCGTGTCCATTATCCTGTTCTTTAAGTCGTGTCCATTATCCTGTTCTTTAAGTAGTGTCCATTATCCTGTTCTTTAAGTCGTGTCCATTATCCTGTTCTTTAAGTAGTGTCCATTATCCTGTTCTTTAAGTCGTGTCCATTATCCTGTTCTTTAAGTCGTGTCCATTATCCTGTTCTTTAAGTCGTGTCCATTATCCTGTTCAATAGGTACCTACTATAAATAAATAAATCCTACTAATATTATAAATGTGAAAGTTTGTATGGATGTTTGGATGTTTGTTACTCTTTCACGCAAAAACTACTGAACCGATTGCGATGAAACTTGGAATATAGATAGCTGGACACCTAGAATAACACATAGGCTACTTTTTATCCCGTAATTCCCGCGGGATCGGGACTTACGCGGGTGAAACCGCGGGGCTCGGCTAGTAAATAATAATTTAAAAAACCCTGCTTAAAAAACTAGATAATTATTAAAACTGAAAAGTACCTAAATAAAACAAGTCCAGTAGTCACGGAACATACCTAGTTAGTTTAACAGTCGGGACTTATTATTGAAAAATTTTGTCGAGATATTCAATGGGTCCTAAGGCCTAGAATAGGTAGTTAAATTAAATAGAAAAACGGGGCAAGTGCGACACTCGCGCATAAAGGGTTCCGTACCACTATCACAATTGGATACGGAACCCTAAAATGGTTTACAACAAGCAATTTTTAAATTTTATAGGAAAATATGAAATATTTATCTTCGATTCTTACTCCCATCAAACGACCGAATCACTCAAAAAAAAAAACCTTGGCACAAAGAAAATCTGAAACATAAAAGAAACTCTTTGGTAAGTAAGGCAGACTAGTATATTTGACAGATAGGGCAGCCATTTTGAATTCCATGACCAACTCGATTTGTCCTCCTGTCCCTCTTCCTGTCCTGACTCCTTGTTATGTTTGAAACACGTTTGTTGTATGGGAGCCCCTTTTAAATAATTGTTTTATTTTGTTTTTAGTATTTGTTGTTGTAGCGGCAACCGAAATACATCTTCTGTGAAAATGTCAACCTTCTAGCTATTACGGTTCATGAGATACAGCCTGGTGACAGACGGACAGACGGACAGACGGACAGACGGACAGACGGACAGACGGACAGACGGACAGACGGACAGACGGACGGACGGACGGACGGACAGACAGACAGACAGACAGACAGCGCAGTCTCAGTAATAGGGTCCCGTTTTTACCTTTAGGTACGGAACCCTAAAAATGATCAAGGAAACCTAACCTGATTTTTTAACACCTATTCGACGATACCCCACTCGACATAGTCAGTAAATTTTTATTTTTTACAATATGGCGTCTGGTGGTCGCCTTTTAAAATTTTATTTTATGTCACCTATTTAGGAACCATTGGACTGATAAGACGAATCTAACAATACCCTAATTAAAGAAATCCGATCAGTGGTTTGGAAGATACGAGGGAATAAAGAATATTACAAACATACATACCTACAAGATAGGCGTGAAAAACATAACCCTTTCCTTGCAGCCGGGTAAAAAGCATAAAACTCTACGACAAATTACTTCTAACCTACAAGCCAACTATAAATAAACCAATCGTAAGAGTTGGTCTCCAAATTTGACTTCCAAAAACCAAAATAGAGCCAATCAGAGTGAAGGAGAACCATTTTTACTCGAGCAATGAGGTTTTTTTTGCAAAACTCAATTCAATTCAATTCAAAAAACTTTATTTCGGACAATAGTACATCCATATTGTTATAGACTAAGAGCCCGTGAACCCCAGACCTTCGTTATTCTATAAAAGCTGAAAGTTTGTCAGGGCATGCTCCTATACACAGGTAAGAACGCTGGACTATTATGAAGTTTGGCTTGTAGTGGCTTTGGCAGGTACAGACTTTCCTTTGTCTGGCAAGGGATTGGAACTGTCAAAAATGTCTGGCTAATGAGGAAACATCATCTACTTATGACCCAAGTATTATTATATAAAAATCAGCTTTGATACTATAACGTAAGTAAAATTATAGTAATAATAACACCCGGGTGTTCATGAAATTATAATTATAATGACTAGTAATGATAGATATAGATGACTAATGACCATCTATATCTATCTATCTATACTTCTATACTAATATTATAAAGAGGTAACGTTGGTAACATGTATGTATGTATGTATGTATGTATATATATTGGGGGTAATCTCCGAAACTACTGGACCGATTTCAAAAATTCTTTCACTATTAGAAAGCTACATTCACCCTGAGTAACATAGGCTACTTTTGATCCCGATATTTCTACGGGATCGGGACATACGCGGGTGAAACAGCAAGAATCTGCTAGTAAAATATAAAATCATTACGTTACCCTCACTATCGCGACCTCTCCCACTCTCCTGCTTAAGCCGCCGCGAGTCAGTTGAAAACTGGAAGATAATAAATAAAGTAAAAAACCAACACAAATTATCTACTTTAAACTTAGATGAAAACAAAGTTTAAAGCCTTAGAGCTTTAAATACTTATTTTATACCGCCTCTGTGGCGCGTCGGGCGTTCCGCGGCGACGCAAAGCTTTAAAAAATGCTTGACACAACGCAACTAGGGTTGCCAGGTGTCCGGCTATAGCCGGACATGTCCGGCTTTTTACAGTCGTGTCCGGCCAATTAAGTACAAGTCCGGCCTGTCCGGCTTTTGTTAGGCTTTTGGTCAACCCCGTCAGAGTCATGCGGACACACATAAACCTTAACACATAAAAAAACCGGGCATGTGCGACACTCGCGCACAAAGGGTTCCGTACCACTATCACAATCACAAGATACGGAACCCTAAAATGGTTTACAACAACCAATTTTTAAATTTTATAGGAAAATATGAAATATTTATCTTCGATTCTTACTCCCATCAAACGACCGAATCACTCAAAAAAAAAAACACCTTGACACAAAGAAAATCTGAAACTTATAAGAAACTCTTTTTTAAGTAAGGATTTTCTTCAGGGAAATTAACCTTGGTAAGTAAGGCAGACTGGTATATTTGACAGATAGGGCAGCCATTTTGAATTCCATGACCAACTCGATTTGTCCTGACCAATCAGAAGCGACCTCACATTGTACTAAACTCCTTGTTTTTTTGAAACACGTTTGTTGTATGGGAGCCCCTCTTAAATATTTGGTTTATTTTGTTTTTAGTATTTGTTGTTGTAGCGGCTACCGAAACACATCTTCTGTGAAAATTTCAACCGTCTAGCTATTACGGTTCATGAGATACAGCCTGGTGACAGACAGACGGACAGACAGCGAAGTCTCAGTAATGGAGTCCCGTTTTTACCCTTTGGGTACGGAACCCTAAAAACGAGAGAAAAATATTCGCACTGGCCACATAGATTCATGCTGGCCACGTAGATATTTAAAAACAAAATAATTATTGCTATAGTGTATGTCACAAAAGATATTCCCCGCAAGCTGAGCTGTAAAATGCTATTTTTTTTAATTTTTACTATTATGATACTTATATGATCTGATTGAATAGTTTTTGATAATTAAATAGGAAATGTTTTTGCAACAAATGGATATGTATGACAGAAACGAACGATATTTTCAGGATCTAACTTTATTTTCGTTTTTAACCACGCGACTTTTTTTGTGAGAAGGACTGTAAAAAATAATTGTTTTTTTTTTACAATTTTAAATTTGTGGTAAGGGTAATGCTAAAAAGCGTTAGTTTAATAAAGCCACTAGGTACATATTTTGTATTCATCATTATTTACTTACTGCAACCGTCGGTATACTGAAATGGAACCCTCCAATCTCCACCCCGAGTTTCGCCGGCGGCTCAGGGCGCCTCAAAGGTGTAATCTTCCCAGTCGGGGTGGGGCACCGTAAACCCTCTGCAGGGTTCACACAATCAGGCTTCGAGAAGTCCTTCGGGCCTTCTGAAATGATGAAACATAATGTGATGATTTTTAATGATTTACCACGTGGTATTTTTCCAAAACTACTTAAAAAAAAAACACTCCATCACTAGATGACGCCAGTGGTAAAGATAAATCGCGCTATCGTTGCGCTTTACCGTAAAAAAATACGTTTGTTATATGAGAGCCCCCTAAATTTTTGTTTTTAGTAAGGTACTTGCGGGTAACAAGAGCCGCTGTCTAATACGGGCCACTAATTGAAAAACACACTTCAAACAGTTTTAATAGATTCCTCTCACGCACATATCTAAAGGACCAATAGGAGAGCTAACATGCGCGCTCGCACCGTCGCGCGGTCCGCCATCTTGTCAGTCGCAACGATTCAATCGAACGACCCGGACGGCTCCACTCGGAATTAAAAATAATATGTGCTAAAACGCTTAAATTGTGCCTAAAATATATTGCTTTTCGAATATCTCATAAATATAACGTTGAATGTGTACATTTCTGTTTACTAATCAGGGTAAGTGTAGTGATTTTATTAATAACTGACAGTTTTAAGTTGAAATCTTTAAAATTAACATTAAGGTCTAACAAAGGCCACATTTGAGGCGGGTAAAAAGAGCCGGCCAAAATACTCGTCTATTTTAAAGTTTTTAGTATTTCTAGTTGTCTCAGTTCTATTTTTTATATTAATTTACGCGTACACGTTTTCAGGATTAAAAAATGGAACCTCCGCCTAAAAAACGTCGTGCCCTTTGGTCACTGCAACAGTTAGAAGCTGCAATGACTGATGTTAATGAAGGAGTCTTGTCACAGCGTGCTGCAGCCGCTAGGTATTCTATTCCCAGGAGAACTTTAGTCAATCATCTAAAAGCATATTTCACAAAAAAAACCTTGTCTTGTAGGGAATCTCATATGTGACATCCTTTCATAAGTCTAACAAGAGCCAAGTTGTTTTTTTTTTGTAATTTTATTGTTTAATAACGTTATTGCTGTTTCAGATTTATATAATGTTGCGTATACTTATTTAATAAATGTGATTATTTAGTGGGTATAGTATTGAAAAAAGCTGTTTAAAACATATTTTTGTAAGGACAGTTTAATAAGGTCCAGTGTCTGTTTTATCTTTAACTACTTACAGTAAAATCGTTATTTATGACTAAATAGTAGTATAAGCTAATGTAAACTAAAAAAATATCTATTTCGTGTTGATTGTTATTAAAATCTTTAACTATTTGAGGTGGCCCTTATAAGAACACTATGGTTTAATAAGAGCCACAGAGAGGTTCTATAAAAAGCTTAATTTTGATGACAATAGTGCAACAAAACAATTAATTATATTGTTTTTTCAGATTGTCAATAAAGCAAGTACGTTATGTAATAACTTGTTTTAGTGGTTTCCTCTATTTGTACTAAATATTTAAGTTTAATTTAAGGTGGCCCTTGTTTACCGCAAGTACCTTATTTGTTGTTATAATGGCTACATAAACAGGTACATCTTCTGGGAAAATTCGAAACAGACGTGCAGACAGACAGCGGAGTCTCAGTAATAAGGTCCCGTTTCCACCCTTTGGGTACTGAACTCTAAAATAGGCAGTGGAACAAGATCCGACCCCTCTTCCTTAGTGGCTGCACCGGTCTACGTATCGTAACACGGTGGGTCGGTCGTAACACATGCATTGTCGGTCATACGAGCACGATTTCCTCCGTGCCTCGGCGCGGCACGTGAAGCAGTTGGTCCCGGTTGTTATTTCTGATAGCAGCTGTTAGAGGCCTTAGGACGACCTGACAAATTAAATTCTGCAGTTTCAATTTTCGCGAGCAGTAATTGAGGTTGCAACGTCTAGACATTTCAACCTCAATTAGGGATAGATTGGGGATACATGTCGCTCTGTGCAACGGCCTGCAAATTTTATTTATTTACCTTTTCTTTTCAACGGCGCAATGCATCTTGTAGCTTTACTTTCAACTACCTTGTCCTTCGCTTTTCTAACATTCCGCCCCTCGCTGCGCTCTACAGCCGTTATTTTGTCACTAGGACTTGTAATAGATGCAGGAAAACTACTAAAATCTTCTTGTTCCTGTATTTCCAGAGCAGTATACAAAGCTTGTTGCATTTGCAGTTTATCTGTTTCAACATTTTCAAGTTCTAGATTTTCAGTACTATGGTTGAAACTCTCTGTTTTTATTTTATCTAGATAAAGATTTTCTAAAGGTTCGTTAGTATGTACAGTTACTTTTTCGTTAAATAGCTCGTTTACGTCGTTACTGGTCTCTGTGTCGTACCAATCTTGTTTAGTTACATCAAGACTTTGTGTATTTAGTTTGGTCTGCTTTGCTTTTGGTTCGACAGTTACGTTTTCTTTTAAAGCTTTCTTGACATCTTTATTCGTTTCGATGTCTAGCCAATCGTCTGGTATTTCGCAAGTAGTACATTTCACTTGTTCTAAATTTTTGGTTTGATCGTGAGGATCGACTTTACCCTGATCTATATTCTTAGTTTTTTGGGGACCAGATTTCAGCTGTTCTGCACTTTTATCTTGTGTTTCAGTATTTTCAAGTTTCAATTCAGTTTCTTCGTTAACTTTATCTAAAGTTAGGTCTTGTTCTATATCATTTTTCATTTCATTTTCGTGATCTTTTAAATCGGGTGTGTAGATCACGCGTTCCTTTTGATTCAGAGTTATCACTCCGGTTACGTCTTGAAAATCTTTAAATATCATATTACTAGGAGCTGCCGATTCGTTCTTTCGTAAATCAACTTCTTCAGAACGATAGGCAGGTCTTTTTAAAGGAGTAATTCTGCATTTAGGAGTAGGTGTTGAAGATATTTCCTTGATTCTAGGGTCAGGTTCAGAGTCACAAGCAATAGGTTCGATTTTTCCTTTTGGGGTTTTTGAGGATAAACGCGGTAGATGGATAGTAACTGGGCTTTCTGAAGAAGATATATTAGGTATGTAACTGATAAATATGTTTTGTTTTAGAAATTAAATTTGTTTTTCGGTATTAGGTAATGTGTGAATGATTATCAATCCTAAAGAAGAGGCCACTCTCTTTTGTGTTAGGCTCCCTGCCTTAGGTTTACAAACTAAACCCCCACGATGTAGGTACCGAGTGTCGAGGCCCCCGACAGCGAAGGTCTTTTCAGGTTCATCTTTGTCCTGAAGGACAATCCCTCTCCGAGAGGCATCGCCTCGGAGCCCCAGAACCGGTCTCACCTAGTGTTAGTTAGAGAAGTCAGGTCGCCCTAAATGATTTTTTACACTTATTTAAGTAATGTAATGAATGACCGAGCCAGGCGTTGCTTAACCCCCACGACTATACATAGTTGAAGATATTTAACGTTAACTGTATAAATGCACTTACTTGAAGTATTGCAAATAAACCCAGTGGGCACTCTAGCCAATCTTCTCATTTTTAGTTTCCGTTCTACCAAGTTTCCCAAATTCTCGAACGACGACAACGACTGCGAATATTGTATATAGGTAATTGACAATTCTATTGAAAGACAATCGCTTCGAAACTGTCAATTCATAAGCAACTGTAATAATTAGGTAGTATGGAGGTTAATTATGTAAATAGCTGTAAAACTCGCGAACTGGACCTGTAGGCCGATTATGTACGCAGTGATAATCACCGAAGTGAGTGGTTTACGCTTGATTTAGCAACTCCGAAACGTCAAACACCTACTTTCGTATGACGTATCATAGAAACTCCACTGGGTTCGGTTATAATCACTTCGTACATAATAGGCAAGCTGGACATTCTGCGCCTAAACGCTAGATTGAGGTTCACTTCAGTTAACCAAAATTGTTGTAAATTCTAGTGATAGGGGTGTATAATAGATTTTTGCGCCGCGTGTCTATGCGCTCGACTCGAGAGCCCTCTTCATGATTATTGTCCTGGATCCGTCGGACAGGGTGGTTGCCTCCTCGACGCCTCGGAGTAGTTTTCGAAACAACGATACGTTACGACTAAGTCTACCTAGTTACGACTCGTAACGTTACGACTCGTAAGTCTACCTTGTTACGACTCGTATTGTTACGACTCGTAATGTTACGACTCGTAAGTCTACCGGGTTACGACTCGTAGTCTTCTGTCTCTACTCTTCTCTCTTTCCTCTCTCTCTCCTCGGCTTAGTGGACTGTATGTTCGCTCCTCCCTGCTTGTCTGCGCGCTCCCAAATAAAAACGCCTGATGTACTGTATACTTCTTTATTCATAAATGTTCTTAGTTCTATTTGAGTTCTTAGTTCTTAGTTCCAGTCAGGTGTCTTCAGCGCAGTGCAAACAGCTTCTGACTTTTACAAAAATACCCCTGCCTTTTATTAGAAATGATTGCGCAACATCTATTACGCATTACATTCGACTGAGGGTCCCACCTTGCATCTCACTTTATTATAGCTCTGACCCTGTCGCACTTGATATAGTCAAACGCGCCCGGTCAGATTCATTACACGAAAACTTATAATTTAACACATAAACTTATAATCTAACACATAAAAGACATCTTAAAGCTATGTACATAAAAACTATATACTAAGGTCGTCCTGTTCTCAACAATTATTATGAATGATACTATATGTTAAGAGGAATGTGATGCGCCCTATTCATTGTTGATATATCTCACAGACCGTCCCCCATACAAACGTCGAGAGGAACAGAACCTGATGGCATCGGAACACCTCAGTGGGAACACCGACCGACAAGCGGACAAACTTCAAACTACTAACGAAGTTATTTCAGAGGCACATTTATTAAAGACACGCTCTACTGATAAAGTGGCGCCATTTGTGTGCGATACCTGTCATCGTACATTTATATATGAAAGTACCTTAAAATTGCATTTATTGACACATACTGGTGAAACCACGTGTTCATGCGATAGGTGTGATTACAAATGTGGTCAAAAAAGCAATTTAAAAAGGCATTTATTGACACATAATGGTGAAAAACCGTCCTCATGCGATAAGTGTAATTATAAATGTAGTCGAAAATGCAATTTAAAACTGCATTTATTGACACATACTGGTGAAAAACCGTTTTCATGTGATAAGTGTGACTATAAATGTAATCAAAAAGGCGATTTAAAACGGCATTTATTGACACATACTGGTGAAAAGCCATTTTCATGTAATAAGTGTGATTATAAAAGTAATCGAAAAGGTAGTTTAAAACAGCATTTATTGACACATACTGGTGAAAAACCATTTTCATGCGATAAGTGTGATTATAAATTTAGTCGAAAATGCAATTTAAAACTGCTGTATTAAATATGTATTAAGTGGACTGTATATTAGGCAACGAATTAGAAAATGCACTCAGATTGAATGTTCGTTAAGCGAATGTATGCCGCGGTCAAAAGGTCAAACGAAAAGTATAGTCTGTCAGGATACTAACAAAAGAATCCACTCACCTGGACTTTCTGGAGTCTCCTCTCGACGGAATGCACACCGAACGTGACCTTGAACTCGCCTAAGGTTCGCCAGCTTACCGTCGGTCTGTTCTTACCACGTGCTGGTGCACAAACTAGAGGTTCCGCAAGTGGTCTCCTCGCCAGCATCCGACAGACTTTTGTACTAATAAACGAGCACACGCGAAGATCAAACTGAACACACAACCCGAATGTAATTCTATTATCTTTCCGAATTGTTTGAAAGAATAGCGACGCTCCGGGGCCGAACACGAACCGACCCGCGTCGTGGCAATAGAGAGACTACGACGAATTTAAATTAAGAACGTACGGTGAATTTGTTTTTAATCTACCCGAATTTTTATGATTAAAATCAACCTACGTTCTTCTACCTACAATTTATCTATTAAAGCTAAACATTCCGACCACCAAAATACAGAGTATTTTCCCTATTTCCTAATTAACGATTGATTATACGAGAAGGTAGTGGAAATGTAACGATACGATACGAAACTAAAAAACTAAATTGTTCGATGGGGCAGGGTTACAGAGTTGTCCCAGACACCACCGATTCTCTATCAACTATAGGTGAAGGTAGAGGGCAGAGCTTAACGACTGGACGCTTGCACTCTCCCGCGCTAGTGCGAAGAGTTGCGACTCTACAAACATTGTCCATCCCAAGATGGAGCTTCACCACCCTGCCTAATCTCCACTTCATAGGACTACACTGTTCATTAACTATTAGAACTAAGGTCCCGACTTCTATATTCGGTTGAGAATCAGACCACCTATGACGCTGCTGAAGAGTGTGGATATATTCGTGATGCCATTTACGCCAGAAATCTTGATGCATCTTCTGAAGCATTTTCCAACGCTGAAGTACACTGACGCCAATATCGAGAGGAGATGCTTCAGGGAGCATCGTCAGCGGCTCCATAGTCAAGAAATGACCCGGCGTGAGTACCGTGAGGTCATTTGGATCTGAACTCAACGGAGACAGAGGACGCGAATTTAGCAAAGCTTCAATCTGCGTCAGAAGGGTACTGAACTCTTCATAAGTAAGTCGTTGCGAACCAACGACACGAACGAGATGCGTCTTCATAGACTTGACGCCAGCCTCCACTAGTCCCGAGAAATGTGGACTTCCGGGAGGGTTGAAAACGAAGTCTATCCGCTCCGCCGTCGCTGCCTGGGACATATGGTCTTTCAGCAGGTTGCTTGCCCCGACAAAGTTCCGACCTTGGTCAGAGACTAACTTTGAGCACCGGCCTCGACGAGCTATAAAACGACGAAGACAGGCAAGATAAGCTTCCGATGTGAGCTCCGAAGCGAGCTCCAAGTGCACAGCTTTTGTAGCGGTACACACGAATACGCACACGTAACCCTTAAACGTACGGACACCTCTACCGCGTCCGAGAGCGATATCAAAGGGACCGGCATAGTCGACAGCCGATGACGAAAAAGGTTTCAGTTGATTGATACGATAAGCTGGTAAGTTACCCATCAGGGGAGCGGCAGGCAGTTTAGGTTTGACACGAAAGCAACGAAAACACGACGACAAGACAGTCCGAATTGCTTGCTTTGCAGATAGAATCCAAAAGTCCTGCACTAACAAATTCTGCAGCGTTTGCAACCCCGGATGCATGAATTTCCGATGGTATTCCTCTATGATCAGCACCGTCAATCGATGACTTTTAGGAAGGAGCAACGGGTGCTTTTGGTCATAGCCGAGCTGACTGTGGGCGAGGCGACCGCCCACCCTGAGCAGACCCTGGGGGTCCACGAAAGGGCAAAGTTTCCTGAGAGCCTTGGGGAGTTTGTTCCGGCGACTACTAGTTAGCGCGCAAATCTCTGACCCAAAAACACTCTCCTGAACATGACGAACGAGAAAACGAGTAGCATCGTTCGATTCAGAACACGACAATGAACCGTCGATCTTCGACTTCGAATGTTTAAAATTATGCGTAGCACGGAAGCAGAACGACAATACGTTTACTACTTTCCGAAACGACGAGAACCTAGCCAAAATTTCATCAACAAAAGTAACGTTCTTCTGCGTCAGCAAACAGTGAATTTTCTGTTCGTCCAAGGCCAAGCTGTCTGTGACGAAACATGGCTTAGGCCACGTATCTTGCGGGTGTGACAACCAGCAAGGTCCCGACCACCATGATTCACACGAGGTGAGGTCACGAGGTAGTAACCCACGCGATCCATAGTCCGCGGGATTATCCGTCGTGGACACATGACGCCAACAATCTGGAGGTATGTTATCTTGGATCTCAGTCACCCGATTGGCGACAAAGGTTTTCCAACGAGATGGACAAGACTTGATCCAAGTTAACGCTACACTGGAATCCGACCAAGCAACCATATGCTCAATACAATGGATCCCCGACAATGAATGAGCTACCGACGACATGAGCTCACCCAACAAAACCGCAGCCATCAGTTCGAGGCGCGGGATCGAACGTTTGCGCAGAGGCGCAACTTTCGATTTAGCGCAATATAGGCGCACGACAATAGACTGATCCTCACATATTGCACGGCAGTATACGACCGCGCAGTAACCGCGCTCTGACGCATCGCAAAAGCCATGGAACTGAAGGGTCGAGAACGAAGAAGTGACTCTACGAGGCAACGAGATAGAGGCCAACGACGAAAGCTGAACCTTAAACCTGAGCCACTCACGAGAAATATCAACGGGAGCATCGTCATCCCAATCAACTCCCGACAACCACAGAAGCTGCATGAGGTACTTAGCGAGAAAGACGACAGGTGACAAAAGCCCTAGCGGATCGAATATCCGAGCTATGTCCGACAAAATGGACCTCTTCGTGCAGCGACTATTAATCGCAGCCGTCCTAAAAGTAAGTTGGTCAGCCGATGGCAACCACGTCATGCCCAGAATTTTCAGCGATACATCCTGGATATCTTCGAAATTGTGAAACTGCTCTACATACAAGTCCGACGACGGCAGGCCCTCGAAGAACTCCCGGCAATTGGATGTCCACTTGCGAAGGTGTAAACCAGCAGACGACAAAATGTGAAGGAGATCGTTGCGAACACCAACCGCATCCCTAACAGTTTCAGCACCAGAGACGACATCATCGACGTAACTGTCGCGCTGAAGAACGACAGCACCTAACGGCACACGACCGGCAAACTCTTTCGCCAAACGAGCAATGCACCAGAGTGCCTGATAAGGAGCACAAGAGACACCATAGGTGACGGTAAGGAGACGAAAATCCTGCACAGGCAACTCAGGTGAAGATCGCCATAGAATTCGCTGGTAGTCGGTATCTTCTGGGGATACTAGAAATTGGCGGTACATCTGCTTGATGTCCCCCGTGAAGACGATAGCGTGCCAACGAAAACGAATCAACAAATCAAAAATACTATTTTGTAGTTTTGGGCCCGGCAACAATGTGTCGTTCAACGAACGTCCATCGCCGTCCACGGCACTAGCATCGAATACCGTGCGCAGAGGAGTGGTAACCGAATCCGGGCGCAAAACACCATGATGTGGAATATAATAAAACGCACCTACACTCGAGGAGGGAGAGTCGACTCTCTCCATGTGACCCTTCTCCAAGTAGTCCCTCATAAAATCAACATAGACACTTTTGAAAGTTGAGTTAATTTTAAACTTTCTTTCTAAGTTCAAGAACCTTTTTAGAGCTGTTTCTCGAGAATATCGAAATACTGGCTTGTCGCGAGGATCTATGAAAGTCAATGGAACAACCAATCTACCCTCTGGAGAACGCCTACACGAAGTCTCCATAAAACCTTCACACTCGATTTCCACCTTCGAGCGCACGATAGCTCTCGGAGGATCCACTTTTTCTAACTCCCAAAACCGTTTAATCGAGTTATCTAAAGCCAGGTTTGAAACGAAGAAACAATTTCTATTTTTAGGCTCATATGATATTGAGCACTCACCCATCACTATCCATCCGAAGACAGTAGACAGGGCAATGGGCTGACCAGCACTTCCCTTTACAAGTCCAGGCTTCAAAATCGATGCGAGTATGTTAACATTCAGCAAGAT
Organism: Idaea biselata; assembly: GCA_958496205.1. Taxonomy (NCBI): domain Eukaryota; kingdom Metazoa; phylum Arthropoda; class Insecta; order Lepidoptera; family Geometridae; genus Idaea; species Idaea biselata. The sequence continues at coordinate 12,959,280 of OY292406.1, forward strand.
GTCTACCGGCCTCGGGCTATCGAATTGAGGATCAGCAAGGTCTAAGTCTCGAAGGTGATGCCACTTCGCCACGTCAACAACACCTACGGGCATGTCTGAGCATATTCGGGGGAGAACCGAAGCCTCCAATGACACTACATGTTTGACATCCCTACTCCTTGGTATTAAATCTAGTTTGACCGAGCCTAAAGTATTTGTAGACACTTCACCAATACCATTGACCGAATGTCCATGACTAACATAACTCAAACCCAACCGTAAGGCACAAGCCTCAGAAATGAAGTTGCAACCACTTGCACTATCTAAAAGCAGTCGAACCGTCACTAGCTTACCAACTCTATTCTTGACCAAAGCGACCGCAGTAGAAAACAGTGACATCGACATCTGTCCATACTGAGTATATGCAGCCAAAGCCTGGTCAGAAGCAGAAGGTCCCGGTAACACTCTCTCAAAATGTAACAAACTATGATGAAGGCTAGTCCGACACTTGTTACACTTAATTTTCGAACGACAAAACCTCACTGTGTGTGAAGGCTGTAAGCAAAGGATACAAAGTCCTTTTTCTTTAACTACCACATACCTATTCCTGGGTGGTTTTTCTAAAAACGTAGGACACCGCTCAATTGAATGTCCTACACTTGAGCAGACCGCACACTCTTCACTCGATGTGACTATAAGAGCCGTCTTGCCTTTTGAACTAATAAACTTACTCTGACTAGGGTGCTTGTCGACCGAGTTACCAATAGCACGAGCCTTTTTTTCAACGAACGACAGTAGGTCATCGTACTGTGGAATGTCAACACTAGTATCAACATACATATCATAAGCTTCCCTAGTAGCAGAGTCCAACTTAGACCACAACAATTGAAACAACATAAAATTCTTGTCAGGCAATTCATACCTACCCAAAATATCTAAATTTTCACTAAAAGTTCTACAGATCCTACAAAGATCAGATGTGTTTCGACTTTTAACACAATCCAACAGCCTACCATAATAAGTCAGTGCTATTTCCCGCTTCCTATCATAGTACTTCAACAAAACATTATAAGCTAACATATAGTTCCCGTCAGTGATGGGATAACTTTTTATTAATGCAAGAGCACTGCCTTTTACACTGGTAAGGAGATAATGCATCTTTTCGACATGAGGCATATCTCTATTGTGTATCAATGAGTCGAACAAATGTTTAAATGAAACCCAGTTCTCCTGTGTTCCATCAAATGGTGTGATTGCAATCTTTGGTAGATTAGTAGTAGTGCTATTTGCAGTGTTTACAACAGAACCGACCGGCTTTTTATTAATTTGCAACTTATTTTGAACTGCACGAAACTTTGTATCAAAAGCAACTGTGTAAGAAAGCTCGCTTTTTCTATCGGACGCACTTAAATTAATAAGCAAAGATTTTTGTGCACTATGAAACTCTAAGAACAACGAGTCCAATTCCTTTTGAGTAACACCTGTTAAATCAGAGGATTCTATATGTTCCATGCGCATAAATGAATAATCTCGCGTAACCCTATATTCGTCCGCGCAACTATCGTTCAAATTCCTCCCAGAATCCATCAATTCCTTTCTCTGGTCGGTCATGTTTGTTCACACTGTATTTACGGTAGTTTAACACTATACGAGGTTAATTTCAATCAAATAACTTCAACAAAACGAAACGATTATCAAACAAATTCACCAAACGTTATTATGTAAACAACACAATGATTTTGAAGTAATTGATAATAAGTGACAGTTGACAAATGAACGATCTGTCAATATGACTCTGACGTAAAACCAACGAGAACGACAAGTGTCAAAGTCAATATTGAACAAGACCGAATCAATCAAAAAACGAGCGAAACGAAAAAAATGCCAACCAACACTTATTTCAAATTTACCTTCAACACGAAACGAAAAAATTATCGATAAATTTAACGACAAAAAAAGCTAATTTCCAAGTCCGCCTATCAATTATATGCGGCCGAGGGACCAAAAAATGTATTAAATATGTATTAAGTGGACTGTATATTAGGCAACGAATTAGAAAATGCACTCAGATTGAATGTTCGTTAAGCGAATGTATGCCGCGGTCAAAAGGTCAAACGAAAAGTATAGTCTGTCAGGATACTAACAAAAGAATCCACTCACCTGGACTTTCTGGAGTCTCCTCTCGACGGAATGCACACCGAACGTGACCTTGAACTCGCCTAAGGTTCGCCAGCTTACCGTCGGTCTGTTCTTACCACGTGCTGGTGCACAAACTAGAGGTTCCGCAAGTGGTCTCCTCGCCAGCATCCGACAGACTTTTGTACTAATAAACGAGCACACGCGAAGATCAAACTGAACACACAACCCGAATGTAATTCTATTATCTTTCCGAATTGTTTGAAAGAATAGCGACGCTCCGGGGCCGAACACGAACCGACCCGCGTCGTGGCAATAGAGAGACTACGACGAATTTAAATTAAGAACGTACGGTGAATTTGTTTTTAATCTACCCGAATTTTTATGATTAAAATCAACCTACGTTCTTCTACCTACAATTTATCTATTAAAGCTAAACAACTGCATTTATTGACACATACTGGTGAAAAACCGTTTTCATGTGATAAGTGTGACTATAAATGTAATCAAAAAGGCGATTTAAAACGGCATTTATTGACACATACTGGTGAAAAGCCATTTTCATGTAATAAGTGTGATTATAAAAGTAATCGAAAAGGTAGTTTAAAACAGCATTTATTGACACATACTGGTGAAAAACCATTTTCATGCGATAAGTGTGATTATAGATGTATTCAGAAAAGTAATTTAACAAAGCATTTATTGACACACACATAAAGAACACACTCCCATAAATTACACAATAGGTTTAAGGATTTACCGCTTCCTTTATAAGTATAAAAAGAAATTGAATGAATGGCTACTAGCTAAATGATTTTATAAGTTGAATCTATTTTTAGATTAGGGAGATACATTTTTAATGTAATTTACGAATGTACTACTATTTTCCGTTTAGGCGCAGAATGTCCAGTTCGCAAAATGTCCAGCGGACGGAAAATGCCAAGTTCGCAGAATGTCCAGTTCGCAGAATGTCCAGTTCGCAAAATCAATTTGACATTGCTACATAGCTGTATATTTAGGTAAGGTATAAAAAAACTGACTTTTGAATTTTATGTGTTATTTTATTTGTATTTTATGAATTTATCATTCATTATTTCATAAAATGGCTGGTATTCTGGCCATAGTAATTTTCGCGATGTTGTATTGAAATTAAAGACATTTTTCTTCAAAAATGTCTTAATTTCAAAACTAGATAATAATTATATTTTACCGGCGCGTGCGAGTGAGAAAACTGCGAAGAGATTTGTTTCGTTTGATCATTTCATTACTCTTTACACATATTAACGGATTAACAATTAACGTTAACTTGCGTTAATTCTTCCGAAATGTAACGCTTTAACGTTCAACGAAGCATTTTTTTTTGTAGCGGATTAACGAAGTTAACTATTTGATAAACGGTGCCCAGCTATGCTTAACTGTAACTTAACTTTTCTCTATTTAAATTTTTATTGAAATCTGTTTTGCAGTTTTTAGGGTTTCGTAGTCAACAAAACTTATTCAGCCTGGCTGCGTCATGTCCGTCTGTCTGTCCGTCCGTCCGTTTGCGTCTTAGTTCAGAGACGCCTTGTATTAACGAAGCTGTAACTTTTTACCTCCGGGTTAAAAAAATGTTAACGTTAGCGTTGCGCTTTGCGTTCACGGAGGTTCACGGAGGTATGGAACACTTCGTGCGCGGGTCCGACTCGTACTTGGCCTGTTGTTGGAACGAAGTTCTTTATCGCGCGTTGCGAAAGGGGGCTAGACGGAAAAAATTGAGACCAAAAGTTGTAACGACACTTTTTGCTATAGTTGTAATAAAGCCGTGCGGCGTGCGCGTGTTTCTCTGTCTGTGTGTCTCTCTCTCTCTCTCTCATAGAAAGGAACTTCGTTCCATCCGGGTGTCCCTTGACACCTCTCAAGATTTTTTATTTTTTATTTTCCTCAAGATTTATTGAGCAAGACCAATCTTTTTAATTACAAACTTCTTCGAACATCAGTTGAGCAGACATAAACTCCTTTGAAGGAACCTCCAATCGACGATAAATTTGTATTCTCACTGCCTGAATGAGGATAGAAAATTTGTGCCACAAAATTAAAAAGAAATTTATTGTTTTTAATTTCTTATTTAAGATTCGTGGCCAGTCATTTATTTTGTCGTTTGTCAGTCATATAGGTAATTAAAACTTTTTTGAATAGTATCGTAGAGGTATATACTTTTGCGAATGCTACATGCTTCGTATATCCTTCTAATATTATAAACGCGAAAGTTTGTATGTCTGTATGTAACTTTGTTACTCCTTCACGCAAAAACTACTGGACCGATTGCGATGAAACTTGGAATATAGATAGTATGGTATATAGGTGAAAAAATTATAGAGGCTAGTCGAAGCTTCGTAGGTGAAATATTTGTAGAGGGTAGTCGAAGCTTCGTAGGTGAAATATTTGTAAAGGGTAGTCGAGCTTCGTAGGTGAAATATTGGTAGAGGGTAGTCGAAGCTTCGTAGGTAAAATATTTGTAGAGGGTAGTCGAAGCTTCGTAGGTGAAATATTTGTAGAGGGTAGTCGAAGCTTTGTAGGTGAAATATTGGTAGAGGGTAGTCGAAGCTTCGTAGGTGAAATATTTGAAGAGGGTAGTCGAAGCTTCGTAGGTGAAATATTTGTAGAGGGTAGTCGAAGCTTTGTAGGTGAAATATTGGTAGAGGGTAGTCGAAGCTTTTTTGTAAATACATAGAAAACAACCAGACCAGAAACAAATATTTCTTTTAAGCATAAATACTTGCACCCGGCGGGTATCGAACCCTCAACCTTGTGCATTGCAGTCGGGCGTCTCCCCGACGCGCCACAGAGGTCGACGAATGGATCCCGACTGTTAAACTATGTTCCGTGACTACTGGACTTGTTTTATTTTATGTTCAGTTTTAATTAAGTTTTATTTATAGTTTTTTTAATCAGGACAGTTTTTTTTATTTATTTGAAGATGAAGCAGAGTTCTGCGGTAAAACTGGGCCCACATCCTAAACAAACGTGGGCCTAGTTGACCACTAACACATTAAAGAAGAGGCCCTGGTTCCAGTTTCGAAGGGGACCATTCGCCCCCTAACCCAAAAAAAAACACGATCTAGGTAGATCCGCCAAAAAAATTGTTTTATTATAATAACTAGGATACTTAACTGAGCAAAGACATTATTCTATATTAGTTCTAAAAGTAGGTATTATACACACTTAGAAATAGGTATTGTTTTTGAAAAAATGCTTCCGAAAATTCGTACCTGACGGGATTAGAACCCGCGACTATTGATAATCCGAACCAGCGCGTTAGACCGCTTCGCCACGAGTACTCATCATCATCGCTCACGATGTTCCCGGTTGCATGCCTCTCGAGAGCCCGGGATCCGCTTTCCTACTTTTACGTCTCCACTTCGCACGATCTTCGACATCCCGTGTAGTGAGGCCATTTGCACGCATATCCGATCTTACAACGTCAAGCCAGCACTTCTTGGGTCTTCCCAATCTGCCGCGGCCGGGCGGAGGCGCCATAGCAAGACATTTGTTTCCCACGTAACTAGCCGGTTTTCGTAGGCTTCGCCACGAGTACTGGTACCCAATAAGTCGAAATTAAGAAAGCATTTTCTCGTGTTTTTGCGAGGGACTTTGTAGCGGCATCTACCATTTACCTACGTAAAGTTTACAGTTCAACTGGGCTTGCTTTTTTTCTATTTAGGTAGGTACATAGAAATTATTACAACGTTGGGATGACACCGAAACATTATTTTTAAAAGTAAAAAAGAACTATTTCTTCGTTTATTTACACACAATTTAGGAAATATTGTTTGTGAAAATTTTCGTTTTGAAAAGATAATTTAAATCCAACATCGCAAAAACAGAAGAAAAATCAAAAAATTCTTTTTGGATTCGGAATAATATATGTATAGGTAGTCGCGGATTAGAATCTAGTAAGAGTTTTTGGAGGCATTTTTCAAGAACAATATAAGTTGAATCTCGTTATGAGTAAGTCATTGAATGTTTCCCAGTTGGTTGTGGTGAGACCTACGGCCAGACGATGGTCTCGATCCAGGGTACGTAGAAGGTGACCCTGGTGTAGAGCCCCGCCCCGCCGGCGAACCCGCAAGGGTGACCCGATGGTTTCACGCCGAACACCACGTGGGGACACTCCTCCAGCTGTGACCTACGGCCAGACGACGGTCTCGATCCAGGGTACGTAAAAGGTGATCCTGGTGTAGAGCCCCGCCGGCGAACCCGCAAGGGTGACCCGATGACGTCACGCCGAACACCACGTGGGGACACTCCTCCAGCTGTGACCTACGGCCAGACGACGGTCTCGATCCAGGGTACGTAGAAGGTGACCCTGGTGTAGAGCCCCGCCGGCGAACCCGCAAGGGTGACCCGATGACGTTACGCCGAACACCACGTGGGGACACTCCTCCAGCTGTGACCTACGGCCAGACGACGGTCTCGATCCAGGGTACGTAGAAGGTGACCCTGGTGTAGAGCCCCGCCCCGCCGGCGAACCCGCAAGGGTGACCCGATGACGTCACGCCGAACACCACGTGGGGACACTCCTCCAGCTGTGACCTACGGCCAGACGACGGTCTCGATCCAGGGTACGTAGAAAGTGACCCTGGTGTAGAGCCCCGCCCCGCCGGCGAACCCGCAGGGGTGACCCGATGACGTCACGCCGAACACCACGTGGGGACACTCCTCCAGCTGCAGGGGACCTCCGCTGTCACCCTGGAAATGAAGATAGAATTATAAAAGTAAGAAGAAAAGGAAAATTGAAAAAATAACAGAGGTTTCGTTATTTTTACATATTTAAGGTTGTTAGGTAAAGTTGTTGATAACTTTGGTACTGCGACGACGACTATACAACTTTATATAGTGATACATAGGGGAATATACAACTATAAGGGGAAAGGACACCTAGTCGAATCTTTTCTCCATACAAACTTTACAAACAAACGTACCTAGTCGACTGTTTCTTCTTTCGAAATTAATAAAAAACAAAACGCAGGGACATTTTACATGTTCAATAATGCTCATAGCAGATTTAGGTTTTAAGTATGGCATAAACGTATTTGCTCTGTGTGTCTAGACGTCTATAATAAAATAACCCCCTTTCGGCTTAAACCACAGCATCTTCGAAACACTCTGTATTTAGGCAGCAGTTTGCCGTCTTTGAGTACCATCCACAGGTACCATCATTCATGAAATTGGCTCCGCTTATAATAAAAGTAACAAAAGAAAAATAATAATGGAGCGCCTAAATATTACACGAGCACGGGGCGACCTCCTGAGAAAAGCTAAAGAAATTACTAATTGGGAAGGAGTCGGTTTTCTGGATGGAATTTGTCTGATGCCAACCACAGCGCGCTCTGTAAGTAGAACAGAGATTTTCCCTGGAGAAGGTACATTTTTTTTAAACCAGGTAGATACTAAATATACACAATAGTACATTTTGGATACCTACATATTACTGTAATTGCCATAATTTTCTTCGCTGTGGTACACACGCCGTTTTGACTCTTAACGATTTTTCTTTGGTTTTCGCGATGCTGATTTGAATTGAAATTAAACCCTACATGCGCGAGTCCGACTCGCACTTGTCCGGTTGTTAGTGGTAGTTGTAGTGTATTGGCTAGGAAAGGTATTTACTAGTGGACAGTGTATTGACTAGGAAGTCTATCGACTAGTCAGTCATGTGCGGGCGGTAGAACTAAGCGCATGTGTTAGAGATGCCGTGAAGGCGTGCTAATGGAAGGAAAGGCTAAACAATACAGTAGGTATACTAGAGCTGCACAATACCTGGCAAGTGTCCTTGCCTACGTTCACGTCTCCATAGCACATCTGCGTGGAGTGGTTGTAGCCGCCCTTCAGATGTCGATGTGGCTTGTACATCGCCGAGCACTTCTCGCGGGGGAAGCCGGTCACCTCCACCTGGAGATATTATTTATTGAAGCTTATTTTACGGTTTTACAATGATTTAAGGTAGGAAATCAATGAACCAGGGGGGTTACTAAATGAATCAGGCTTCTATTTTACGATACGTCAGTTTCTGTAATACCTAATGAATTCTGGATATATTTCTAACAATCTGCATTAAATTGTATGAGTAAAAGTCTTAAAAAAAAAAGTTACATTCCTTCAAACTTTATGTGGTTCATTAATACCATACCCTACTTAGGTAGGTATTAAGTTTTGTCAAAATCTGTTCTGTATTTCCAGAGATTACCCCCTACAAACATACATACATACTTTATCTGCTATTGGATAAAGATCCAGCCATTCATTGGTTGCTTGAAAGAGACATAAAGATAAGGCGGCCCTATTTTAAGTTTTCCTTTTTTTCTGTATTTTTAAGTTTAAAATTTACAGTTTCGGGTGAAATATTATCTGACCTTCTGCAGCACATCAGCTGTTCCCTGCCTATGTCCGAGGGCTCCCCACCCCGTGGCTTCTCCTTTCCTGGTCTCCTCGTGTCCTTGAGCCAGGCAAGCTGGCAGCACCGGACCACCAAGCGATATTCTAGAAACATTTGAAGTTACATTTATTGCCCAAAGGGGTCAACTGCGATTTCCCTGTATCTTTATAACACGCCTCCAACTAGGTGGACAGACGACCTTTAAAAGTCACGTCAATCGCTGGATGCAGGGCTTATGCGACAGATTATGTTTAGGCGGGAATCGCTTAGGTTTAGGAGTGGACTCATATTGATTATTTGAAATCGGACCAGCGGCTCCTGAGATTAGCGCGTTCAAACAATCAAACAAACTCTTCAGCTTTAAAATATTGGTATAGGTAACGGGACACATCACTATCGCGGTCAGTGTTTGATCAGTAGCAAGCAGCACACTTGAGTATAAGCCCCGCAAGTTGATATTGCGATTGGCGGCCATCTTGGTGACGTAGTCAACGTGCACCGTCGGTACCTTTCGCAAGGTAAATAATATAATTTATAATTATTTACCACATAACCCAGATATTAGTTAAGAAATATTTACACATCAACAATATAATTATTATGTACTTATGGGTGTAATCATTGTTTTTTTATAAGCAGCATACAATACTAATCTTTTATGGTCCCGAAATTTCTTAGAAATATACCTTTGGTCATAAACAGCCGTCTCGCTACTAGAGTGCGACGTGCACTCGAATATTGTTTTTACTATTGTGGTGCTTTCCTGTCGTTAAAGGTGGTCTGCTAACCTGATCCTTTATGACTTACAAAACTTGTGTTTGTAATGATGATAGGTAAACAAAGTGTTGATTTCTCACTGTTTATCAGTCCGTATGAGTGCGATGTCGTGGTACTTGGAAGGCGGTCTGTACTCGGGATGCGGTATGAAGGCGTCCACGCGGTACACCTGCCACAGCGAGGGGGGGTCGCTGCGCTTTAGGATACCCAGCGCTACAAACCGGACCTCACCTCTGAAACCAAAAGAGTTTAAACACATCTGGACACATCAATCCACCAGATCGCCAGCTTAGCAGCACTGGACCGAATTAATGTACTGACAATGACATGGATTGACAGCGTATGACGCAGCCTAAAAGCCCTTGATAGTAGCAGATTATAACTTACAGCTGCGTGGAAGACCTGCAGTGTCCAGCTGTAAGTATGAACCGATCACTGATGATGGTGCCTCCGCACAGCCATGAGGCTGACTCCTGCTCCTCGCCGTATCCTAGCAAAGCCTATAAAAGAGAATAAAAGATGAAATTGTAATTGTTTTGCAACATTTGCACTAATTTGTGCACTTGCATTATGTATTACAAAAATATTATCAGCTGTTTAGGGTAGCCCAGTTAGTGAGTTGGCTCCGTCTGCCATTATTACGTGTTTAATAAATAATAAAATCACTTCATAGTTTGCGAGTGAAATTATTATTGAAAAGGGCCTCTTTTTGGAGTTGGCTTTGGCTCCACGCACGCCTTCCAAAAGTCCGGGGCTTCATAGCCCCGTGATACTGGACAAATGTGAAATTAAATTATTAGAATACAGTCATTATTTGTCATCTGGAGGGTTACTGCGGTTCGTTTCGATACGACATCGATACTGTCATACGATGATTCTACTGTCACATTCTGATAATAGGGTGACAGTAGAACCATCGTTATGACAGTATAGGTTTAAAGATTATTTATTTCTCAAAGAACTTAAATAACAGTTCACTTAAAGAGAAACTTACAAAACTAGGTATATTTAGTTATCTAGGTCTCGGTGGAGAAGCGATTTTAACAATAACATAATCTTACAAACTTATTAAAATAGTATAAGTAATCAAAATATTATATCTATCTCAATATTTGATTATTTACCGCACCGCGCATCGGTTCGAGTCGAGCGAGCTGAGTCTAAACGCCACAGCTACCCACAACCCAAGCGCGTCGCAGTGCGGTAGGTGTTCTTCAATTTAATTTTGGCGTCGTACATCTTGTACATCTTGCCAGTATCAAGTATTTTGCATGAAATTAGCCCGATCGGGCCTATAGTTCAAGTCAGGGGCTATGGTAAAGCGGTGGCAACTTTACTATAACCTTCAAGGATCTTCGGCGCGAACGACGGAAAGTTCGTGTTTAACACTCAATTTTGTTTTCACTACACTTGTGCACATTCACGGAACTAAATTGAATAAGATTCCACTAAAATTACACAATTTAACCGAGTTTACAACATAGTATAACGAAAATAAAATTGGAGCACGACATGTTGTCTCCGCTTTCCCGCCGAAAGTCGTGCGGTAGGTGTGCGCGCATACGCGTCGAACATAGACCGAGAGGTCACCGCAAGTATCATTGTGCATTACTGCATAGGTATGATGTTTTTTCTTATGTGATTTTATTTAATGATTGTATTGTATAGTATTGTAACTTATCATTTTGGTAGTATCTACAGATAATAATTCGTTTATTTTATTCATAGTATAGGCAGTTTTTTTTTTTAGGTTTATTTTACAGTTTCCTTTTTTAATCAATTTTGATCGTTTTAATAATATATTCTTTTAATTTTTTTTTTGTAGATATTAACGTTTTCAAGTTCTTTTAAATTATTTGGTAACTCGTTATATAACGTTGCGCCCTCAAATAAAATGTTTTGTTTACCATACTTAATTGTTCTATGGCGCTTCAATACTAATTTATGTTTGTTCCGTAATTTGTGTGAGTAAACTTTCCTTTTGAAGGTTAAATTCGATTTAATGGTTTGATGTAAAATTTTCCAGATAATTAAACAAATACTGTAGGTGTACATTTGTTTTATATTTGAATATTTGGTTTCACTGTAGACCATTTTTGTAGGTGTCAAGAAATCTAAATTATAAAGTCGTTTTTTTATTTTATTCTGTGTTGTTTGTAAAGTCTTTAGATTTGTTTTAGCAGCAGTTCCCCAGATTTCGATGAGGTATTCTAAATGTGGTTTTACAAGGGAGTTGTAAATTACTTGTCTTATTGATGGCGATATACAATTACCTACATCGCGAAGGGCACCGGCTACTGACGTTAGTTTCGATCTTACATGTGCTACGTGGGGTATCCATGTTAATTTGTCGTCAATTATAAGACCGAGATACTTTTCGCAATTTGATTGGGTTAATATAATGTTGTCCACTGTTAGAGGGTTATATGTAGGGATATTTTTATTTTTGGCAGCTAATATTATATATGATATTTTGCTCGTATTTATTGATAGTAGGCTATGTAAAAACCATTCGTTTAGTATATTAAGATCGTTTTGAGCATTAGATATTATGTCTTCAACTTTTTCTCCAAAATATAATAAGTTGGTATCGTCTGCATACATAGTTACATGTCCCGCGAGTCCTATCTGGTTTATATTATTTACGTATATAAGAAAGAAAAGAGGCCCCAATATCGATCCCTGTGGTATCCCGCAAGATATTCTTTGTTCAGAACTTGTATATGTACTAATTTTAACAATTTGCGTTCTGTTTGTTAGATAAGACACCAAGAGATCATAGGCGACTCCAGTGATGCCCAAATTTTTAAATTTATCCAAAAGCTTTGAGTGGTTGACAGTATCAAAAGCCTTTTTAAGGTCGATGAATACTCCCAAACAAATTTTCTTTTCATCAATGTTGGTTTTAATTTTAGTTATGAGGTCTAAAGTAGCGGAAAGTGTATTAGATTTTTTTCTAAAACCGTATTGTTGATCTGTTAAAAAGTTTTTCTCAGTTAAGTATTTTTCTATGCGAGAGTAAACAATTTTCTCAAAGACTTTGGATATTACCGGCAAAACAGAAATCGGCCTATAGTTGTTGGGATCCGATTTAGATCCTGCTTTGTATATGGGGCTGACTTTTGCAACTTTTAGACTGGTCGGAAATTCACCTAACTCAAAACTCCTATTTATGCAGTTTGTTAGCGGTACTACTATGAATTCTTTTATACATTTTAAAGATTTTGTACTAATTTCATCTACTCCTGTGCTACTGTTACTATCTAATTTGTCAATAATTTTACCCACCTCTGTGGGAGTACATGGTTCAAATTCAGTAAGTACAGTGTCATGAACATGATCATTATTGTACATTAGTGTATTTCCGTGACTAAGGTGATATTGCTGTGGAATTTTACTGGCTAGTTCATTACCTATTGACGAGAAGAAAATCTTAAAGATTTCACAAATTTCTGTACGATTATTAATCTCTTTTTAATTAACAATTAATTTTGGAGGTGGATTATCAGCTTTTATCTTATTTTTAACTAATGCATTAATCAAGTTCCACATCTTTTTCGGTTTGTTTCGACATTTATCAAATGAGCAATGGTAGTATTTTTTCTTATCGTTACTAATTTTCTTGCTTGTTTCATTCCGTTTGGCTATATACTTTTTCTTAAGTTCTTGGTTCTCGCTATCGATCTTGAGTTGCTTCCATAATAGATTTCTGTCGTTAATTAGATGAATAACTTCCTTGTTTATCCAATCTTCTCTAGGTAAGTTCTTAATTTTACTTTTGATGATTTTGCTATCTTTTATGCTGCCTTTAATGAATTCTTCTAGAATGCCGTATTGGTTGTTCTCATTTACGTATTGTGATTTGGCTAAAGTTTCTTTTAATTTTGTGTAGTTTGTATATTCATATTTAATTTTTTCCTTACTTGTTACTTTATTGTTGGATACTTCGAAGTATATGTGTTTGTGGTCAGACATCGAGGATTCTATAATGGTAAGATGGAAATGATTTCTTTTGAAATCAGTTGTTATATGGTCTAGGATGGTATTTGTAGTTTTGGTTTGTCTTGTCCCGTAAAGTTTATTTGGATTGTTAAGAATTTCTTAACCAGCTTCTTCAAGTATAAGAAGGTATTCTAATGTTTCACTTTCCTTTTTTATTAAGTCCATATTCAGGTCTCCAAATATCAAAGTTCTTTTTCTTTTTTCTAACTGTTTAGTGTACAGATCGAGGAAATCCTTGTTATTTGTATCACCAGGCTTATAGATGCCGCCAACATTTAGCGCAAATTTAGGTAAATAGATCCAAAGGTAGTGGTTACGATCTTTGTAAATAGATTCAGCTATATCAAATGCACTCTTATGTACATAAATGGATATTCCACCACCTCCCATGTTGTGTCTAAAATTACTGACGTGTTCGTAGCCAGGTAAAGAGTATTTTATTACTTCTTGATCCGATTGCAGCCACTCTCATCATCTCTGTTAATATTATAATATCAACAGTGGAGGGCATGGCTTTTAGTATACACTAGCTGTGCCCGCGACTTCGTCAGCGTTTTTCGAATATCTAGCCATCGCTGCGCAAAGGTCTACACTTAAACGAACGACCAGGAAAGTACTGAGCAGAAGAGAATCATGGCAGAGTTTGTTTAAGTGTGATTTTTGCACATCGGTATGTAACTTGTTGCATGCTTATTCACATTATTATAAGAAGAAGTGTCGAAAATCTATAAAAGTTAAAACCCGACTTTGAAAAAAAGGATAAAATAATAATAATAAGCTTGTACAAAGCAACCGACTTATTTGTTATATAATCTAAAGTCTGCCAGCTTTACTAAATGCAATATTTTTTTACGTGGGTGATGCCCCTTGTGTACCGTCAGGCCACTCTTGGGGCAAATGACTCGGTTTGTTGGGCTCACTACAACAGTTTGTCAACTAAACCCCAAAGGCGTCCATCGCTCCACAAGTGTCGAGGCCAGTGGGAATTCCTCGTGGACTACATCCGTCAACCCCGACAACGGCGGCCTTTCCAAGCCTCATCTCTGCCCGAAAGACAATCCCTCTCCGTCCCCCTCCCTCGGCACGGTCACACTACCGTCTCGTGGCCCCCAAAACCGGTGATAAACCCCCCCGAGTCCACCGCCACCACCAGAGACTAAGCGATTTTTTACAGTGGTTGTCATCCACGCGGCCCTTTTCTTGCGAAAAGGACCTCCGAGCCCGCTGACGCGGGTTTACCGGACATCTGGAGGGTAAAACGTAACGTTGTGCCCGGGACTCGGGACTCGAACGCGGTACCCTCGACTCGGAATCCACACTTTGCCGCAGCTGCCATCGTGCTTGTAAACTACATGCAATCTGCATCTACCCCGTAAATCTGCCCGATTTCAGCTATATTTTTTTCTCTTTTAGGTGCATTTTCGACTGCCACTAAAAATATCAAAATTGTAACCGTAACTTTAATCATTGAGGAGTTTTCTGATGAGAAGGTAGTTTCAGGTGGTCCATCAATTCGTATCGAGTTCTTTATAAGCTGATTATATTGATGGAAGTCCAAAAATTAGTAATTTACTGCATTGTGGGATGCTATTGCAACATGCTACTGGTGACGGCATAGAGCCATTAAAAGACCAACGATCATTGAGGAAGATGGTAGCACTCGCAACGTGGAATGTCCGTGGCATGATCGATGTCGTGAAAAAGGAATCGATCGACAAGGAACAACAGGCCTACAAGTTAGATATTCTAGGCCTAAGTGAAACTCATATGAGGGGCACAGGTTTCTATAAAACAACCAGAGGACACACCATATACTTTTCGGGTCCTGATAACGAGAGTAGTAGAGGCGTGGCAATATCTGTTTCACCCGAAATCAATAAGTGTGTTTTGGGATATAATCCTGTCAGCGACCGGATAATTACGCTGAAAATCAACACCAAGCCATGCCGTATGAACATCATGCAAGTGTACGCGCCCACGAGCGGTTCTACAGAAGCGGACATTGAAGCATTTTATAACCTGTTGGATGACACTTATAACTCGTTCCCTAAGAGAGAAGTGAATATCCTGGTAGGAGACCTAAATGCCAAAGTGGGATGTACAGATGGTGAAGACCACCTGAGAGATGTTGCTGGACGCTTTGGACTGGGCACACGGAACGATAGAGGAGAACGGTGGCTGCAGTTTTGTGCTGCTAACTCTCTGTCCATAATGAACACCTGGTTCCAACATCATCCTCGACGACTTTATACGTGGACATCACCAGGAGACAGAACTAGAAACCAAATCGACTATATTGCAGTGCCAAAGAGGTGGAGATCGAGCATAATAAACACCAAAACCTATCCAGGTGCTGACTGTGGCAGCGATCACAACTTGTTAGTGTCAAAAATGGCCATCAAGCTAAAAAAGTGTCATCGCCTTATGGGCAAACAGAACCGCAGGCTTACACTTGGAGAGCAAACCAATTTCAAAGCTCGGTTTCAGCAACAACTAGCGACGACGAGTGACCAGATAAATGAAGGCACGGATGTGAACGCGAATTGGAAGAAGTTTAAAGAACTTGTGCTTACTGCCCATAAGGAAAGCCAAGTTGAACCACGCGACTCACCCCGCAGTTCATGGCTATCTAAGGGGACATGGGACGTTATCAAGAAAAGGAAAGAACTACTCAAAACCCTCTCGAAGGATAGTAGCCGTGACCAGTATAAAGCTCTCTCGAAGGAAGTACAGCGTCGATCTAGGGAAGACAAGAACCAGTACTATAACAACATCTGTGCTGAAATTGAAGATCATGCCCAAAAGATGCACACTCGTGATCTCTTTATGAAAATCAAGACCATCACGCGGGATTTCAAGGCAAAGACTTGGGCCGTGGAAGACGCAAATGGAGGTTTGCTTACAGAGATTGATAGGGTGGTAGATAGATGGAGGGGCTATTGTGAAGACTTGTACGCAGACGCTGCAGCTATTCCAGTGAACCCATGCTATGGGATGTCTGACATTACTCAGGAGCCTGACATCTTGAAATCTGAGATCGAATTCGCCTTGAAGAAGCTTAAACGTAATAAATCGGCCGGAAGTGACTGTATATTTGCCGAAAATTTAAAGCTCCTAGGAGATGGCGGCATATGCATACTACAAAATCTGTGCAATCAGATATGGAGAAATGGCGAGTGGATTAGTGACTGGCAGGAATCCATTTTAGTACCACTACACAAGAAAGGGTCAACCAAGTCTTGTGGTAACTATAGGACAGTGTCGCTCATTTCCCATGCTAGCAAAGTTCTACTGTACGTTATTAACGAACGCCTTAAAGCATATTTGCAGTGGCAAATACCAGTAGAACAAGCGGGATTTGTTAAAGGGCGAGGAACGAGAGAACAGATTGTGAATGTTAGACAGATCATAGAAAAATGTCGTGAGTTTAATATTCCAATGCTGATGTGTTTCGTCGACTACTCAAAAGCGTTTGATTGTGTTAAGTGGGAATGTCTGTGGAAGATTCTAGTGGAAATGGGAGTACCAGACCACCTCGTCGTTCTCATCGCAAACCTCTATAGGAATGGGAGCACAGTCGTAAAGGTGAACAACGTTTTGTCGAGACCTTTTAAGCCGCAGAAGGGGGTTAGACAGGGTTGTATTCTGTCTCCGATCCTGTTCAACATCTATGGTGAATATATTATGAGGCGGGCCTTGGATGGCTGGGAAGGTGGTATATCTATTGGCGGTAAGAGGATTAGCAACCTAAGGTACGCTGATGACACTACTCTTTTTGCATCATCAGAGCAGGAACTGGCTCGGCTCCTTTCTAGAGTCGAAAAAGAAAGTGAATCGGTTGGCCTCGCCATTAACAAGGCAAAAACCAAGGTGTTGGTGATAGACAGACCGGGTTTGCTGATTCGCTCCTTTGAACTCAGAGACCTAGAATTCGTTGAGCAGTTTGTATACCTAGGCTCTCTTCTCAGTAATGACGGTGGCAGTGAGAGGGAAATCGCCAGAAGAATCCAAATGTCCAAAACAGCGATGACTAAACTCACTAGAATATGGAAAGACCGCAATATATCCTGTAAAACTAAAGTGAGGATGGTGCGTACGTTGGTATTCTCGATTTTCTTTTACGGCGCCGAATCCTGGACGATAAGGAAGAAAGAAAGGGCAAAGATCGACGCTTTCGAGATGTGGTGTTGGAGGCGGATGTTGCGAATTCCATGGACTGCATTCCGGACCAATGTATCTATTCTTAGCGAGCTTCGAATAACCACAAGGCTTTCCACTCTTTGCTTTCAAAGAATTCTCGGGTATTTCGGACACGTCGCCCGTAGAAACCCTAATAGCCTCGAGAAGCTCATGGTTGTTGGCCAGATTGATGGGAAAAGATCACGCGGTCGCTCACCCACCCGTTGGTCAGACTTGGTGAAGACACTCACTGGGCTACCAATAGCCAAAGCTTTTAAGGCCGCCGAGGACAGAAAATCGTGGAAGAGCATGGTGCACCGAGTGATCGACAATTCATCCTAGACACGACCTTCAGCAAATGAAGATGACGACTCAGAAGAAGGGATGCTATTCTGCTCATCATTCCAAAGGTTCTCATCAGATCTTCACCAACGATTTGTGGGACCAATTCGAGACTCTCACTTTCCAAATCTAAAAAGAATATTCATATGCTGGAGTCCGGCGTGAACATATCCCCATACAAACAATATGCGGGTCGAATTGAGAAGCTCCTCTTTTTTTAAAGTCGGTTAAAAACAACCATTATAAATTTCCGTATGTCCGAAGGATCCGAATATATGGAGAGACATAGGTATACGGTATTTTAGGAATTACCGGATATCCGGCTTTTTTAATAACGTGCCGGATATCCGGCTTTTTAATTACCTACCGGATACCCGGTTAATCATGTGTACACAACATACTTCTTCAATACAACATTCAAACTAATTAGGTAAAAGTAGAAATAACACTTTATCCGGATAACCGGACTAAATAGCCGGATAAAAAATAGCCTATATGTTAATCGGGGTATAAAGCTATCTGAATACCAAATTTGGTTAAAATCGGTTAAGCCGTTTCTGAGATTAGCGGGCACAAAGGCACACACAAACAGACAAACAGATAAACAGATAAACAGACAAACAGACAAACAGACAAACAGACAAACAGACAAACAGACAACCAGAAAAACAGAAAAATAGGTTCTACTGCGTTAATAGATACCCATACAATTTATATTTTTTTTATATCTTCCAAAAACAGACACCGCTGAGTTACGATTTTATTATATGTATAGATTGCAGTTCATCGAATTTACCACGTTTTCGTATACTCCTTACGTTTGCATAGAAAAATTTCAAATATGATCGATTTGTAGGTAGGTCTTGGTATTTTGTGGCATGATGATAGGTGATGGTTTTTGATGGGTTTTTATGTATAGCATTTCTTAGTTTTTTTGATCAGTTTTATCTTTCTTTACAATGGTAGGTAGACTTTTAATATACTTAATGGTCAAATCCACTTCACCTTGTTCAGTACGACGTTTAAGTTCATTTTTAATATTCTGTAGGTAATTTCTTTGTGATAATGTTTGATCCGAAAATAATTTAATATCTGGGCTCAATTGATGTCTATTCTTTAACAGCTGTTTAGGAGTATCAGCACTCACAAAGGATAGTTTAAGCAATCGTGTTTTTTCTGGAACGTACTTGCCGAGTCTCATTGCTTCAGTAGGGTTTGGACATTCTTGGTAGATTTTTTTGAGCACTATCATTGATTCTTCAATATCATACTGCATTCTCAACTTTGTGTCTACAACTTGTTTTTCTGGAATGCCCAAAATGATGATATGGTTCTGTCGTTGTAAGCGATCTTGTATTTCATGAATGAAATTATTTTGAGCACTTTCATTTAGTGGTAGGGACTGAGATTCGTTTTGTTTAAGTAGTGTTAGATCATTTTCAATGGATGCAACTTTGTCTTGTGTTATTTTATGTTCAGTAGCTATAGTTTGAACAATTTCATACATATTTTTATATTCAGACGCCATCTGTTCGGTCGTTGTTTTGATACTTTTCACTTCTTCTTTTATTTCATTCGAGAACTGGTGTAAATTTTCGCTTTGTTTGTCCAATGTAACTTGAAAGAACGTCATAATTTCATTTTTAAACTTTTCCAGATCTTTTTTATAATCATATTCTAGACTATGCTCCTTTCTCTTAATACCCTTACCATATTCTTCATTTTTTTGAGTGGATAAATTTGGCGTAGAACCACTGCTGCCTTCTGCTCTGGACTTAGACAATGATCTTTGCGTACTCATGATGATTGAAAACCGGTCACCTCTTGTACTATAAAACCAGTTCACTTGTTGATTAGGTATAAATTGTTTTATTTTGTACTATACACCTTGTCTATGAATTCTGTGAGTAATATTTAGAAATTACAGTTCAATTTTAAGCACTTTGAATCAAATATAGTTGTTTTTTTTTGAGAATTATACACAATTAATTACAACTTTTATTCTCTTTGAGTAAACGACACGTCTATTCGCTTCGACCACCGCGACCGTTTTTTCGTATCGTTGTCGTATCGAAACGAACCGAAGCAACCCTCCTGGAAGTGACCTTTCCGATATCCTATACAACTGTGGATAGGATGATTACATACGCACCATGTGTGGGAATTCATTCCGCTTAGCGTCGACGCCGCCGGCAGCTGCCCATCTATTGATCTGTACTCCGAAACATTTCAACTCATCCTCATATCTCTTTTTGACATTCCCTGGATACTTTTTTCTAAAGCATGGATAATTGTAATTGTACTCCTTCATGTAGTCGATACATTCTAAAAAATAAAACTGCCTTGAGACTGTAAACAAATGTTGATTGACCGAGGGCCTGACTTCGTAACTGTGTTGCTAACAAATCCCGATTGAAACAATTGAAATTATTGATTACGCGGTTTCACCCGCATAAGTCCCGATCCCGTGGGAATATAGGGATCAAAAGTAGCCTATAGCCTTCCTCAATAAATGGACTATCCAACACCAAAAGAATTTTTCAAATCGGACCAGTGGTTCCTGAGATTAGCCCGTTCAAACAAACAAACAAACAAACAAAAAAACAAACAAACTCTTCCGCTTTATAATAGTAATAGATACGTCATTTTTCACGGTATTCAATCGCAAACAAATTGCCATTGCAATTTAAACTAGCGATAAAAATTGCAATTAAAACTAACGGGTATACAACGTATACCCGTAAACGCAAAAATCATCAATTTCAATTGTTTACTCGAGATTTGTTAGCAACAGAGTTATACATTTAATTAACTACTCCGCTTAGTGAGCAGCAAAGCTTTCTACGTCGGAGATTAATTACGGACGAATACTAACGCTACACGTACACGCCACTCAAAATTTGAGGGCTATTAATTGAGCATCTTCTAAAGCCAAAATTAGTTCGCAATTTTCATAGTTTTAGATTGGGTTAATTCTTGGCCACCCAGAATATACCTAAATAAAAACTAGAATCCATGAAAAAAAGCTACTCGTAGTGCCAAAACATTAATTACTTAGTAAAACTTACTATCTCTAGATTTGTTCCCAGTCTTAGTCAACCACAGTCCTGCGCTATTTATAATGACATACGCTGTGATATTCTTTGTGACATAACACGACGTGCAGCAAGTAAAAACTTCGCCGTCTTCGTCTTCATTTTCACAAACGGGCTGTTAAAAAACAATAAAAGTAAGGTGGGTGGTGAACCTGCTACCCTAAGAGCCAGTGGACGCAATAATGAAAAAGTGTGATTTTTAGGTATTACCGTCAGAATATTATTAAATATCACGTCATTCATTGCCAGATAAAAAGTTAGGCCTTAAGTTGTCCTCTAATTTAGTTTTAGACGTGATTTTTAATAATATTCTAAAGGCACCTAATACCTGAAAATCACACTTTTTTCATTGAAGAATTCAGATCGGTATTTTGCACACCTTTAGTACCGTCTGTCTGCCAAAGCCACTACAAGCCAAATTTCATAATAGTCCAGCGTTCTTACCTGTGTCACGCAACGTCCTACGTGGGCGATCGGATGCGAACGCGATGCGGTGCGGTGCGGCGCGGAAACAAGGAACAGTCGAGAATCGCGCCGCATCGCACTTTACGTGCATTTGGTCACGTAGGACACTTCAATAACTATCGACTGTTCGTTGTTTCCGCACCGCACCGGATCGGATCGCTTCGCAATCGCGTTCGCATCCAATCGTCCACGTAGTACGCTGCGTAAAGAAGCATGCCGTGACAAACTTTTAGTTTTATAAAATGACGAATTCTGGCGTCGACGAATTGAGCCCTCATAGGCTATGCGAAGACTGGGTCCCCACCGCGAGTGAATGGACTCATTAATTGTCAGTTCAACATTCAACGATAGTTTTCATAGCGATAATAATATAATAATATATATGTCGTCAGGAGAGTGCTGATGTCGTCTGGAGGGTGCTTTTCTACTGTATTTGCCATCGTATATCTCCTAGTGGACGTACTTGGGTAGATGTCGGCTCAATAAAAACAACTATGATAAGGTCTATCATAGTATCACTATGAACAAGTCATCACGTCACTGCTGTAGATTCTGTCAGTGTCACAAAGAACACTGGCGATCCGATTCTTCTAGTAAGGAGTTTGATTAACTTAGCAATCCACACTCCGACATATATTAGTTTATTTCATCTAAAATGTTGTCGTTCACAATGTTTATGTTTGAAGTAAGGACTACCTTTTAGGTATATAAAACACCTGTGCCAGGCAGACCCGCCCTTTCTTAACTAATTATGCTTAAAATAAACTACTTATACATGATATTATAACAAAACATTAACAATCAAAAACACTAAAACAATCAACGAAAAACCAAATCATTTTTTTTTATACATGTAGGGTAGTTTACAAAAAGAAAACATAAACGCTTAACTAACAGCTCATAACCAGTAAACTAAAATAATACAAGTTAGTGAAATCCGGCAGCCGATCGGCCGGTCGGTCGATCGGGCGGCGGAACTGGGAGGCTACCGCGGTTGTTCCGTCATCGGCATCGGATCCATTTGATAGTTAACAACCGAATTTCGAACCGCGAAAATTTCAAATCGACAACGCGTCGATTACTCATATCGATGCCGAATGAATGAAACACAGACAGAATTGAATTCAATTGAAGATTTAGACAGAAAATCTTCGACGACGACAAATCGACGGCTGACGGCCATGGATGCGCGGTTTTAAAATTGAAAACCTCGCTGTCAAAGATGTCAAACTACCGCGTCGGCATCGAGTTGATGTCAACGGAACAACCGGGGTAGCTTCCCAGTTTGGCTCGGTGTGTGGTCCAAGTGATAAGCTGTGTTAATGTTGTAGGTGAGTTGTTGTAATTGATTGATGATGGATGAATTTTTTGTGATATAATATGTGTGAGTGTATGTTTATTAATATTAGATATTGTATTGTATTGTCATTTTGAATATAGAAAAAATGAATATAAAATAATATTTGAATAAGCGATAAAGAATTAGGATGTTAATCTGACTGGGTGGTGGGTGGGAACACGGCTTATGTATACCAAGGTGCGTCCCGCGGTTTCACCCGCATATGCCCTTCTCACCCGAGCGATGTTCCGGTCGCATCCCTCTCGGGAGCCTGGGGTCCATTAAACCCCAAATTGATTTGTAGGGTCCCGTAGCCAAAGGGTAAAAACGGGACCGTATTACTGAGACTTCGCTGTCTGTCTGTTTAGTCTGTCCATCCGTCCGTCCGCCTGTTATGGTAATTTTAATTTTAAAAATCTTATATAATATCTATATATATATCTTGTATAAGATATCTTGGAAAACAGTGTTATTCGAGTTAGTGAACTCTCGCTCTACAGGGACGATATGACAACGCCAGTGTTGTCGTGGCCACTCACCGGTTTGATCCCGTACAGCTCGTCTATAGCATTTGTAAGACAGGTCCATTGGTTGACACACGTGCCGTTCTTGCCCTCCCACTCGCACTTAGTACCTGGAAACATTTGTTTTAAGAGGAATTACAACGCCAACGACCTTGAAACTGAAAATCCCTGTCGGGCTCATCGAAAATTGTTGATTATTTCATGACGGAATGTCGTAGAACTTTTTTTTGTGTACGTACAGATTGTAGGTGACATTGTTTCCTACATTTTGGTGTAGTTTTAAGACAAGAACCTCCTATTGGTGCAAAGCCTATCCAAATTTTAGACAAAAAATGTCTGATTTGGCTAAAATGTCGATAGGCTTCAATACGTTTCGACATATTTGTATGGAAACTGCACTAAAATATCGGAAACAATGTCGCCTACAATCTGTACACAAAAAAAAAGTTCTACGACATTCCGTCATGAAATAATCAACAATTTTCGATGCGCCCGACATGGATTTTGAGTTTAGCAGGTATAGGGCCCTTAAATAAATAAATATTGCACGACGTTACACACAACGCAATCTAGCCTACTAAGCACTAGGTCCGTACTATGGGTACTAGACAACGGATATACTACATATTATTATTTTGTAAATACATAGGTAGGTACATATTAATGATACTCGTACCTACATAGAAAATACCCAGACAAGAAACAAATATTCGATTTTTACCTTCTTGTAAACAAAATAGCTCAAAACCTTGGTGACCGGGACGGATGAGACCTTTAGTACTCGATAGGTGTCACCCGTCCCGGTACCGGGGTGGTGACCGGGACGGATGAGACCTTTAGTTCTCGATAGGTGTCACCCGTCCCGGTACCGGGGCGGTGACGAAAATGAAACAACATTCCACGACCCTTTTCACATTGTCATTAGAGATGGGCCCATTAGTAGCCGACTAGTCACGTAAGTGTAAAAAACACGTCATAGCCTACATAGGTACGTCATCAAAAAATCATACATCTAAAATTTCGTAACTGAGGAGATTTAAAAATAGGGTACAACAGCTGAAAAAAAGGCTTATTTTTTTATAACACTGTAGGATATTCAAATGAATTGATAATAATTGCTTATATTAGAAATAACATTTTATTTAGGTTAAAATAGTATTTAATTATAAAAAATGCAAAAATGTGAGGGTAAGTCTTGAATTTTGTCTGTTTTGTTACCAAACTTAAAGTGGTCCAATAAATAAAATTATGACGAATTCTATCAGTTTAATAAAGTTTTTGGATAAAATACAGTCTCTCTATATTACCAAACATATAAAAAAGGAACAAAACATAATCAAAAACAGTTGAAATACATAATTATCTCGATTTTGTTACCATAGGTTCTAAATCGAGTTTTATTTTTTACACTAAGAATGTAATATGACCATTATCAAATAAAAAACATGATCAGAAGTCGTTAAATAATTATTATTTTGAATCAAAATCCAGTTTGGTTAGAAAAGTAAAGAATTTCACCCGAAAATACTCAAAAAACCGATAAAATAATTGGGGACAGTAACAAAACCGACGGTAACAAAATTATTAGGCTCAGTCTACATAGCCTCGATGCAAATGAAACAGAGTAGCACAAAATAAAACATTGATTGTAAATTATTAATATTATAATCTTTCTACTATATAAAAATAAGTCGGGTTTTCCTTCCTGACGCTATAACTCCAGAACGCACGAACCGATTTCCACGGTTTTGCGTTCGTTGGAAAGGTCTCGGGCTCCGTGAGGTTTATAGCAAAGAAAATTCAGGAAAAATGTAATTATCTATAATTTATAAGGCAAAACAACGTTTGCCGGGTCAGCTAGTCTTCTACTATATAAAAATAAGTCGGGTTTTCCTTCCTGACGCTATAACTCCAGAACGCACGAACCGATTTCCACGGTTTTGAATTCGTTGGAAAGGTCTCGGGCTCCGTGAGGTTTATAACAAAAAAAATTCAGGAAAAATTTATATCAAAATCAAACTCAGCGATGACTTATGTATGACGATGACGTATGACGATGACGTATGACGATGACGTATGACGATGACGTATGACGATGACGTATGACGATGACGTATGACGATGACGTATGACGATGACGATGACGTATGACGATGACGTATGACGATGACGTATGACGATGACGTATGACGATGACGTATGACGATGACGTATGACGGTGACGTATGACGATGACGTATGACGATGACGTATGACGATGACGTATGACGGTGACGTATGACGATGACGTATGACGATGACGTATGACGATGACGTATGACGATGACGTATGACGATAACGAAATGTTACATAAAACGAAGCCATCTGGTGGCGAAACGGAGTTTGCCAGGTTTTCTAGTCTAACATAAACCTGACATAAATGGACTGAAAAAGTAACATTAAGTTTTGTTACTTTTTCAGTCCAACTATATGTTACCATATTTGTAGTAAAAAAAATTCAGGAAAAATTTATATCAAAATCAAACTCAGCGATGACTTATGACGATGACGTATGACGATGACGTATGACGATGACGTATGACGATGACGTATGACGGTGACGTATGACGATGACGTATGACGATGACGTATGACGATGACGTATGACGATAACGAAATGTTACATAAAACGAAGCCATCTGGTGGCGAAACGGAGTTCGCCAGGTTTTCTAGTCTAACATAAACCTGACATAAATGGACTGAAAAAGTAACATTAAGTTTTGTTACTTTTTCAGTCCAACTATATGTAACCATATTTGTAGTAACAAAACCGAGGTAACATATTATGTTAACTTATCATTAAAAAATATTTTTTAACGGTTCAATTTCTTGGTAAGTTAAACTAAATACATATTATTATAACAATTTGTTGTGTACAAAACCAGGTATTTCTTAATTAATATGCATTATAAGAAATATGGGGATGGTATTAATTAGACAGCTACAAACCTGACAACAAATTTCTTCACAATGCTACCGTCGGCACAACTCACTCGAACTAGCGATGAAAAGACACTGACAGATTTTTTTAAAACTGGCCGAGCTCTTGATCACAGTGTTACCATTATCCGAAAACAAAAAAAATACTAATTTCGTATATAATCATTTATTTATTGCGATAACAAACCTGACTTGTCAGGAAGTAGCTAATTTTGGGGACAAACATTTTTTTAAAATTTAATTAAATAAACGTGGTTTTAAACTTTATTTTCCTATTTATCTTATTTATTACAGATTTATTTTTGTAAAAAAAACAAAACCTGTCAAGGAGTGGTAGAAAATATTGTCAAAAATTAAATTTGAAATTTTTATTTCTATCGGGGACATACCGAAATGCAGGATTCTGTTTTAATAAAATAATCAAAAAATATTTAGTTTTAGATTTAATAAACTGAATTTATTTTATAACATAGTAGAAAATATTAATTTTCAAGAAAATGGCAAAACCTACACGAATAAATTGTGAAATTCGTATTAAAAAAATAAAATATACGAAGTGCATATTTATACAAAAATACCAACAATCGCCGCGTGATCATGATTAACCCAAATATCTCGGAATTACAATGATCTGCATTGCCGACTAGTCGGCCAACTAGTCGGCAATTTTGGAACCGACTAGTCGGCAGAACCCCTAGTCGGCCCATCTCTAATTGTCATAGTTTTGCGTTCTATAAACAATCTTTATATGTTTTTGGTTTCCCATTCCTCTCTCAAGGAGCTAAGCGAAGGCGGAGACAGCTGGGCCACGACGAGCTCCTCGAGGTGAAGGGAAATAACGAGGAGTCATTAATTAATATAACATGTGGGGATTTTTAATTATTTCATTTAATTTAGTGAATTAAGGTGGTGTACTGTAGGTAATCCTTTTTTACTAGTCTTATGACCCAATAATAACCTAACACGTGGGGAGGTACCCTAAATATGATATTTTTCTTAGCACCATGTCGGCGTGATCAATATGTAGGTAGGTATAGGTACTCATGCAAAGTTATAGCTTCGTAATACAAGACGTCTCTGAGCTAAGCCGAGGACAGACAGACGGACAAACGGACGGACAGACAGACGGTCGGACGGTTTTCTCGTTGACTACAAAACACTAAAAATAGATGCACCGACCGGGTCAGCTAAAATTTAAAACAAAAAAAACACTTACCCGTATCAGGTTTATCAATAAACAAATTATTAATTGAACGAATAGAAAAACATAAAATTAGTAAAACAGCACACGTCGTTCTTGTATCCATGGTCAAACCTATACAGAAATTATAATGACTGCAATCAATTCGTGTAAAACCTGTTCATGGACAACATGTTTTTTTATTATTTTTAGTCCAATTATGAGCTAAAATGCCTGATCTAGACCAGGTCAGTGGATGGACCTAGTAACTGGAAATTTTGGACGCAAAACATGGTCATGTTCTTAGGGTAGGACTCACCATGGTCCGAAGACATGGGGGTATTCGCCAATCTGGAGTACCTACCTAGGCTCCCGTGACGTCTTACAGGCTAACGTCTAAGGGTGATTTCAATTTAGACGTTTCGTGTCGGACCGCTGTCGCACGTTTACCGTGCAGCTGGTTATAACCCGCTGCTGTGCCGCTGCAGTACGGGAGCAGTCCGATACCAAACGCCTAAATTGAAAGCGTATCTGAATGCCGTGCGTTTGTATGCTAATGTAGTGGTGTTTTATTTAATTCATTTGACAGCAGTTAAACCATGGACTCATGGTGCGAAATAAACACAATCATGGTGCTTGTGACGTTGCTGTCCTGTCGTCAAGCGTTGTCGGTGCCGACGCCTCGCAGTTGCCGCTCCGTGCACTTTGTATGAAAACAAATGACCGTCCGTGCGCCATAAGACAAAAGCACCGCTTTGGCACTGCAGCGGTCCAACTCGAAACGTCTAAATTAAAGGCGCCCCAATACTCGTATTTATAGTCAATTCTAAGTAATTACTTCTTGTGTGTCACATTTTAGTTAACGTTAAAAATCACGAATAAAAGCGAGACAGGGCATTGCTTAGACCAGGGGTTTCCTACTTATTTGAGACGCGCCCCCTTAAATATCAACGTAAATTACTTTTTATTGGGAATAATATAAAACAAATGAGATGTAAATGAGATGTAGGTAAACTAGTAATTTACGCTGGAAA
Source organism: Idaea biselata (assembly GCA_958496205.1). Lineage (NCBI taxonomy): Eukaryota > Metazoa > Arthropoda > Insecta > Lepidoptera > Geometridae > Idaea > Idaea biselata. Next base: position 12,987,727 of record OY292406.1, read on the forward strand.
AAGGAAAAAAATGTTTCTCCGTTTTATTTCATTTCGAATGAATGTTTTGGAAAACCTTGTGGTGTCGAAAATAATATCGCAGCCGCACGCGATTTTCTGGTGTGGTCTACTTCGTTTTGTACGTATTCATCCTGCATGGGTCGTATTATTATTATTATCATGACAATACTATTGCCATTCCACTGAGACACCACTACTGTGACTCTATTGTGGTTTAGTGTAATACGGATCCTGGGTTACCACGTCGCTACTACTGACCGCGCGTAACGCCGCTTTTAGTCTATAAATACTACACCGGAGTATCTCTGCCACAGGATTCATTTGGGACACTGACCGATGTCCGACGTCATCCACAAACCTGATACAGAAAGATAGAATATCATACATCAACTTTATTTCTAACTGGGGCCCTTGCAGCTTGGTTGTAACCACAAAGTACATTATATATTATAGGTAATAGAGACATCAGTAAAAATTGCGACTACAGCGCCTCTGACATTTGATAGAGTAACTAAAATCACCTACCGTCGCGCGACGGCCCACTAACTAATTTTATTTTATTTGAAATGATGCAGGTACCTAATAAATGTAAAATTCTTTGTTTCTAACAAAATTATTATTAATTAACAAAGAATTCCACATAGTCCCTTAAAAATAAATACACAATGTTTATATGACGAATTTATTTTCTCTTTCCTATAATCTGCTGCTAACTTTTTTACAACATCTTCTTCAATCACCTCTCTGTCCCTCCTGCGACCTTTCAAAATATTATTTATAGAGGGGTCGTCGAAGTCCAGATTCAAAGCCAAATTATTATGAAAAAGCACAAAAACACAAAAACACAACATTCAGAACAGCAAAACGAAACCGAATGGGAAAAAAATAGGGTTGCTATACCTGGAGTTTTTTTTCCCCAGAAAGGAGATAAAAAAAAGATTTATAAATATTTTTTGAATTATTTTAATGTAATGTAATTGATTAGTTACATATAATATGGATTTTTTTATCTGAAATAAATGTTTTTAATAGAGATGGGCCGACTAGTCGCCGACTAGTCGAGAAAGCCGACTAGTCGGCAGTTCAACCGACTAGTCGGCAACTAACAATTATACAATAAAACTAATATTTATTCAATTAGTAGTACCTACAGTTTAGAAGGTAGTCAGAAAATCGTAAACAAAACACGTCATAGCTTACATACATCATCTAAACATCTAAAATGTCATAATTATGCCTCAGCTCCATTTTTTTTTCAACTTTTATTTTTATTTTAACCATTTTTTCGAAGTTTCGCTACAGCTTTCGAAGTGCAAACTTATCCAAAAATAGGAACAATCGCCGATTGATCATGATTAACCCAAATATCTCGGAATTATAATGATCTGCATTGCCGACTAGTCGGCCGACTAGTCGGCAATTTTGGAACCGACTAGTCGGCTAGTCTGCTAGTCGGCAGAACCCCTAGTCGGCCCATCTCTAGTTTTTAATATTCTATTTTGAGTGCTTAAACTTGCACTGGGCTTTCTTAGAAGTGTTTTTTTTAAGAAACAATACTTCTGCAAAAACACAACGCACGATAGACGCAGGGCTGGATTCGAACCAGCATCTTACTCAAACCGGGAGTAAGATGCTGGTTCAATTCAAAATCAAAATAAAGATGAGTACCTACCTACCTAATTAATTAGATGGAGTAAAATGTCAATTATAAAATTAAATGTCATTGAAATAAAATAAAACAAAAATGGGAAGTTTTGACGGGAACGCCAAGACAACATGTCGTGCTCCAATTTTATTTTCGTGAAACTATATTGTAAACCAGGTTAAATTCTCGGCCTAATAGGTATTTTCCCAGATTCAGAGATTGAATTATAGGTATACCGACTGGGTCATATAACCTGGCGGGTTAAAAATAAAGTTCAAAAAGATATTTGAATATGGTGTCTACTTTTATCTCCTTTCATTAGAAGTATTATTAAATGGATTTTTTTGTGATTTTTACCACTGTTTACGCTGTTGTGGTTTTGAAAATTATAAGGAAATTATAAGTCCGTATCTGGCAACCGTAACTACACCACAATACAGTTTCGTGAAAATAGTGACATTTGACGTAGAAACTACCTAGTACCAAAGCACGTCATAGTTTCAAAATAAGTTCGAGCTGAAAAGCGTGTGGTTGTAACGTCGCGGGACTCCTTTTCCGAAATCACCTCGGCCCATGATGGTGAACTCGGGGGAGTTTACCACCGGCTTTGGGGGCCTCGAGACGGTGGCGTGTCCACGCCTCTCGGAATGGGATTAGGGCGGGCGAGAGAGAGCAAGAACAACCGGCCAAGTGCGAGTAGGACTCGCGCACGAAGGGTTCTGTACCACCATAACTATTGGGGGTGTCCATATTGGCTTACATAAAATTCTAAGTCATATTCTTTGTCTTACTATCGATTTGTGTTCATAATAATCACTCTTCATAATTTTACTTTTCATACTTTTTTTATTCAGACATTTTTATTACTACCATCGGAGCTCATAATTTTTTTATTCATACTGTTACTACCAAGAACATTTTAAAATCATAATTTTATTTTTCAGATTTTTTTTCTTCATAACATTCATGATCATATTTTGATATTAAATATTATTATATATATATTATATCATAACATTCATGATCTTTTTTTATGTATTCATAATGTGTTACTCAGATTATTTATATTAATAAAGGCAACTGTAACAAAACTTATTTTATGAACTACCCCATTATCAAACTCTAACGGAAATTTTCGATTGTTTTTGACGTGTGTTCTGTCGATCTTCACAAAAACACTTATGATTAAGATACATCACGCTTTTTTTATGTATAGTATTAGGCGCTTTGGCGACCGCTGCCGCGGCACGCTCGCTACGCTCGCTCGCCAAAGCGCTGCTTGTAATCATGTTCTAACATAAACCTAACCTATCCGAGTCGGTGTGCTCCGTGTATTTTTTTCCAAGTTCGAGTACAACGCGCGTTAAGATAAAAATAGTAGGCGAAACAAATGTATGAATTTAGACATTATGATTTTCAATAATATGGATAAAAAACTTATGATTAAGAAATTTATTAAAACAAATTTTAGTAAAAACGAAATTCATAATAGTGATATTATGAATTTCAACGATTATGTATTTTAAATTTTATGTTTTAAAAAAATTATGAAGAATGATCATTATGATTTAAAATGGTATGTGAAACATTTTCGGACCTCCGATGTTAGGAGTTAAAAATTTATGTAAGACGATCCGCCCCCCTATTGGGGACATTGATAAATCTTTGTTTTAGCAGTTAATTATTAAATAAATAAGTATTACAAGACGCTGCACACAGCGTAATCTAGCCCCAAACTATGAGCACTAGGCTTGTACTATGGGTAGGTACTAGACAACGGATACAGTATTAAGTACTACATATTATACTTTTTTTTGTAATAATATTACGTATACCTACCTACATAGTATGATACAAAGAAAACACCCAGACCAGAAACAAATAGGTATAGGTACTAGCTGTGCCCGCAACTACGTCCGCGTTGCTTGAACTGAATGCTGTGCAAAAACCACACTTAAACGGTCGCCCATCGAAGTACAGGTATTGGCAGGCGCTAAATTCCAGCTTTCTAAAACGTTATGTCTCAGCGCGATCTAATTTTACCAGTAACGGCATCTACAATGGACAAAGACAAACGATAATGCCAGCATGTTCTTATAAAATGTAACCCCCATTCGTTATACCTTCGATAAAGGTAGATTAATATTTTATCTACCTTTATCGAAACCTAACAATAAACCTAATACCTACCCGACTTTCATACATCTAACGCTAAAAACAAAAAAGTTTCATGCAAGACTTTAATCCTTATTTTACACCCTCAGAGGGTGAATTTCCAAAAATCCGTTCTTAGTGAGCGCCTACGTCGTAAAAGGAACCCCCATGCAAATTTTTTGACTCCTAGCACTCGTAGTTTCTGAGATTTGAATCAGTGATTTTCGTTTTTAGATATAAAAATAAACTAGCTGCGCCCTGCGGTTTCACCCGGGTAAGTCACCTTACGCGGGTGAAAACTAAGTCACCCAGTAGTTTTTGCGTGAAAGAGTAACAAAGTCACATACATACATACAGACTTTCACGTTTATAATATTAGTAGGAAGTAGAATAGGAAGTAGGATAGGGTACTTGTACCCTATGGGAATCGAACCCGCAACCTTCTCCATTGCAGTCGGGCCTTCCCCCGACGAGCCACAGAGGTCGTCAAGGAGGTATTTACTCATTACACAATCAGAAGTTAGAAGCTCTCATACTTGCTCGGTTTGGAGTCTGTTCTTTTAGTCAATTTAGTTTTAGTTTTTAATTTTGTCCTCTTTATCTTCTTATATATAAAACTAGCGGACCCAGCAAACGTTGTTTTGCCTCATAAATTATAGATAGTAGGCGATTCTCAGACCTACTAAATACGCATATAAAATTTGGTAAAAATCGGTCGCGCCGTTTCGGAGGAGTACGGTACCTAACTAACATTGTGACATGGAAATCTTCTAATATAATATAAAATTTCCATGTCACAGTGTTAGTTACCGTACTTTATTACACTATACCTACTACCGTTATAGTGGTACGGAACCTTTCGTGCGCGAAACCGCACGCGCACCGCGCACCGTGTGCGTTGGTTCAGTGTGGGTTCCGTACCCAATGGTACGGAACCCACACTGGACCAACCAATCGGTGATCGAATTAACGACGCATGCTTACATTTTTCTTTACCAGTTGACTCCAGTTTATTACTAAATGACGCCAGTGGTAAAATTAAAACGCGCTCACAATTGTTTTATGTGAGTCCCCAGGAAATATTTGTTTTATTTTGTTACTATTTGTTGTTATAGCGGCTACAGAAATACATCATCTGTGAAAGTTTCAACTGTCTTCGCTTTACGGTTCATGAGATACAAAGTGACAGACGGACAGATAGTGGAGTCTCGAATCAGTAATAGGGTCCCGTTTTTATCCTTACGGTACGGAACCCTAAACATGAGTAGGTATTAATCAATTCATCATGATCTATGTTATCTTAATTTCGTCGAGGTCATTATAAACATAGTTTTAAAATCATATGTTTTTATTATCCACTAGCTACGTCCCGCGGTTTCACCCGTGTAAGTCCCGACCCAGTGGGAATATCGGGATCATTAGTAGCATATGTTACTCAGGGTGAATGTAGCTTTCTATTGGTGAAAGAATTTTTAAAATCGGTCCAGCAGTTTTGAGATTATTCATTACAAACACACACACGCACAATAATACTTATCTTTCCGCTTTATAATATTAGTGTAGATTAAAGTTCACTCCATTTATTATTACTTTATGTGAGATAGGAACTACTTAGACGATAAGTTTATAAATAAAAAAATTAGCTGCGTCCCGCGGTTTTACCCGCGTAAGTCCTGATCCCGCGGGAATATCGGGATCAAAAGTAGCCTATGTTACTCCTCAACAGTGTAGCTTTCTTTTGGTAAAAGAAGTTTTAAAATCGGTTCAGTAGTTTTTGAGTTTAATCATCCAGACACACAAAAATACAAATCTTTCCTCATTATAATATTAGTGTAGGTAGGTATCTAGATTTATTTATTTTGAACAAAAAAGAGTTTCGCGTTGGATTATGATTATTCACACTTATATTAGTTGCCACGTTCAATAGTTCTTTAACTATAGTATCTTTACTTGCTTAATTTATTCATTTTCGCGTTTCATTCAATTTTAGATAAAGTAGGTACTTATGTAATACACATACATTATCTAAATGTGGTGCAAGATCAGTAATTATCTGAGCAAGTGTGTGGAAAATACATTTTTACTTTGACTTGTGAGTGTTAGTGTCGAAGCGTGTGCGTTGTAATAAAATACCTAAATCAAAGTTTAAATTAAGTACAGTAGTACCTATACACGGTGCTCCGAGGAGGGGGTATTAAGCCGAAATGGGGTTGTTCTAGAGGTCTAGGCGAACAACTTTTGTTCTGCAAGTTTTGGAAATTCAAAGTACCTACCTACCTAGTTTTCGAAAATTACGAGTTTTAAAGTTTACATGAAAATCAGCTGTTTTTTTTTGAGTTTGAGGTCATTGGCCTTAAGGTGCCCTTTTATTTAGTTTGGACCACTACAATCTAAACATTAATTGCCTTTTTTTTACAAAAACAGCAAATTTTTTTAGTTATCAACTTTAAAATTTTCGAAAAATAAGTTCGAATCTCCAAAAGTCGTAGAATAAAAGTTGTTCGCCTATACCTCTAGCTAGAACAACCCCATTTCGGCTTAATACCCCCTCGTCGAAACATCCTGTATATAAATAATGAGTTACATTTTTGTGTTTTCATAAATGGTGAAAAAAGTACTGTACCTACCTACTATTGAGCAACTTATAAGATAAATTGAATGCTTGTTAAAATGCATAAAACATTGACCATCATCATAATGTTATTTAAATTTTCAAACGAATTTAAGGACACGTCGGATCGACCTAGAAACATCGGTAAGTGTTTTGTTACTAGCTAGCTGCGTCCCGCGGTTTCACCTGCTTAAGTCCCGATCCGGTCAGAATATGGGGATAATGTAGCTTTCTTTTGGTGAAAGAATTTTTGAAATCGGTCCAGTGGTTATTGAGTTTATTCATAACAAAACAAACATACAGACACACACACACATAAATACAAAACTTTCCTCTTTATAATATTAGTGTAGACTACCATATTACTCAACAGCGCACGTCCTTCTTTTTTCGTGGGAATGCATTTGCATCGTCAGGCCACATTCGGGGGAAAGCGGCCCGGTGTTTCGGCCTCCCTGCCATAGAATTACCAACTAAACCTCCACGGTGTCCCTCGCTTCGCAAGTGTCGGGGGCAATGGGAATTCCTCGCGGACTACATCCACCAACCTCGACAGAGCGGGCGGCGGCCTGAAAGCTGTCCTAGTCTCCTCGTTTATAGGCCGGTCTGGGTGTCTATTCTACTAAAAACAGCGATCGATTCTATATCGATTCTAGATAGAAACCAGAATGAAACCTGTGAAGTTCCAGTCAACTTTTCTAAAACTTGTGAACTTAACTCGGTATTCTGCAAGCCAATGACGTTTGAATGGATTTGACCAATTTCGATACTAATCGGCACATTTGTGTGACTTCATTGGCTTGCAGAATACCGAGTTAAGTTCACAAGTTTTAGAAAAGTTGACTGGAACTTCACAGGTCGTACCGTTTTGAGGCACACTAAAGAGTTTTGGGCACTACATTTAAAAATTCAGCCTTCTCCCGCTGTATTCGCCTTTAACTTTGAAGCACCACGACATGAGCAACTTGAACTGCAGTTAGGACACTGTGTTTCGATTTTGGGAACCGAAAATGATGTCTGTTAAAAAAATAATCAAAGAAATAACGATTACTTGCATGACATTTAGAATTTCGACTTTACCTCATGCGTTTTTTGAGAGTTCTTATGAAAATTTTACTAACAAACTTTGTTTACAGCCAATCTCTAAAATAAAAAAAATGAAAACCATTAATGTCGCAAAACGTAGCCAGTATACAAATTTACAAATGTCCAAAACATTTACACGATTAGTTCCCGAAAAAAAAATGATAATATAACCAAAGTCCCATACTCTCATCTTTGGGCCACTTTCCGTGCCGGTGAGTGTATTACATAAACTGTGTGTACTATCTGTGTGTTCAGGTGCTCCTTGTGAGTGGGAAGGCGTGTCCGGGAACTGTATCAACTTCTGGACGTGTGTCACTAACGCTATAGACGCACTACACGGGATACATCCTCCGGTACGGAACTAAAATATACGCAGGGTTATTGGAAATCAATGAGCATCCAGTAAGGACTCTCCCATCTCTTCTCATCACATGGTTAACTTTTGTAAAATACTTATTTCTTGTATTGTCAGATATGCTCCATCGAAGGCAATGAGGTGATGACTTGCTGCACCTCTTGTTCCACTGTGGCAAATATTAGGTACCTACCACCACTTGTTTTTATACATACTTGTTTTCTTTTAACAGCTTTCTCAAGTTTTGCACCCCGACAGGATTAGAAACTGTAAACCCTAAACTCATGCCTAAATAGATAGATAACTTTATTTGTATGTTGTACCTACAAATAAAGTTATCTAAGTACTTATATATGTATAATATATAATTGTAACTTTCTTCTATTACTTACCTAACATGATTGATTTGATCAGATGGATGCCATAAGTTAAAATGTGTATTTTATTTCATTTCAGTACTACAGTTCTGATTGAGGGTCACGATTTCGAGAAAAATAATAAGAAATCACACGACAGTAAGTTGATTCATCCCATCCCACCGGAAATAACCCATCTTACATGACAATCTAACACCATCTCTTTAAATAGGGAAGGAGCAAAAAGATCACACAATCTCTAAAATATTGTACTGTTTTAGGCATCCTTCTTCTTCAAAAATGCCTAGGTTACATCAAACTCTGTGGCGCGTCGTGCGAGAGCGCGACTGCAATGCAGGAGGTTGCGGGTTCGATTCCCGCCGGGTGCAAGTATTTATGCTTAAAAATAAATATTTGTGTCTGGTCTGGGTGTCCTTCTATGTATAATATGTATGTATTTACAAAAGAAAAATAAATATAAGTATTATATCCGTTGTCTAGTCACCGTAACACAAGCTTAGTCGCTTACCACGGGGCTAGATGGCGCTGTGTGTTGTTTACAGAATTTATTATTATTTATTATAAACTGTTGGTACGTAAGGCTTCATAAACAAATATTAGGAGACCTTTAAGAAATACACGCGGCAGACCCGGGGAAGTCTTCTGTCTAGTGATGTGCCGAGTCGCTGTTTTTGTGACTCGAGTCGACTCGAGTCGACTCGAGTCGGTTTATACGGACTCGAGTCCGGACTCGAGTCCGGGCTCGAATCCCAGACTCGAGTCTGGACTCGAGTCCGGGCTCGAATCCCAGACTCGAGTCTGGACTCGAATCCCAGACTCGAGTCCGGACTCGAGTCCGGGCTCGAATCCCAGACTCGAGTCCGGACTCGAATCCCATACTCGAATTTCGGACTCGAATCACCAATGTGTGTCAAGCGACTGTTATTCCTTAATCCCCAAGATTTATTATTGTTTTACAACATTTATGGTTTTATTCAAAGTTTAACTGAATTGAACTGCCACATACAATAATATTGATTGATTGGACTACCACAGACAATATTATTCTTGAATAAAAAATCCCGCGTCATTCGTACGGACGGACAGTCGAAGTTTGACGGTTTGGCGGGAGCTATTTTTTCCAAGTAAATGTATGTATCTATGGAAAACGAAACATTGCGTGGAGTGAGTGGAACAGAGATCGAGAACGAGCCAGTCAACTTACTCAAGTCAGTTGGAATCGCATAATAGAATCGAGTAAGCAGTACGGAATCGAGTCCCAGAATCGAGTCCGGTACTCGAGTACGCCGGACTCGAGTCCCGGACTCGAGTCTGCGGACTCGAGTCAAAATAAATTTGGACTCGAGTAAGCGAGTCCACCGAAAGAATCGAGTCTGACTCGAGTCAAGCCATACTCGGCACATCACTACTTCTGTCGTCGTACACAGGCGTGGTGGCTGACTTCCACATAGGAGAGAGATCAGTCAAAAGATTCTCATCATCATTATCATCTGAGCAATGTTCCCGGTTGCATCCCTCTCGAGAGCCCTGGGTCCGGTTTCCTACTTTTACGTCTCCACTTCGCACGATTCGACATCCCGCGTAGAGAGGCCATTTTTGCATATCCGCTCTTACGACGTCAGTCCACCATTTCTTAAGTCTTCCCAATCTGCCACGTGTGGAGGCGCTATAGCAATACATTTGTTCCCCACGTAGGTCGAAGGCCTTCATTCTGCAAGTCCAGGGACAGGAAGTGCAGAGGCGTATTCTTCGTTCTATATTTCCTATAACGATCTTTAAGGGTGAAAAGAGGGTCCATGGTACTACTGACCATACTGGCCCTCCGTGACAGTGCACTCATGACAGATCCGAGAGTCAAATACGCTCGTAGAGCTTCATGGTGTGGGACATGACCTCTTAAAAACTTTCCATTTAGATTTGGCTATTTTTATATTTATTTTATTTGGGACAAAAACAGATAACACAATAAAATAAAGTAGTATGTACCTACATAATAAATAAGACTTAAATAATAGTGAAACCAACAACATTATGCTATGCACATGTTACTTATGGTATTAATGGACATACCAACACCTAGCATCCAACATCTATGCACCTAGCATTTTTACGGCAAAGTCTGCGCTGAACCTCGTTCATTCTTCATGAGCACCAAGCTAGCAGGTGAGGTTGGCTTGGGCCCAACGATCTTAGCCCCATATTACACACCTCTTTATCAAAAGTTTCTAATACGACGAACAACACGATTGCTCCGCATGCGGTTTGCAAGGGATCCCTGGTGTGGAGAAGATACAGGGCATTACTATCCTCATATGGTATTATTACTATGTTATAATCTCCTTCCAGAATGTCTGGAGTACTTAAAGTTGTATGGAGGCCTATACATATGCTACGGAAATGCATTTGGCGTAGGAGAATTTACTAAAGGATACGACAAGGATAACGATTGCATGGGAATCAGTCTAAAAGGCTACTATGGCGCTAATGGAGAAGATGCAAAAAGAGCACACTATCCTCATATGGTAGTTTACTATTTTACGTTTTTCTTCCAGAATGTCTGGACTACTTAAAATTGTATGGACGGCTTTATAAATGCTACTGGGATGCGTTTGGCGTAGGAGACATTGTCAAAGTATATGAAGACGACTGCTTTAGATACGGTCAGAAAGGGAGCCGTGGATCTGGTGGAGAAGATGCTAGAAGAGCTCAGTATCCTCATATGGTACTGCACTATCTATATTTAAAAATAATCGCTAAGAAAACGACGATAAGGTTTAAGATGTAGGATATTTAAAAAAACATGTTCTCACTCTGGACTTAAACACTTATGTTCGATTCCAGATTATGTTCTAAGAAAGAAAATCAGGTTTTTTATTATTTTTTTCTTGTCTCTGTTTCAAGGCGTTACTGGGCTACGGTCATGATCGGAAGTCAGCTCAGTGGCTTTGTGGAGGTTCCATCATCAGCGAATGGTTCATCCTTACCGCTGGACATTGTAGATCCAACCAGATGTAAGTGGCTCACTCACTTACTAGTCTATTGTTCACCAAAAGTTTGCAGTAACGATATCCATCCAACGTAATGCTGCTATTTTTCTTCTTTCCGTGAATTTTTAGGAACAAGAAAGCAAACTCACAGTGGCCTCCATCAAGTCCTCTCACCCCAATCTGTGCTGCTCAGTAAAATACTCTTCCTCGAGGTCAAAACTGTTTCTTGTTCCAGAGGGGATGTCGAGTTCGTAGGTCTGGGTATCTTAAAGCGGAGTGACCCCCCTTCGGTGTGGCAAGTGTACCGCGTAGACTCTTTCATAGCACATCCCGAGTACAGACCTCCCTCCAAATACCACGACATCGCGCTCATACGGACTGAAAGACGGTAAATATTAATTGCCTTAGATTGGATTGGATTCAAGCGCCGCGAGGCGCACCAATTATGAGGTAAACTGTGCTCCTAATTTTACCATGAAAAAAAATCGACAAGATGAGCGGCTGTGGCAAACCGGTGGATTCTCAATCCACCGCGATAGCCGTTTCGCCACAGCAGCATCTCCTATAGTCCCAGGGGCGAAGTCTGTCTGGATCAGAGTTTTAAAAGGTTAAAAAAAACGAAGATATGAATTGTCCATTTCCAGGATAGAATTCAGCCACACCGTGTTACCAGCTTGCTTGGCGAGTATAAAGGAAACTGAAATGGATTTGGACGTGCAGACGGCTTACGCTACAGGATGGGGCACGCTCGGCTACCGACGGAGATTGGCTGATGTTCTGCAGAAGGTGCTTGTATTTGCTTGTAACCATACTTGCATGCTTAGATTCTCCTACGTCTCGTGTGATTGATCAGTTCGATCGCACTATATGATTGGTGTTAGATCCAGGTGTGACATTAGCACTACCAGCATTCCTGGTAGGTATTTGTGGTGTGGTGTAAAATTTGCCTAGGTATATCTTTTAATAGTGTTGAATCAGAACCTTGACTTTTGTACACCTAATTAATATATACCATAGCTGACCCGGCAAACGTTGTTTTGCCTTATAAATATTCTTAGACCTACCGAATACGTATACAAATTTTCCTGAATTTTCTTTGCTATAAACCTCACGGAGCCCGAGACCTTTCCAACGAATGCAAAACCGTGGAAATCGGTTCGTGCGTTCTGGAGTTATAGCGTCAGGAAGGAAAACCCGACCTTTTTTTATATAGTAGAAGACGCGTGGAAAGAGTCACTTGAGAACGGCGCGGGCGGTTTGCAACTCAACGTAGCGAAGATCGAATACTTGGCTAGCAATACCATAGATCCCACAACCTGTCTGCGTAGACGGTCACATGGTCGAGCGGACAGACCAGTTCAAGTACTTGGGATCTGTGCTTCACGAGTCCGGCGACATCGATTGTGACGTCAAGTCTCGCATTTCGGCAGCTTGGGCCAAGTGGCGAGAGGTAACTGGTGTCATCTGTGACCCGAAAATGCCGGTTAAACTGAAGGGACAGATCTATAAAACGATCATTAGACCTGTCCTTTTGTATGGTAGTGAGGCGTGGCCATTGCTTGAGCGACATAAGCAGGAGCTGCGTGTCACGGAGATGAAGATGCTGCGCTGGATGTGTGGAGTGACGCGAAAAGACCGCGTCAGAAACTCCCGCATCAGGGGCAGCCTTCATGTCCGAGACATTGCAGACAAACTGCAAGAATGCCGCTTACGGTGGTACGGCCACGTTCTACGAAAACCGGCTAGTTACGTGGGAAACAAATGTCTTGCCATGGCGCCACCGCCCGGCCGCGGCAGATTAGGAAGACCCAAGAAGTGCTGGCTTGACGTTGTAAGATCGGATATGCGTGCAAATGGCCTCACTACACGGGATTCCGAAGATCGTGCGAAGTGGAGACGTAAAAGTAGGAAAGCGGACCCCGGGCTCTCGAGAGAGATGCAACCGGGAACCACGCTCGGATGATGATGATAGACACAAGTATTTGGTTTCAATTTCAACTTGATACTATTGGGGTTATTGGACCCCTAAGCTCAATGTAAGCGAACTCCGTTCTTTTTAAGTAGGTTAATAAAAAAAATGTTAACCTTAGGTTTTATTTCCAGGTGAAACTGACCAGGTTCAGTTTGGAGGGGTGTGCCGAGCAGTACGGTCCTCACAGACACCTACGACACGGGTTCCATAACAGCACGCAGATGTGCTACGGAGACAGCGACGTCGGCAGAGACACTTGCGAGGTTTGATACCACTATATCCTCAGTTCAGTTTGGATTAGCTTCAATACAATGCAATGGCTTGGCAGTCGACATGAGCTTCCATGTGTGTTGACGCAAACAATAAATGAGAGCTGCCGTTTCGTGTATCCACAGGGAGACAGCGGCGGGCCTCTACAGATAGACGAGTGGTGGACATGTCCTCAGATAATAATTGGGGTGACATCCGCGGGACATCCCTGCGGCTTTGCCGGGACTGCTGGACTTTACACCAGGGTGGCATACTACCAACCTTGGATAGAGGGCATCGTGTGGCCATAGGTACACCGTACGTGATGACATCGCTATCCTCCCCCCGCCGCCCGTCTTTAAGTGCGCACGTTGCCTGAACTATCACATTTTAAGAGATTTAGAAAGAAAAAACCCTTCAGAAAGTAGCTACCTATCAGCCCCTGTCTATATACAGAGTAAGCCCTTTTAAATACAATAATATAGGGTTTTTTTTTGCAAAAAGACACGCAAGGTTCTATTCCTGGTTAGGGTAATTAATTTTTCAAAAATCTTTTTTGTTAAAGTCGGGGTTGCCACTACTTTCAGCATTTTTTGGCCTTTCGGTTTTTTTCTATTAATTTAGTACCTACCTACGTGGTTTGGAAAATATTAACGATACAAAGTGACAGGCCATGCTGAAGTCTGGTTGGCCGCAACTTTGATTTCTCGTCATCCACCGTTGCATGATTCACGTGATAATATGCCAAGATATTGTAACTATTTGGTACCCACGCACAAAGGTGTACTTAATAATGAGCGGAGTTTGGGGTAGATCTATTGCTTGGTCCGGCCAAGATGATGCACCACTAGTAAAAAGCCCTAAACAGTGAGATAGAGATTAGATGGGCATTTTCACTTTTGGGTGCCACCCCCACTTTTACGCTGTCCCACGTTTTTAAAAATTTATTGCATATTAATAATAATGAGTGTTATTATAATAAGTATATCAATCGATGCAGAGTAAATTAAACTATGTGTCTGAGCATCATGTTTATGTAATTAAGATTAATTAATACAATTATGGTTAATTCAAATACTCAGGGGAGCCGTTTCTGACTTGTCCCAGTCCTTGTCAGCTTCAAAGTATTGAACTTACTGGTAAAATTTCCTACAAAAACATAATCAAGTTTTGGTTACCATGATAGTGGATCTATTCTTCCGTCACATTTATCTAAAATTGTAAAGGCAATTGTAATATTACAGTGGTAAAATACATTTTTGTAGAGTCCTCAAAACTCGGTGTCATCTGACATGTCAGCAAAGTGACGGGTCTAAAGGAATATTCTTTTCTACCAAAGCCGTTTTATTTTTAAAAAATAGTGACACTAACCACAAGGGATCATTTTAGCTTAGCGAAATCAGTCAGTCTGTTCAATCCGCGGAAAAAAGAGGGTGTCTTGCTGGTGTTGGCGGTTGGTCGCGATTTGGTAGGTCAGATTTGAAGCCTTTTTCTTAATTATTATATTTGTCTCACACTATCCAACTATTTACTATCTGTTTTTGGTGTTATTTAACTAGTGTTTAAAGGAGTTCATTTAAAAAAATGTCATTCAATTAGGTTAGAATGCATTTTTCTCATTAGCTACGTGCATAATGTGACGGTCAGTTCAGTGACGTTTTATGCCGTCACATATAGGGTGGGGTTATTCCACTAATCCCCATTGATAATCCCCATTAATGGGGATTTGTGAACTTTTTGTCCACAAATCCCCATTATTTTCAGATTTTCAAAAAATGGGGATTTGTGGTCAAAAAGTTCACAAATCCCCATTAGTATAAAAAGTTTATTTGAATACGAGATTTTTTTTAGGACAGAAACTACACAAACCCCTATTCAAAATCGGGATTAGTGGACGGAATAATAGGAACTATTTTTTTTTCTTACACATAATTTAAAAAAAATATATTATTATGATGGAACAAATTATTCGAAGAAACAACCGCCTAATTTAAATAAAAATAAAATTATGTTTTAATATTAGGTATACTTACAGCGGTCTTTACACCTACCTACCTACCATCAATGCTGAACCACAAGTATAGGAAAAATAAAATGTTAACTATTTAGGTAGGCTGTGACTGACCTATTATTTTATGACTCATAGTTGCCAGCACAAAAGCACACTTTTGTCCACTTGTGATTGACCTGTTTTTCTAGGGTCTGGAAGTAGTTCTGGAATACATTAATAAACTTATTTCAAAATAGAGATCTGTGGACAAAAATCCCATTTTTTTTTTTTAAATTTAAATAAGAAAATTTGTGGACAAAAGTTCAGAAAATCCCAAAAGTTTAAAAAAATACTTGTAGACATAAACTGCACAAACCGCTATCAATTTATAGTGTTTGTTCATAATAGGGATTAGTAAACGGAATTTTACACATTCATTTACAACATTTTATTTAAGCACACTTTTGTCCACTTGCAAGTGATTGGCCTGTTTTTCTAGGGTCTGGAAGTAGTTCTGGAAAAGCATAGTATCATTATTACTGATAGTGTTATGCACATTTGTAAATACTAAAATCTGTGATTTTTTAAATTATTTTATTTCAATATTAAAAGCAATGTGTTTTCCACATTTGTAAATTACCGAGTCGATTATACTTAAATCTGAGATTTTAAAATTACTTAAGATCCATATGTTGTTATGGAGCGTATTTTGCACATTTGTGAATTAGGTACCTTCTTAAAGCTGTGATTAAATATTATATAACTTTAACGTCAATAATAACACATCTAGCAATATCGACAATCATTCGTCTGACTATTATTATATCCAATTATACTAATTCAATTTGAGAATTAAGTCATAAGAAATAAGTATTGAAGTAATAATATATAACAATATGTTTTATTTTTGATTTATATTTTCGGAAAGTCCCCACAATTTTTCAATATAATTTATAATAAATGGATGACAATTGTAAAATAAATAAAATTAGTAAATGAATGTGTAAAATTCCGTTTACCGTTCCGTCCCTATTATGAACAAACACTATAAATTGATAGCGGTTTGTGCAGTTTATGTCTACAAGTATTTTTTTAAACTTTTGGGAATTTCTGAACTTTTGTCCACAAATTTTCTTATTTAAATTTAAAAAAAAATTATGATTTTTTGTGCACATATCTCCATTTTAAAATAAGTTTCTTATCCGATGGAGATTTGTAAACTTTTAATTTTAGTATCAATGTATTCCAGAACTACTTCCAGACCCTAGAAAAACAGGCCAATCACTTACAAGTGGACAAAAGTGTGCTTTTGTGCTAATCCAAGTGCATTTTTGAACTAGAAGCCCGCCGCTTTAACCAAAAGATAGGTCAGTCACAGCCTACCTAAATAGTTAACATTTTATTTTTCCTAAACGTGTGGTTCAGCATTGATGGTAGGTAGGTGTAAAGACTGCTGTAAGTATATTTTATATTAATACATATTTTATTTTTATTTAAATTAGGCGGTTGTTTATTCGAATAATTTGTTCCATCATAATAATAAATATTTTTTTAATTATGTGTAAGAAAAAAAAATAGTTCCTATTATTCCGTCCACTAATCCCGATTTTGAATAGGGGTTTGTGTAGTTTCTGTCCTAAAAAAAATATCGTATTCAAATAAACTTTTTATACTAATGGGGATTTGTGAACTTTTTGTCCACAAATCCCCATTTTTTTAAAATCTGAAAATAATGGGGAATTGTGGACAAAAAGTTCACAAATCCCCATTAATGGGGATTATCAATGGGGATTAGTGGAATAACCCATAGGGTGGACCACCAAAGTCACCAAACTGACTCATAAGGCTAGGTGTACATACGTGTACTCAATCAAATGAAATTTAAGAAATACTTCTTAAATTTCATTTAAATCATAATTTATTTAATTAGCCTTACATTTTTGTTTTTTTTGCCAATTATTGTGCCATTATAGTTAAGCTATAAGTTAGTTTAAGTAAAAATAATAGATAACTTTCTATTACCTATTCGCATGTTTGCTTTAATTAATAAAATTAATATTATTAATACCATACTTCAAATTATGTGATTAAATGTTACTATGAAAAAACATCGACTTTTAGTTCTAATTTAGTATTGTACATCATGTAGCCTCACCCTAAGGATTTTAGGTGTGTCAGTTTGGTGACTGTCCCAATTTTTATGTGGTTTATTTTACTTTTATCAGTTTTGTTTTGAAGTTTGCATAATATATATTTTTCTTTTATTGTTTCAAATAATTTATTTTACCTATGCAACTTATAATTAAGAAATAGGTCACTAAACTTATAAATTAAAAAGAAAATTATGATTGCAATGGAGTCACTCGTCACCAAACCGAATTTAAATCTTAATTTTAAGAAATTTAAAATAAGTACCTAACTCATTAGTGTGTATTGTTTTTTGATAAATTTAATTAATCTGCATTAATTAAAGGTAACAATTACGTTTAAAACCCTTTGTTTTAAATGTTACAGTCGTTTTTCAATGTCACCAAACTGACCGTTATTTTTCTACAGTGTCCACTTAAAAATTGATTTTTACATAGAAATTAAGGTATTTGTAGGAAACAAAATATAATTTTTAGTTCAAAAAACATACGAAAATATTATGAAAGACTTTAATAAACTCAAAACTCATGTCTATAAAACCTCCTTAATTTACGTATGGTGGCACGCAAAAGTAAATAGGTATGCCCAGATATGGGCCGACTAGTCGGGAAACGTGTCGGGAACGAACCGAAACGGGAACTAGTTGACGACTAACCGGCAGTTTAACCGACTAGTCGGCTGCCGACTAGTCGTCAACTACAATTATGCAATAAAACCAATGTTTATTGAATTAGTAGTACAGTTAGAAGGTGGGTAGTCAGAAAAACGTTAACAAAACACGTCATAGCCTACATAAATCATCTAAACATCATACATCTAAAATATCATAACTATGCCTCAGCTCTATTTAAGGGCGTTTATTCCATTCTCTTTCTCCATACAAACGTAGTTTACGTTTTCCTCCCTGGATAAAGACATTAGAGCAAATATGTTTATGCCATAAAACTTATATCTGGCATGACTATTCATCTTCCGAATTATTTTTTTCATTTTTTATTTTTTATTATTATTTTAATTAGAAAAAAAAAGGTTCGTACATTGACAAGACATGACAGATATAGGTTTTATGGCATAAACATATTTGCTCTAATGTCTTTATCCAGGGAGGAAAACATAAACTACGTTTGTATGGAGAAAGAGAATGGAATTAACCCTCTTAAAAAAAAATCCAACTTTTATTTTTATTTCAACAATTTTTTTGAAGTTTCGAAGTGCAAATTTATCCAAAAATACCAACAATCGCCGAGTGGTCATGATTAACCTAAATATCGCAGAATTATAATGATCTGCATTGCCGAGTAGTCGGCAAGTTTGGAACCGACTAGTCAGCTAGTCTGCTAGTCGGCGGAACCCCTAGTCGGCCCTTCTCTAATAGATATAGTCTATATATTTTGTCGACTTTACTGACATTATTTTTTGTAACAGATATTTAAAGCCTATTTAAAAAAAAATAACATGTAAGTATACTATTTTAAAGCAGTTTATTACTAGCACCTTCATACATTATAATATTTACAAAATTAAAACTTAGAACTTTTACAGTAGGTTCATATTACAGATTTATTTATTATTTGGGGTTAAGAGATGATGTGTACCTCCAAAGGGAAATCTTCCACCGGGCAGGTGGTTTTGCCCGGTAGGCCGCGGCCCGACGATGTCTCATCGGGAGTTGTATATGAGCTTATCTCGGAAAGAATGTTGATAGCGCGATTCAGGATTTCATACTAGTAACGCCATCTAGTTGATTCTGTGGGCGTCCGCCACAATTACTTCTTTTTTAGGGTTACGTACCCAAAGGGTAGAAACGAAACCCTATTACTGAGACTTCGCTGTCTGTCTGTCTGTCCGTCTGTCACCAGGCTGTATCTCATGAACCGTAATAGCTAGACGGTTGAAATTTTCACAGAAGATGTATTTCGGTAGCCGCTACAACAACAAATACTAAAAACAAAATAAAACAAATATTTAAAAGGGCCTCCCATACAACAAACGTGTTTCAAAAACTAGAAGGAATTTTATTACAATGTGAGGTCGCTTCTGATTGGTCAGGACAAATCGAGTAGGTCATGGAATTCAAAATGGCTGCCGTCTGTCAGTCTGCCTTCACTTACCAAAGAGTTTCTTATAAGTTTCAGATTTTCTTTGTGCCAAAGTTTTTTTTTTTTTATTGGTGTGGTCGTTTCATGGGAGTGCATATTTCACATTTTGTTATCAAATTAAAAATTAGTTGTTGTAAACCATTTTAAAGATCCGTACCCAAATGCGATAGTGGTACGGAACCCTTCGTGCGCGAGTTTCGCACTTGGTCGGGTGTTTTAATATTATGCGTCTTGTTGATGTACCGAGTACGATATTTTGAAAAAAAAACTACTTAACCCTACTTAGTAATATAGAAGAACTTGACCATGGCTTCTATATGGCCGAAACATAGTAAATGTTTAAAGCTGGGTCCAGATATGTCCGTGTATCATCAACCGACACATATCATGATGATACACCTAGGATGTTTGTCAACAATCTATAAAGTGGCGAGGCACTGGTTTATAATCTGCACGAGGTTATTGTTCTCCAGCGCGGCAGCTACGCGCTCTTTGTCTGCCAGTTGCTTGTTGACTGCAGCCTCCGATACGTGCGATCCTGGGGGAGTCAGTTTTAAAGGTTGTATTCACTACTAGCTGCGTCCCGCGGTTTCACCCACGTTAGTTCCGATCCTGTGGGAAATTGTGGGATCAAAAGTAGCCTGTTACTCAGGGTGAATATAGCTTTCTATTGATGAAAGAATTTATGAAATCGGCACAGTAGTTTTTGAGTTTCTTTATTACAAACATAAACAGACACTCACAAAAATACAATTCTTTCCTCTTCATAATATTAGTGTAGAATCTAAGAAT
Organism: Idaea biselata; assembly: GCA_958496205.1. NCBI lineage: Eukaryota > Metazoa > Arthropoda > Insecta > Lepidoptera > Geometridae > Idaea > Idaea biselata. Next base: position 13,008,192 of record OY292406.1, read on the forward strand.
GTTTTCCACGCTTAGGAAATACTGAAGGGGAATTCAATCTCATCAATATGTATGTATAAGTGATGTTTATTACTGTCACAAACAACTAATCTGATTGTAAGTAAGACAAAGAGACTGCTAGTATAGTAATAAAGTAGTTTACCTTCTGAGACTCGAACTGATACTTTGAAGCGAGAGGGCAGCGCACGGAGGAGCAGCACTCGAATCGACAGCCCTGGAGTAGAGAGATAATGGGGTCAATTCGAGCAAACCACCGACTAAAACTTAACCTAACCAAAAACAGACTTATTTTAGTTAAGTTAAGTTTGTATGCTATTCGGTTTTGTCCACAAACTAAACTTAGAATTTGAAAATGACAGGACTAAACACGGACTAAATTGGATTCACAGATAAAAAAATGAGAACGAATGGTTTATGCTGTGAGGTTGGTAGTACTTTATTCGTCTAGATTTATTACTCGGCTCAATGTTTGTCATTACAAGTACTTCGTGATTAACTATGTATGAAATGTATTTCCTCTTTTATTTTTAGAATTGGGATGTCTGGCGCAGCAAAACAAAAACAAAAGCTCGAAAAGTATGGGCTCCATCAGCGGAACTGGAGGAGGTCCTCCAGGTCCAGATTTAACAGATCTGGACAATAAAATATTGGAAATTGTAGGACCTGCCTCTGTGTATGGTTTTGCGACTGTAGAGCAGGTAAGTTTACCTTTAAAAACCAAGTGATACATATAATTAAATATTTTTGCTGTATATCTTAAATTATTTATTGTTAATTTCAGACCCCAAATGGAACATACTGCTGCTGCTGTTGCTGAAGTTCCTCCTGCTGTGCCTGCTCAGCTAGAAGATCCTCAATGAGTTCATCAATCACTGCCACAACAACCTGAGCTGCCCAACCGCCCCCGTATATGCCGGCCCCCAAGACCACCAAGACCGCCTGTTGCCGATAGCCTGACAGCGCATTAAATGAAAATATTAGGCTGCTGAGCTGAGCAGATATTGCACTGCCATTAAGAGAAAATGCCTGTGCTAAGGTGCGGGCAGCTCAAGTTTTAGCTGAAGCGTTGAGGGAAGACACAGTTGAGGAAATTTTTGTTAAAGAGGCACAGTAAACTCCTAACTGGTTTAACTGTATAGACAATTCTAGCCAAATCTGAATCAAATTCTATTTTAACTACCTAGGTTCATGATAAAAATTTAAAAATATTGAATACCCTGCCTACTTAGTTAATTAATAAAAAAAAAACTAACATGATGTTATGATGATGATCCAACGATCCTATGATGATGAAGGAGCAGTTAACAATCATGTCCATGGATTCTTCTCATCAAAATATTTCGACGTGCTATAGTACGCCTTATTACACAATTTAAGTTTAATAGGCCGACTCCAAACGGCAACGACGACCACGCTCCTACCGAAACTGATCTGCGGGTTCGAGCCTTGACCATAGCAAGAATTCTGACACAGATTCGTCTTTTTGTAAACCAAAAATTTTTTCTTAACAAAAATGGATTACACTGAAAATGATAACATAACCATTAGAAAAGCAATAAAAAGATACAACTCAGAAAGCGACTTAAATAATATGAGTACAATACAAAACACTAGCAATATTATCACTGTGAACGTCGACGACTCAATGCGAAGTTTGCCAGACGATTCTCCTTGTAATCAGTCGCACATAATTCACCTCGAAATGAAAGTTGAAGAGTTAACTAAAGAATTGGATTCTGCTAACCAAGAAGTAGAAACCCTCTCGTTAAAAAATAATACATTAAATAAAGAATTAAGCAAAAGAAATTTGCTTATAAAGTCACTGAAGACACTACAATCACCGACACCTGAAAAAACTCGCTTTCAGTCACCTAAAGCTACCCAGTTAGAGAGAAAAAAACTCACCTTTGCTCCAATTACAAGAGACATAGCTATACAAGCTGAAATTCCTAACGTTTTTCTTACACCTATGACAAAAAGGGGACGACAAAACATAAAATTAATTTTGAAAACCAAAGAAAAAAACAGAAGTCGTAATTTATGTCGAAAATTAAGAAAACAGAACAAAAAAATAAAGTCGTTAGAATGTAGTGTAAGAATGATAGAATTAGAGAAAAATAGGCTACTACACAGCATAAACGAGCTAAAAGAAGAAATTAATTTAGGAAAGGAAAACAGCAAGAGATCAATCAACCAGGAAAATGCAGGGAATAAAAAGAAACAAAATAGAAATAAAAAAGGTCTAGAAAGCACAGAGAGGAGAGAAGAATATAAAGGAATAATAGGAAACGAAAAAAGTACAGACAATCAAAACAAGCAACATAGAAAACGAAAGGTCGCCATTTTCTCAGACGATATTGGACGAGGCTTTGGTGTTAAAGTAATGCAACTGGCCGGTTCCATAGACGTTGTCAACTACTGTAAACCTGGAGCCACGGGACAACAAATACTGAACAACTTTTATGAAAATACGATACTTTTAGACAAACATGATTTAGCTTTCATTTTAATTGGAAATTATTACGACCACAAAGTAGCTGCCTCGTATATTGAAACTATCACAAACATTTTGAACAACAATACAAGAAAATTTAACATTGTGTTAGGGTGCATGACTTACGATGGATACAACAACAAGAACATTTTTATAATAAATGAAAAATTGGCAAACCTAGCAAAAGTAACAGAAAATGTAAAATTCTTAGATGTTAACGTTATGTACAAACCAAATTTAAAAACCATTTTAGTAAATGAAATTGTAAGAATTAGTCATGAGAGAACTTTCAAAGGGTCAACATGTCTTAAATTTGTAAACGTAGAAGCTGCAGTTCCTTTAATACCCTCAAATTTTTCAAATATCAATCCTATGATAGCGACAGGTTAAATATAGTACATGCAAACGTTCAAAGTATAGGTAATAAAAGCCTGCAAATAGATTTATTACTAGAAGAAACCAAATGTGACATTCTTTGTTTGACCGAAACGTGGGCTGATGATATTAAATTGGAAACCATGGCATTAGATGGCTACGTTATTGGCTCATACTTTAATAGAAAAATATTTGAGCATGGTGGTACAGCGATTTTTATAAAAAATGACTTAGATTTTAAAATTAGACATGATATCGTAAAATTGACTTTTGAAATGAACTGTGAATTGGCAGCTATAGAAATTAAATGTTATAAATTGGTGGTGGTCTGTGTTTATCGACCTGATCATGATTATAAAATATTTGAAGATGTAATGACTAGACTGTTTGAGAAACTTTCAAAAGAAAACAAGAAATTTATTATAGCAGGTGACTTCAATCTAAATGTAATTAAAGCAAAATTAGACAGTAATACAAAGAAATTCATAGATTTTTTGGAACATTTTAATTGTAAACTAATATTAAATGAACCTACACGAATGCAAAAGAAGTCTGCCACTTGTATTGATAATTTTATTGTGATAGATGACGATGCTTATGAATTTCATAAAGGTGAAGTTTTGAAATCTAAACTCTCAGACCATAACGTAATTCATTTACTGTTTAAAATTAATTGTGATAGAGTAAAACAGAATAGTCATGGCGTCACTATAACAACTCGAATAATGTCAATCTTAAATATAAATTACTTTCATTACTTGTATAACAGAGACTTCGGGAACATTGTAAACGCCGTTAAAGAATCTATTCATGTAGACGAAAAAATGAGCATAATATTGGATTACTTTAAATACTGCTTTGATGTGGCATTTCCTATAAGAACTATTAAGAGTGCCAATAAGAAAAAATGTATAATTACAACTAGAGGTATAAAACAATCACAATCAAATTTACAAAAACTAGAAATACTGTATAACACACACCCAACAGAAGAACTAAAAAAGAAACTTAAAAGATACCGACAGATTTTTAGGAGAGTATTAGAAACATCAAAAAAATTAAACAATGCAAAACGAATTCAAAAATCAGACAATAAAATTAAAACGACCTGGCAAATAGTCAAAGAACAAACAAACAAAAAAGTCGGTCGTAAGTTTAAGATAGAGAAAATACGTAACAAGAACGGAGTTGTAGTGCGAGACCATAAAGAAATAGGGGATATCTTTAATACATATTTTAACAATATAGCCCATGATCTAACTGCAAACTTAAAAATAGATATAAATCAGTGTAACAGGTATTTAGGTAAATTATCCAGAACAGAATCGAAACCGTCTTTTCTACCAATCACGGTAAAAGAATTTAAAAATATTCTAAACAGCATCAAAAATAAAAGGTCAAAGGATATTAACGATTTGGATCCTTTGATAGTAAAGAAATTAATAATAAAAAATAATAAAATATTTGGGATAACTTTAGAAGTTCTTAATAATTGCATCTTACAAGGCGTCTTTCCAAAATGCCTGAAATCAGGTAAAATTGTTCCATTATATAAAAAAGGGGACCACAAGGAAGTCGGAAATTATAGACCGATATGTATTTTACCCACATTCTCTAAAATGTTAGAACTAGCTTTAAAATCGAGAATGCTAGACTACTTTGAATCAAATTGCTTATTTACGGATTGCCAGTTTGGTTTTAGAAAGGGTAGATCAACAGAAATGGCTATTAGAAAAACTATATACTTCGTGCTCGGTGCCTTGGACAGATCGCAGAAGGTACGAAGCATCTTTTGCGACCTGTCAAAGGCATTTGATTGTCTGCGTCACGACATTCTAATAAAAAAGTTACAGTTCTACGGCTTTGAAGGCAGGGAACTAGATATGCTCAATTCTTATTTGAGGGATAGGATACAGATTGTTTCGGTCAATCAGGTAACCTCAGATGAGATAAATAGTAATATAGGGGTTCCCCAAGGCTCCATTCTTGGGCCACTACTTTTTTTAATATATGTCAATGACCTTGCAAGCAGCATCCCAGACTGGGCTATTATTACACAATTTGCTGATGACACTCACGTAGGTTTTACCGATAAAAGTGTCGTAGGAATAGCTGAAAAGACTGTTTTAACACTAAATATTATCAAAGATTGGTTTGCTGCGAATGGTATCATACTCAATAACGAAAAAACAAACATTATTAGCTATAGTTATAGAAAATCTAAATCAAACACACAAAAAGATTAACAAACGAAGTAAATTTCCTAGGTTGTATACTAGATTCAACCCTAACCTTCGAAAGCCAAATAGATAAAATATGTAAAAAAATGTGTAGTGCCAATTATGCGTTGTTTACGTTAAGAAATGTGGTTGATAAAAAAACGTTAATATCAGTGTATTATGCTTATTGTCATTCTATAATAAAGTACGCAGTAACGATATGGGGAAATTCAGCACATATAGAGAGAGTACTCATTTGCCAGAAAAGGTCAATCAGAATAATTTTTAATTTGCGTAGATTAACATCTGTTAGGGCTTACTTTAAAAAGGCACAGATTATGACAGTTATATCGCTTTTTATCTATAACTCACTTCTAGAAATTCATCAGAGGGATGAATTGAAAAGACGAATGGACATACATAATATTAACACACGACATAAAGATAAACTAGTACTAACCAGAGCACGAAAGGTCAAAACATTTAAATTAGGCTTAAATTTTAAAATTGACATGTATAATAAACTTCCTTTAATTATAAGACAACTTCCCTTGAATGAATTCAAAAGTAAGGTCGAAAATTTTCTTAAATGTAATCCATATTATAACATATCTGAATTTATGAGTTGTTCATTTCTTTTATTTGTATGACTTGTGTTTTGAAAAGACATAAAACTGATTTATTTTTATTGCGTCAGTAGGACTGCTAGGACTATTGAATTATTATAAGATTACTGTTCCTCATTTGACTGAAATTGTTAATGTTAATTTAATATGATTGAATAATCTTATAATAATTATTTTGTAAATTGACATGCCAATATTATGTAATGTAATTTTATGGCGAAATAAATGAATTGAATTGAAATACCTAGTATATATTTTGAATAAAACTTGTAAATGATATAAAATGACTTTTATTGAAAATAATTGTTGCCTCCTAGTATGTGCAAATAGGCATATTGCCACAGGTATTTTATTATTATTTACTTGTCAGGCAGGCAGTTGATACAATTGATAGATGCCTGTATCCAGCTATTCTTAGTCTGTTTCTGTATTGGCTAAGTATTTGTAAAGTTTGTTCTTGAACTGGCTGATACTGTGCCGAGATGATGTCCTTTGGTAGCTTGTTCCACGCTCTGACCACTCTGTTGCTGAAGAAATGTTCGTGAGGGTTGTTGTCCGAGATGGTGGTGCGTAATTTGAGGTGGTGACCTCTGAGACGATCATTGGTGTCACGACTGAGTAGTTTGTTAAAGTCCAGCAGGTCGTAGTCATTTGGTAGGTAGGTATACAAAACAGTTTTTTAAATTTGTTATCCGGCAATACGAATGGATTGGAACAGCCTCTTAATCGTTTTAATCTAAGCCCTTCGTCATTGCTTTTGCAGTAAAATTAAACAAAAACATTTAACAAAACATGTTTTTCTGAGGGTTTTCACTAAATCTGTCCATAAAGGCCGGCACTCAGAACACCTTTCAGCCCGTACTACAGCCAAAATTACAAATTTGTCAATCGTTATACGTTATTTATTCGATAAATGTTGTTATTTACTTCAACGACCAATTTTAGTCCACACAAAATTAGTCGCGACTTAATTTTAGTTCGACGTTTACTATTTTGACAGTTTTGTGGCTGTTTCGAATAGCTAAAACGTTTTCTAACCTAATTTAGTTCGACCTAACTTATTTTGGTTTAGTCCTGTCATAATAAGTTAAGTCGGCGTTTTCTGAATAGCAATCTGTAATTTGACACGTCTTAACTAATTTTAAGTTAAGTTAAGTCGGAATTTGGCTTGCTCGAATTGACACCAATATCTACATACAATAACCAATTTACTCTATCCTAAAGAAAGATCCTCATCAGATAATCACCAGATTTTTATGGTTAAGTAGTGATAGTAAAATTGAGGTATTTATAATACATATTGAGAAAATCCTTCATTTTTAAGATCAAACTCAATATTTAAGAAATTAAAATCTTTTCACTTACCAATCAAAGTGGCCATGCTGCAATGTGGTATTGTAGGAGTGAAGTTGACAATAACTTCATTACATGTGTTATCCACTACAATATTCCTTTCTTCCACAACCCTCAACTCCTCCAGGGTCAGGGGATGCTCTGGGTCATTGATGTTCCTAAATAAATGGATAATTCATTATCAATAAATACAACTATCAACCCATAGCCCAAGTTGCTGGTTCAAGGGACATGCAATTTGGAGATGTGTTCTTGGAAATGTGTAGGTTCATATAACAATATTCCCGAGATCGGGATTTGCGAGGATGATACCGCTGGACGCCGATAAACCCTATTTCAGAAACATGGATCAAAAAGGTAAACAAAACTCCTATTCATTTACATTTGATATAAAGTGACAGCTCTTTTACTTTTTCTAATCAAATCAATTCATTGGTTATTTTTTTTATCTAAGTTTCTGAAATTGGGAAAGTTGTGTTACCACTCCAGCTCACTATGATAGTAGATGCTACCTTATTAAATTATTTATTTATATTACGTAGGTACCGAATTAAATCGAAAATTTCACGTTCATCAAACTCGTCGGCAATTTCTTCGTCGAAGTCTGTAACAGACGTTTCTCTTGCAGATTCTTTTTCGTACACGTTAGGGTTTATGTTATCGGCAACTTTCGTCATTTCTGTTGTTTAAGTTATAGCAGGTTATTTAGAAGTTTAGTACTTTTATTTACACGAAAATGAGATTCCCACAACACATTAAAGAAACTGACGGAAAGACGAATTTTTGTCAAGTGACAGTTGGAGTTTGCAGTTATGGTTTCATACGTCTAATGATTGGTCTATTGCTTAAAGCCAGCCGTCAAGTCAAGTAAATGCATTTTTTGCTTCGAAATCTTCAAATACACGAGGACACACCTTTAATGTGACCGAGTCTCCTCAGACCATATGACATTACCTTGCGATTACTTTATTATCCGTTATGGTACATTAGTATAGGTTCCTCTTAAGTAAACTTTCCCTCATTATTGAAACTGCAAACATGGTACTTTTCAACTACTATATTCTTTTCTTTTACTTTTCTCAACTTTGATACACGTCTGGGCTCTGCGTCGCCCCAAAACAATGAATTCATTTGACTAACATTCGTCTCAAGTGGCTTGGTATTCTTTTTTAAAAACATTTGCAAAATTAAGAGACAAACTAGTAAAGATTCAATTCAAATTAGGTTTAATAAATTAAACCTTACACAAGGCAGCTTTAACTAGCTTTCTTTTTTTTAACTTTTTTTTCGTACTTTTGAAAACAAAAACGTAAGCATAGATTTAAGTTTGTAGAAAAAGCCGAGGTTTCACAAAAAATAAAAAGCACTACGAAGCTTCGACTAGTTTCAGAAAGTTGTATTCTACTCACCGCCAGGTGTCAGCACTATGAAGCAGAAAGCCATTGCCAACATTCTAAAAATAAAAAAGCACTACGAAGCTTCGACTAGTTTCAGAGAACTATTTTCTACTCGACGCTTGGTGTCAGCACTGTCGATTTAACCAACCTGATGAAAATAGAGAACGCGCCACCGCCATTGTTGTTGATACAAAATTGTTCGCGAAGCGGCTTAACAGGGAAACTCCCCAAACGCTGGCCTATAGGGCGTTGCGATTAAAAGAGTAGTAAAAAAGAGTGCCCTCTCTCGGCGAATTTGTGTCAACTGACATAACTACCGCCATCTGAACGTTGTGCCCGAAACTAATGGAGGGGAGGGGTGCGGGTGGAGGGGTACGAGCTCATGAAGGCGCTCGATTTGATTAGCAAACTTAAATCAAAACATCCCTACACCGAGACAGTAGGATGTTTTGATTCTAAGTTTGCTTTAATAATATAAAAATAAAACGGATTTTTATAAATTGAGGTACTTTATTAAGGTATTGTCCTTAGAGTTTAGTAATATTATTGTCCATAGAAAGTTTCATTATTACATTCGAATTCTTGTATTTACACAATATTATACCTAAATAAACAAACTTGTTCAATGTGCGGTTTTATAAATTTAATAATAGAAGGAAAGAAATATTATTGACATATTAAATAAAAATGGTTCAGTAATCAATTGTAGTTAAATAATGTTTCGAAGACAGTGATTTAAGCTACGACTTATGGGAACTCAAGGTAGATTTCGAAATTTTTGAGTTTAAGTTCACTTGAAAATCAGCTGTAACTTAAGATTTATAGGGCCTCAAGTTGTCTTCAAAAATTTCGGAAAAAAGGTTTAAATTTTCAAAAGTCGTGTAGAACAAAAGATGTTTGTAGAACAAAAAATATTTTACGACATTTCACACAGCGCCATCTAGTCCCAAACTAAGCAACTATGCTTGTTTGTACTATGGTAACCAGACAACGGATAGAATACATATATACTTTTTTTTTTGTAAATACATAATATAGAAACACCCAAATTCAGTAGGTACATATTCATGCATAGGTATCTGCATCATAAATTAACGGGGTTATTAAATTAGGGGTAAATATTTTATGTACGATGTATTAAGTCGTCTTAGTTTAGTGACAACCCTAGCTGTAAAAAACTAATGGGCAAAGTCGACAAGAGTGTTTCCGAAACACACGGATGACATTGCCCATCGATATATCTTTAAATCTATTAACGATTTTACTCTGAATTATCGACCTACGTTGCTTACTAGTTACACACAAACAGTATACAAAAAATTACTAACCTGCTGTCACTGCAATTGTGACTTTTTGAAAAAGTTTTTTGACGTTATTTTGGCCCGCAAAATACACGACTCACTTTGACACTGTCTGACACGCAACTGAAGAGGTTATCGAGATTTTCCGTTACTCAGTGTTGACATGAACATAAATAATTTTTCTACCACATAATTAAAGGTTGTCGCTAGCTAGCGCGTCGAGTGGACGTGTCGAGAGTGCGTATTGCAATTAACTTCAAGTGAGTGAAAAAGAAGCCATGTCGGACAAGGAGCCTAATTTAACACAGGGGACAATGACACCTTTCTTACGGAGGAAAAGAAGTGATGGTGATGACGAAAGTGATTCATCTGAACCCCGTCGCTATAAAATTTCCGGTGTTTCGGCGGAGCAGCTGAATAATACCATTCAGGCATTCCAGAAGGAAATGAAGGCTATGCACAGATTACTATCCTCTATCAAAGAAGAACAGGATGCAAGATTTGTGCATTTAGAGAAAGATGTGGCGGAAATAAAAAAGGAGATAAAAGAAGTGAAGAAGAATAGTCAAGAAGTTGAGAAAGCAATAGATTACATAAGTGGCCAATACGAAGAAGTATCTCGAGCTAATAAAGAAGCAATGGAGCAGAGGAAGAAAGAAGAAAATAGATATGCTGACCTAGTACAGAAAAATACTTTTCTTATTAAATGTAATAAAGCGCTAGAGGAGAGAATAGTGCATATTGAGCAGAAGGAGCTGGAACGGAACATAGAAATAGTAAAAGTGAAGAAACTAGAAGGAGAAAAAATAACCGAAAAAATAACCATAATATCGACGAGTGGAACAAGTACCTTAACTGTTACGACTCAGCACTACACGTAATCCATATGAATGTCCGAGCACTGAGAAAACATTTTAATAAGTTGATAGTAATAATAAAGAAATCTCTAATAAGAATCGACGCTATATGCTTAACTGAAATTAATATAAAGAACCACGAAGTCTGTTTGTATGGGATAAACGGCTACGATACCTACTCGATAACCAGACCCAAGAGAAGAGGAGGTGGTATCTTATTATACATTAAAAAGGGAGTACAATACATACCAAATGCACTACCAATCAAAACATATCATTTCGAGATGTTACTTGGGCAGATTGTAAAAAATAACTTTAAAACGAACATAATGTGTGTCTACAAGCCGCCTGTCATAAACAAACGGCGATTCATAACGGAATTAAAAAATATACTTTCCAAAATCCCGAAACAAGAAAATATAATATATATTGGAGACTGCAACATAAACATACTGCCGAACGATCTGGATCCAGTTTCTACCGAATATTTGGACACAATGAGTGAGCTGGGATTGCAATGCGGCATAAAAGATGTGACGAGGGAGGAGGTCGCTGCTGGAAAGCTGTCGGCGACCTGTATCGATCACGTCTTCGCGCGGTATGCGGCGAGTGCAGCTGGTACCTACTGCAGCGGGCACGGAGGGGGCGGCGCTGGCGCGGGCGTAGACGCAGGCGCACGATGCATCGACTCGAGTCAGCTGAGCGAGCTATATGCCTACACAGTAACTACAAAGGCAGCGGACCACTATCTAACAGGTTTCACAGCTATCATAGATAAGACGATGCAGGGTGTTAGTTTTAAGTACGCGCTCAATAATAAGGGCATTATAGACTCATTAAATAAAATTACCTGGATGCCACTATTAGAATTATTAGAGCCTATTGAGCTGTATCATAAATTATGTAATATATTTAAAGAAATCTATGATAAAAATACATTTGAAATATTAAAAAAAAACACAAATAGGGAACCGAAGTCGTGGGTGTCTAGTAAATTACAAAACATGATTCGAGAAAAAGATAGGCTCTTTAGGCAATGGAAAAATGATCCAGGTAATAATAATAAGAGATTGGCTTACACTCGATATAGAAATAGATCACATAAAGAAGTTAATAAGACAAAAAATAAACATAGGCAGGAATTAATAAAAAATTGTCACGGGGATATAAGAAAAATATGGGAAAACATAAATAACTGGTTAGGGAGAAAAAAGAACAATATAGACACAATTGTGGAGAGATACCTTGGTAGAATACATCCTACCCAAATGGTAGCCAACACCTTCTGTGAGACTTTTACTAATGAAATAGATGATATCAAGCACAAATGTAACCAAAAATTTTTAGTGAGAGAATCTTATGTACAAGAGTCAAGAAGCCAACTTGAGTTTTAGATTCAGAAATGTAACCTCTGAAGATATTAGTATAATTGTCCTGGATCCGTCGGACAGGGTGGTTGCCTCCTCGACGCCTCGGAGTAGTTTTCGAAACAACGATACGTTACGACTAAGTCTACCTAGTTACGACTCGTAACGTTACGACTCGTAATGTTACGACTCGTAAGTCTACCGGGTTACGACTCGTAGTCTTCTGTCTCTACTCTTCTCTCTTCTCTCTCTCTCTCCTCGGCTTAGTGGACTGTATGTTCGCTCGTCCCTGCTTGTCTGCGCGCTCCCAAATAAAAACGCCTGATGTACTACTGTATACTTCTTTATTCATAAATGTTCTTAGTTCTATTTGAGTTCTTAGTTCCTAGTTCCAGTCAGGTGTCTTCAGCGCAGTGCAAACAGCTTCTGACTTTTACAAAAATACCCCTGCCTTATATTAGAAATGATTGCGCAACATCTATTACGCGTTACATTCGACTGAGGGTCCCACCTTGCATCTCACTTTATTATAGCTCTGACCCTGTCGCACTTGATATAGTCAAACGCGCCCGGTCAGATTTATTACACGAAAACTTATAATTTAACACATAAAAGACATCTTAAAGCTATGTACATAAAAACTATATACTAAGGTCGTCCTGTTCTCAACATCCTCCTCCCGGCGCAGCTCGCGTAGCCTCATCTTCTTCTTTCACGAGAACGGCGAGCTTACTGGTTGGCCTCCGGAACACTCCTGTTCTAGTTCGGACGTCGACGACTCGTACGCCGCCATCCGGTCCCGGGTAGGTTGATTGGACTTGACCGATGGGCCACACGTTCCTTGGTAGCGCTGGATCGACGACCACGACGATATCGCCGACTTTGAGCCCAGCCGTGAGGTTGGCGGGCTCCCCCCGTGGCACGAGCGTAGGTAGGTATTCGCGTACCCAACGCTGCCAGAAGGAGTCTGCGAGTCCTTGACTTGCTCGCCAGGCTCTGCGATCCGCGTCTTCACATGGGCCGGTAGTAGGCAGTCCCATTGATGTCCCCAAAAGGAAGTGGTTGGGTGTCAACGCCTCGGGATCGTGAGGGTTAAAACTTACATGGGTCAAGGGCCGGGCATGTATAGAGTGCTCGGCCTCGATGAGCAGTGTTCGTAGCACCTCTGGTGTCGTGACTTTCTCCCGTAGTGTCACGGCGATCTCGCCCAACCGGTGGGCGACGAACGGGGTGTAACGCCGCGTGTCGTTCTTCACCCAGCGGACGACAGTCGCGGCGTAGGTCCCGTAGACGGTGCGCGCGATCTCGAACCGATGCTTCTTCTTGATAGCAACGGCGAGTCTCGCGCCGATCACCGCCGCCTGTAGCTCCAGGCGCGGAATGCTAAGGGAGTGTGTGGCGCGAAAGCACGCCACGGCGGCGTACGCACGTTCGCTCGCGTCACACATTACGTGAAGAGGAATTTCTCGCGCACTATCGTTTAACACATTGTCGCGATTAGAACACAATCCGCGCAAGGTGAACCTGGCCACCGCGTGCACTTCACGTACCTCGGCGATGGTACTTCGCGCGTCCGATTCACTGTTATAACTGTTCACGTAATCGTCCATGTAGTGGCTCCGCGTGATCGCGGCCAGAGCCCGCGGGTGCGTGTCGGCGCGCGTGCGAGCGTTATGGTCGCGCACACTGTGCGCGAGGAACGGTGAGCTCGCTGCGCCGAAGATCATGCTCGTCATGTTGTACGAGCGGGGTGAGCAGGGTCGGTCTGCTCCTCGCCACAGGAACTGCTGGGCTGGCTGGTCCTCTCCTCTGATTTTCACCTGCAGGAACATTTCTTGAAGGTCGGCTGTGACCGCGATGGCTCGTTCGCGGAAGCGGAAAATGATACCTGTGAAAGAGAGGAGTAAGTCTGGCCCCTCCAGCAGCATGTCGTTGAGCGACACGCCGCGGTTCGGGTGTGCAGCGTCGAAGACAAGCCTTTTCTTCCCCGGATCGAAGACAAGCCTTTTCTTCCCCGGCTTGTTCGGATTCTCCACGGCAAAGTGCGGTAAGAACCAGCTGACTTTGCTCGCAGTCTCGGCGCCATCGCATGGCACGGCGTAGCCTTTTGTCAGCAGGTTGTCCACTTGCGCTGTGTACTCGCGGGCGAATGCGGGGTCGGCGTCCATCTTCCTCTCGATGCCGCGCAGCCGGTTCGTAGCTGCTCCGTAGCTCGGCGGCATGACGACGTGATCGTGTCGCCATGGAAGTCCGACCTCGTATCCCACGTTTTTCTTCTTCACGGTCTCGTTGAAGATCTCGCTTGCTCGTTTGTCGGCGTCGCTGATCCGCGGTTTCGGGGCGACACCGAGGGAGTCGATCGCGTAGTGGCGCTCGACTAGATCGTTGAGACGTCGGTCGTGTTCCTTGCCGTCTCGTACGCGTATATCGGGTGCGTACACGTGGAGCACATCACCGTTGTCTCGGTAGATGGTGTTGCGTGGTGCTGTTCCGTGCACCACCCATCCCAGTTCGGTTCTTGACGCGGCCGGCTCGTCGGGTCCGCCAACACGAAGTTCTCTCGACACGATGAGGCCCCAGTGATCAGTTCCTATCAGGATGCGTGGGTGTGCTCGTTCGTAGCACAGTTCCTCGTCGCGCAGATTCTTCAGATGTCGAAGTTCGAGTAGTCTTCGAGGCACGGTTTGGCTTCGTAGTGTGAGGTCGCAGATCGTGCGACACTTCACTTTGAAAGGCGCGTTCTCGCCCTTCCCCCTCACGAAGATCTCCACCTCTTGGCTGTCCTTTTCTTTCTTCGATGTGTTGAGACCGCAGACGTTCAAAGGCCGTGTAGGCCCGCTCGCCCCGACGCTCGTGGCAAGTTCCTTGTCGATGAGTGTGATCGTAGCTCCTTCGTCGAGTAGCGCGTAGGTATCGACGTTTCCACGCGGCCCTGATACTGTCACGGGACACACTTTTAACAACACTTCACTGGTCGCAGAGTTCGCTGCGATTGCTAGCACTAACGCGTTATCACTTTCACTTGGTGACGGCGGTGTGGCGGAGCGCCGCGCGGGTGCGGGTGCTCTCGCCACCTGTGCTGGCGCGGATCGCGCGCCCTGTCCGTCCGTGGGCGCGGATCTCGCGCCCTCGCTGTCTTCGTGTAAGGTTGCGTGGTGGGGGCTGCGGCACTGTCGTACGCCGCACGCCTTGGCCTTGCAGTGAAAACGCCTGTGTTTACTTACCAGGCACTTGAAGCAGAGTCCCTTCCCCTTGGCCAGCTCCCATCGCTTGTTGATTGGTAGAGCGAGGTACTGCCGGCACTTCGGGAGGGTGTGTGCTTGCTTGCACTGCACGCAGGTCGGTGCTTCCTCTTGCTCGTCCGTAGCGTAGACTGCAGTCCTCTTGCCTTTTGCGTTCGTGTTGCTGGAGGTTGGAGTCTTCGTTGTAATGGAGACTGGAGTGTAGTCAAAGCGCAGCGCCTTGTCTGCCTCCTTCATCAGGAAGCGAGAGAGTAGCACCACCTTCGGCTCCGATGATTCGGGGTAGTTCGCGGCGTGGTCACACCATTTTGTCCTGAGGTTCGGGCTTAACTTACCCAAAATGTCCCTGGTAAGCATCGGATTATGCAGGTATTGCATGCTGTCGACGCTCCTCAGGGTGCACACGACGTTCTGCACCTTCACCGCGAATATGTTCAGTTCCGTTGCCGTAGGTCCGGGTTTTGGCAACCTCCGTAGGTCGTCCAGCACTTTGTCGATGATGATTTCTGGACGGCCGAAACTCTGTTCGAGAGTTTGCAGGATTTCGTCTGGATGAGTCGCTGTGAAGAGTAGCGCCGCGACGGTTTCGCGCGCCTCGCCCTTCAAGCACGTTCTTAGCCGCAGGAGGTTCTCGGTCGGGTCGACGTTGTAGTATTTCGTCGAATCTCGTACCGCTGCTTTGAAGGCGAGCCACTCGCTCGCTGCTCCGCTGAAGGTAGGTAGGTCGCTGTTGTATCTACGCTGCGGGCGTGCCATCTGCTTCAAAGCATCAGCGAGCTCCTCGATGCCGTTTCTCCTGCCCGGTGTTCTGGAACGGTCTCTCCGTTCCCACGACGGTCTTTGTTCTTCGTCCCTCTGTGGACGTGGTTCGGGCTGCCGATCGACGCGCACAACTGGTGTGTTCCGCAGCCAGTTTCCGACTTTGGCATGAGCGCTGACCTCGTCGTCATCTCCCCGCACACTGCCCCTCCGCACACTGCCCCTCCGCACACTGCCCTCGTCTTCGATTTCGGCCTGTTGGACAGCGAGTCGCTTTTGTATTAGGTCAGCTTCCAGTTCGATTCCCTTTTTAACTAGCTCAGCTTCCATTTGCTTTTTTGCTAGGTCAGCTTCCATTTCGAGTCCCCTTCGCCTGAGGTCTGCGAGATTCTCAGCAGCCTCAAGCTCGACGACACGGTGACGCAAAGTGGAGCTGGTGGAACGTTGACTTCGTACAGACTTGTTGGTTTGCGACTGCGTACGTTGCAGTCCCGACGTATGTGCTGGTAGTGTTGACGGTGACTCTGGTGGTTGAAGCGATCTCCTTCGCTCCCGTTCCTCTTGGATGCGACGAACTTCTTCCCGGTGTAGTCTTCGCTCCTCCCGTAGCTGCTCCGCTTGGCGCTGCTCCTCGACCTCCTTTGGATCGCCCTGACTCCGTTCGAGCCCCATCTTGATCGAAGATGGACGGCACACGATCCGTTCCGACGAGGTAGGAGTGGAGTGCGAAGCCTTGTTCCGTAGGTCCAAAGTTCAAAGATCCGGTTCTCGAAGGTCCAAAATGTCCTGGATCCGTCGGACAGGGTGGTTGCCTCCTCGACGCCTCGGAGTAGTTTTCGAAACAACGATACGTTACGACTAAGTCTACCTAGTTACGACTCGTAACGTTACGACTCGTAATGTTACGACTCGTAAGTCTACCGGGTTACGACTCGTAGTCTTCTGTCTCTACTCTTCTCTCTTCTCTCTCTCTCTCCTCGGCTTAGTGGACTGTATGTTCGCTCGTCCCTGCTTGTCTGCGCGCTCCCAAATAAAAACGCCTTATGTACTACTGTATACTTCTTTATTCATAAATGTTCTTAGTTCTATTTGAGTTCTTAGTTCCTAGTTCCAGTCAGGTGTCTTCAGCGCAGTGCAAACAGCTTCTGACTTTTACAAAAATACCCCTGCCTTATATTAGAAATGATTGCGCAACATCTATTACGCGTTACATTCGACTGAGGGTCCCACCTTGCATCTCACTTTATTATAGCTCTGACCCTGTCGCACTTGATATAGTCAAACGCGCCCGGTCAGATTTATTACACGAAAACTTATAATTTAACACATAAAAGACATCTTAAAGCTATGTACATAAAAACTATATACTAAGGTCGTCCTGTTCTCAACAATAATTATGAATAAAATGTCAAGCAACAAGTCGTCAGGGTCCGATGGAATAAGAATGAAGAATTTGAAGGAAATAAAGACAGAGATTAGTCTCGTTTTAGCCCACTTTGTTAACTTAACTGTTAAACGTGGCTATTATCCAAATGAATTGAAACTGGGTATTATAAGGCCGATATTTAAACAGGGTAACCACTTAGACTACACAAACTACAGGCCTATCGCAATACTTAATACGATAAATAAAATTACGGAGAAAGCTATAGTGGGACAAGTTTCAAAATTTTTAGAGGATAACCGTATTCTGAATGATGTTCAGCATGGTTTCCGGCCTAATAAAAGTACGGCGACTGTTCTGGCTAATTTTACAGACGAAGTAAATAAGGCTTTGAATGAGCAGAATATTGTTTTGGCAATTTTTATTGATTTTAAAAAGGCATTCGAAACTTTGGACCATGATGGTTTGTTGCGGGCCATGGATGAGTGTGGCATTAGGGGCCCTATGAACAATTGGTTTAGAGCATACCTACAAACCAGATGCCTAAAGGTTAAAGTGTGTGGTACGGAGAGCCAGACAGGTCATGTGAAATACGGGGTACCTACTGGCTCGGTATATGGGCCTATAGGGTATATAATGCACGTGAATAGCATGCCTAATGTGTTAAAACAATGTAAAGCATTTATGTACGCTGACGATACATGTCTAATACTCAGTGGTAAAGATTATATGAACATGCAAAATACCATGCAAATAGAATTTAATAATATTGTAAAATGGGCTCACGATAATGGCATAATTATTAACCTGAACAAAACTAAGACTATGTTAATTTGTTCACCGTACAGTAGTTACAAGCGATTAAACATTTCCATAAAAGGTCATACATATAACTGTTTACATAAGCATTATCAAAACCAACAAGATTATTGTAAATGTCATCCTCTAGAAGTTGTAACATCAATTAAATACCTCGGATTAACGATTGATAAGACATTCACATGGAACTTGCATATAGCTATAGTGTGTAATAGACTACGTGCAATAATAGGCAAACTATACACTTTAAAATATACCGTAAGTAAGGGAATAATGTACTTATTATATCATGCACTCGCCGACTCGGCAATAGAATACGGGTTGGGTACCTATGGACTTACTTTTAAAACACATTTGAATAAAATTAGAAGCCAACAAATAAAATTATTAAAACTTTTGATTAGCCGTACCTACCGAAAAATTAAAATTAAAAGGAGAATATGATAAACTATTTAAAATTTGTAAAATATTACCAATTGAATTAAAAGTAAATAGAAAAATACTGGTTCACAATTTTGGAATCAACGAGTATAAAAAGGAGGCAATCAAATATAGGTGTCCGACCCGTAAATCTAAAACTAGGAACAAATTTATTGTACCCCGAGTATCAAATTACTTCGGCAAACGCACCAAGGAATAGGTATATTATACCAACGATTGAAAATCAGTTACCTCCGGAGCTGACTACGGGCATAATGCGCAAAAACCAATTAAAAAGGATTCTAACAAAACATTATCTGTCGTTGTGCCCTTAGTCGACTCCTAGAAAGGTCTATCATTTATCTATGTTAATATTATTGTGTGTGCCTAGCAAAACTTGTTTTGATACCTATTTGTTATGAATGTACCTACATTTATATATTTTTTTAAGAACACTCACTAGCTTAGTAATAAAGCGGGAACTACTGCCGACAAGCCGCTATGCAGTTTGGCAGAAAATTATTCTAGATATTGTTTTTAAGTGTTTGTAATAAATTAATAAAAAAAAAAATAAAAAAAAAAAAAAAAAATAGCAAACATCGATTATAAAATCGTTTTTTCAAAGAAAAATCGAAAAGTGACGGACTGGGCAAAGCGACACGCAAAGGGCAAAGTTGTAGTGTTTCACGGTACTGATCAATTGTTCTGAGGTGACCCGCGGGCAAATATGGATAGTTGTTGATAAAAAAAAATCTTAAAGTTGGCTGATTGGAAGGGGTCAAAAACCACTGTAATTTAATAATTAAGTAGGTAGTACCTACTTACCTTTAAAGTAAATAATTAAATAAATCACTGTTAAAATATTATTCAGTTTTATTTATTTGATGTAATTAGGTATCTACTAATGTAGGAACACAATAGGTAACATAATATTAGTTTGCCTAAAACAATTCACTAGAAATATACAAGGATGTAACATAAATAAATAATAATCACAATAAAACAAATAAAAACGACACACGGAATAAACAAGCAAATGCAATCATCAAACAAATTGCAAAGAAACTTTAGTTCCGAAAAATTATAAGAGATGGCGCTAGTAAGAGAAACGCATATTCCTAGATCACGCTATCGTTGCGTCGAGCACATTGAGTTAGGTTGGTTGTAAGATTTTGTTTTGTATCGAATCGAATCGAATCTACTACTGGCTTCGGTGCTACGTATGAGTTGTGTACGGTTTCCTGGACCTTCCTATACGTAGTGCCTGCAGCTATATTCGGTGCTTCCTCGTAGAGTGCACGGAACCCTGGACCTCTACGAGAAGCTTCGTAGCCCCTACGTCATCGTCTGTAGACCCGCTACGAAAAGTAATAAAACCCCTTCGTCCCGCAACCGGAGTCTCATTACCTCCCCTCTACCCCTCACCGGTAACCCCTCACGTTACAAGGAGAAATACATCATCAAAATTCATCCCATGACAGGATTGGAACCTGTGCCCCTCGTTTGCCCGGCGAGTGCGCTACCACTGCGCCACACGAAATCCTGTCGCAGCCAGTTCTCCCATGATGCTTAGAACCTTTTGTTCTAAGTGTGAGAGCCTCGAGGTGACTGCAGGTCCATCTCCCGTCCCACTCACACACTCGAGGAGGGAGCGGGACGAGCTAAGACCTAACGCTCCCAGCCGTTGTAGCGGCGATGGTGGAGGATGATGTTGCGTGCCCAGAATACCAGCCATTTTACTTGTATTGTATGATGCCCAGAATAACAGCCATTTTACTTGTAATGTATTATGCCCAGAATACCAGCCATTTTACTTGTATTGTATTATGCCCAGAATACCAGCCATTTTACAATAACTCCCACGACTTTTATTGTATTACGGCCAGAATACCAGCCATTTTACAATGACTCCCTTATGAAACTCTTTGGTTATAGTGAAGGCAGACTGGTATATTTGACAGACAGGGCAGCCATTTTGAATTCCATGATCTACCTACTTGATCTGACTCCGACCAATCAGAAGCGACCTACCCCTAACATATTGCAATAAAATCCCCTTGTTGTTTTTTAAACTAGTTTGTTGTATGGGAGCCCCTCTTAAATATTTGTTTTATTTTGTTTTTAGTTTTATTTGTTGTTGTAGCCGCTACCGAAATACATCTTCTGTAAAATTTCACCGAAGATGTATTTCAACTTCGATTTCACCGTCTACCTATCACGGTTCATGAGATACAGCCTGGTGACAGACGGACAGACAGCGAAGTCTCAGTAATAGGGTTCCGCTTTCACCCTTGATAAAAATTATAAGTTTAGATTTAGAGATTGAATGTATTTCTTTTAATGTAATTTTGAATTCAATGAAATAAAAATAGGAACTTTTACCCTTAGGGTACGGAACCCTAATAATAATGAATGATAAATTGATAAAATACAAATAAAATAACACATAAAATTCAAAAGTCAGTTTTTTTATACCTTACCTAAATATACAGCTATATAGGTACAATGACAAATTGTAAATAGTATTACATTCGTAAATAATCTATAATCTAAAAATAGATTCAACTTATAAAATCATTTAGCTAGTAGCCATTCATTCAATTTCTTTTTAAATAAAGGAAGCGGTAAATCCTTAAACCTATTGTGTAATGTATGGGAGGAGTGTGTTCTTTATGTGTGTGTCAATATATGCTTTGTTAAATTACTTTTATAAATACATCTATAATCACACTTATCGCATGAAAATGGTTTTTCACCAGTATGTGTCAATAAATGCTGTTTTAAACTACCTTTGTAATTACATTTAAAATCACACTTATTGCATGAAAATGGCTTTATACCAGTATGTGTCAATAAATGCTGTTTTAAATGTTGTCTTTGACTACATTTATAATCACACTTATCGCATGAAAATGGCTTTTTACCAGTATGTGTCAATAAATGCCGTTTTAAACCGGCTTTACGATTACATTTATAATCGCACTTATTGCAAGAGAACGGTTTTTCACCAGTATGTGTCAATAAATGCTGTTTTAAATGTTGTCTTCGTTTACATTTATAATCACACTTATCGCATGAAAATGGCTTATTACCAGTATGTGTCAATAAATGCAGTTTTAAACTGCTATTTTGATTACATTTATAATCACACTTATTGCATGAGAACGGTTTTTTACCAGTATGTGTCAATAGATGCCGTTTTAAATTGCTTTTTATATTACATTTATAATCACACTTATTGCATGAAAATGGCTTTTTACTAGTATGTGTCAA
Organism: Idaea biselata; assembly: GCA_958496205.1. Taxonomy (NCBI): domain Eukaryota; kingdom Metazoa; phylum Arthropoda; class Insecta; order Lepidoptera; family Geometridae; genus Idaea; species Idaea biselata. Next base: position 13,030,078 of record OY292406.1, read on the forward strand.
TAAATGCTGTTTTAAACTCCTTATTTGATTACATTTATAATCGCACTTATTGCAAGAGAACGGTTTTTCACCAGTATGTGTCAATAAATGCTGTTTTAAACTGCTTTTTCTATTACATTTATAATCACACTTATTGCATGAGAACGGTTTTTCACCAGTATGTGTCAATAAATGCCGTTTTAAATATTGTCGTAGACTACATTTATAATAACACTTATCGCATGAAAATGGCTTTTTACCAGTATGTGTCAATAAATGCTGTTTTAAATGTTGTCTTTGACTACATTTATAATCACACTTATCGCATGAAAATGGCTTATTACCAGTATGTGTCAATAGATGCTGTTTTAAACTGCTTTTTTTATTACATTTATAATCACACTTATTGCATGAGAACGGTTTTTCACCAGTATGTATAAATAAATGCTGTTTTAAACTGCTTTTTTGATAACATTTATAATCGCACTTATTGCAAGAGAACGGTTTTTCACCAGTATGTGTCAATAAATGCTGTTTTAGATGTTGTCTTCGTTTACATTTATAATCACACTTATTGCAAGAGAAAGGTTTTTCACCAGTATGTGTCAATAAATGCTGTTTCAAATGACGTCTATATTTAAATGTATGATGACAGATATCGCACACAAACCGCACTTTATCAGCAGAGCGTGTCTTTAAATGTGTCTCTGAAATCATTTCGTTAGTAGTTTGAAGTTTGTCCGCTTGTCGGTCGGTGTTCCCGCTGAGGTGTTCCGATACCATCAGTTTCTGTTCCTCTCGACGTATGTATGGGGGACGTTCTGTGAGATATATCAACAATGAAACTAGGGTGCATCACATTGCTTATGTATGGGGGACGTTCTGTGAGGTATATCAACAATGAACATAGGGTGCATCACATTGCTTATGTATGGGGGACGTTCTGTGAGATATATCAACAATGAACATAAGGTGCATCACATTGCTTATGTATGGGGGACTACTTACTAAGTTTCTACAGTATAGTTTTTATAGTTTCGGAGAAAAGTGGCTGTGACATACGAACGAAGGGACAGACAGACATGACGAATCTAAAAGGGTTCCGTTTTTTGCCATTTGGCTACGGAACTCTAAAAACCATGTCAATAGGTAGTTTAATCTCCACATATTTTATATTGCTTACAATTTTTAATTTCGTTTGAAGTTATTATGGTTTTGGAGTAGGTGAAAAAAGCGGTAGACAAAATAAGTTTGGGAACCCCTGTAGTAGATGGTATAGATTAGATCGGGGCTCGGGGAGGCAAGTGAGGAGCCTCCCCCCGAGCTAACGCCACATCTCCGGCGCACCCTGAACATGCAGCCCCAACATGACTAATCCTCACACCACAATCACTCAAAACACCTCTTCTCAGGTACAATTAAATCACCTATTCCACAAAACTGTGTTACAATGGCCGACAAACAAGTTGAAATAAATGGCGGATGCGCAGAAGTCGATTTTTCATAGAAGTCGCAAGTCGTAAAATGCACTGCGCGAACTTTCCACTTCCACGTCAAAATTTTCCAAATTGTTTGCCGGCCGCCGGCCACTGTATCTCTATTAATATAAAGGGATTCTCTAAGCTCTGAAATCCTGGCTCGCCTATATGAAATGACCCCACCGTGACAAACACCATCAAAGGCCAAGTACGGAAGTGCCATATTGCCAGGCCTTCTTTATTCATACTAACAGCATTTTGCGAGTCAAACGAAAATATAAAGCTGATAACAATAGAAACCACTAACTGTATGCAAGTCACATGTCTAATCAAAAACTCCAATTCATCAGAATTTTACTATTTTTCCTTTATTTATCTTTTGCAAATGAACTGGGTTCCATCTTTAAACATATAAAAACCGAGCACAGAGAAGTTTGTTTATTCTCTCTTCAGTATGTTATAATGGGGACATTCTAGTGATGATGGTGTCACTCTAGTTATTTTATTGTTACGATAGGAGCAGTGGCGATACGAAGTGCGACGCTTCAACTACTGGACTAGGGCTTGCAATCCGGATAACGGATATCCATATTATCCGGATATCCGTCGAAATTAATATCCGGATTTAGTTGACTTTTTTATCCGGATAATTCGGATTTTTCGGATAATTACTTTGCATGTACAAACAAATACAAACTAGTAGATCTGCGCACAGTAGACCTCGCGAGCACTTTATTAGGAGTACCTTCATAGGTTTTACATAGACACCTTAAAATAACAAGTAATAGAAGATGAAAATATGGAGAGTTAGTGATGAAAAAGTAATACCAGGAGCGACTTCTATGTAGTACCTTGTTGTTCTTGTGGATAAAGGGTTTATTCTAGACTCTAGAGGTAGAAGTTGATAAATGATAAGTGAGCAATCTATTGTATTTGGATGAGCTATCCTGTTCATCATTCCGAAGATCCTAATTAGAAATTCATAATATTTTTCTGGTAGTAATTTGAAGGTATAAATAAAATACCTTATAACTAAAAAGAATCTTTGAAAACGGATCTCATAGTGAGGAGATATCAAGGAGCCCCCTTTGTGGGATAAATACTCCACCAATTTAAAATCCTCCGCCAGAAAAAAAATGTATAGGCTCATAGAATCTGTATATCAAGTTTCATCAAAGTCGGTTAAAAATACTCACTATAGAGGAGAAGTAACAAACTAATCAACTGTAACAGAAAACAAATATTGCCAGACTTGAAGTAGAGACGCTTCGCTCGCTCGCTTAATCACAGACATAGCAAGAATTATCCAAAGTTGACAATTATTGCAATTCATTAGTGTTTTAGTTTTTAGTTATTTTATCGGTGTCGTGTATCCATTTCTTTCGAAAATCCACTTTAATATATTCATTCTCCTTCTTCTTCTGGTGCCACCCCACAACTGGAGGTTGGCCGTCAGCCCAGCGAACTTGTTCCGGTCTTGTGCCAAGCGAAAAAGTTGTTCCAAGCTGAAAATGTTCGTCCACTCCCAGATGTTTCTCAACCACGACTTCTTTCTTCGTCCATCGGGTCTCTTGCCTGCAACTTTGCCCATCATTATTATTTGGCGAAGCTCCCAAGGATGCCACTCGCGTCTCTTGCCGACACGTTGGAGTACCCGCACGTTGGAGACTTTCTGTGTCCAGCTAACACGTGGCATTCTACGAAAGCACCACATCTCGAAAGCTTCAAGGAACCCTTGTGCATGGACTTTCGCAGTCTAGGCTTCACTACCGTATTTACTACTGGTCACACATAACACTGGCGTATTCTAACTCTGAGCTTTATGGATAGTTGGCGACTGCATAAAACTTTACCCATTTACTTTAGGGTGGCTTGGGCAATTCCAATCCGAGTACGAATTTCTTGTTTGCTTTCCCATTTTTCATTAACCCATGCAAAAGTATAAATACCTCTGATTTAACCATTGGAACCCGCACTATATCTGAACCTGCGACAGTGATTCTGGGATTGAAGTAGTTCCTTGATACTACCAGAAATTTAGTCTTAGACACATTCATACTCAACCCTGTTTTCAACCTGTACTCATTAACTCTGTCTAATAATATCTGTAGGTCCAGCTCTGATGAGGCTACAAGTGCAGTGTCATCGGCATATCTTAAATTGTTCACGATTTTTCTGTTTACTTTAACATCGACCTCATATTCTTCTAGCGCTTTCGATATTATCGCCTCCGAGTACGAATTGAACAACGGGGGAGACAAGATGCAGCCCTGTCTGACTCCACGCCGTATTTTCAATAGTTCTGTTTCTGAGTCCTTGACTCGGACCGCGGCCCTTTGGATCGAATACAAGGTGTTAATGACTCTGAGTCTGTTTTTGCCATCCAAACCAACGTCGATCAAGCGCAGCGATCAACAGGATATCATGTTTGACGCGATCAAACCCTTTCTCGTAATTTTTACGTTATACCTGACCGGAAACCAAACTGACTATCTCCCAATTTATCATCACATTGTGAATGTTTCTTATTATGGATGATAGCCAGGAATTTGAGTACGTGGCTCATCAAGCTGATCGTACGATACTCTGAACACTTTTTGCCCTTTCCCTCTATTGGAATGTCCATTGGAACCTACGAAACCAAGACAAAATTCACCTAAGAGTCCTGGACTAAGAACCCAGTTGAAAAATAGCAGTGTTCTTAGCGGTACAAAGACAACATCTTATTGACTTTCCGACTAAAAACGGTTGAACCGATAGCAGTACCCAAAATATTTGTCAAATAGATACAGAATTTCTTACAACCTGGTAACTGGCTAGTAAAAATTTGATCTGGCTCAAGAATAGGTCAACGAGAATGTAAATTAATTAATAGTGTAAGCAGTACAGCGGCTACCGCACAGGAAAGTACTTATTTTTCGAGAGTTTCAGCAACTGCTTCAACAGCTTAACCTTTAAGTAGGGACATAGGGTCTGACAGGCCCGAGACAGTTTACGTTGACGTAAAATAAGGTACTTCCCCGTGCTTCTTGCAAGTCAGCAGCTCAGTAGCTTCAAGTTTGGTCACCAAACGCCCAAAAAGAAAGAAGATTGCATCGTGCGATGAAAAAAACGTAAGTTACATGTATTTAAAGTTTTGAAAGGGCCTGTGAGACCCTATTTCCCTAATTCTCAAAGAAACAATTTTGTATGAACATTCGTTTTTTGTTATAGGTTATTTTTTTTAAATGGCTGGTAATAGTGAAACTTTTGTTATTTTTGTAGAAAATATATTACATTTTAAGAAAAACATCTTATATTGTTAATTATCTAAAAAGAAAAATATTTTGTAGTACTGTAAGTGATCTCATTGAAAATTGCGACTGAAAAGTGCCTTTTCTCATTTAATTTGTAATAATTAATCTTTTTTTTAATAAATATTTTAAAAATATAATCAATATTTATTCCTTACAAACCAAGTGACCAGTTTAACCTATTTTTATTATATTTCTGTTGTTATTTCATATAAAATTACCTAAAACATTGCAGGGGGTCTGAGAGACCCTATGTCCGTTCTAGTGTTACAAAAAAAAGGTGCCCCTAGTTAAAGGTTAAATCGAAATAAAAATCAAAATTGCCCACCGAGATCTTGAGAAAACTTATGAAACTATTGAAATATGCGTATATATCTATTAAAAACCTTTGTTTTTATCAATTAAAACTTTGTAGTAAGGTTTGTTTGCTTAATTTTATTAAATTTCTAAAAAATCCGAATTATCCGAATTATCCGGATATCCGGATAATGTAATTTTAATATCCGGATTATCCGGATAGCCAAAAGTGAACGGATAATGCAAGCCCTATACTGGACTAAAGAAACGTTTGTCCATGTTGCATGTTCACGATATCTGTTATAGACTATAGACACTTACCTTCGGTGTCATCATTCAGCCTGACTCTCTTTCTGGATCTGAGTCTTTGTGAGAGAGGTATATCCTCACTCGATGGAGCTTTATTCCTCCCATCGTTCCATTCACCAGCGGTTTCACCTCCAACATTGTCTAACATCTCCGAGATATCAATTTTAACATCATCTACATCTATCATATCGTCGTACACATTAATGTATTCAGAATTCGACGATACTTGTGAACTATGGCGTTCAATATTGTCTAACATCTGTTTTGGATTGTTTTCGTCTTCACTTTCTACTTCATGCTTTAATTCCCCGGTCGGAGTGCCTTCATCATCAGAGGAAGCCTCGATGAGTTCATCATTTATTACTGGAAAAGAACACATATTAAGCTCTAAATATGTTTCTATTAAAATGTCTATATTTATGTGCATTAAGTAGAAACTCAAATTTATTTCACTATGATACTGACATGATGGTTTTGAAATGCCTTTTATCTACAATTTAGGATGATGTCAATCAGAAATTAAATCCATATATTAGAGAACAATGTATTGATACATAAATATCTTTTTGAGAAAACATCGACTTATGACTATGACTAACTGCGCCCAGCGGTTTCACCCGCGTAAGTCCCGATCCCACGGGAGTATCAGGACCAAAAAGTAGCCTATGTGTTATTCTAGGTCTTCAGCTATGTATCTTCCAAGTTTTATCGCAATCCGTTCAGTAGTCTTTGCGTGAAAGAGTAACAAAGTCACAGACATACATACAAACTTTCACATTTGTAATATTAGTATGATAGGTTTTTTTTTATATATAGGGTGCACTTTAGAATCCTACGTCACGAATTTGTATAAAAAAAGACTTGTAGGAGATAGAGGAGAAAGAGGACTAACCATTATTGCTAGTTTGACGTTGAGCAATGAAAAAAAAATTTTCATACATTTTAACTTGAACTTCAAAAAAAATATACGGATCACCCCGACTTGGATAGGTTAGGTTAATGTTAGAACATGATTACACGCAGCGCTTTGGCGAGCGAGCGAAGCGAGCGTGCCGCGGCAGCGGTCGCCAAAGCGCCTAATACTATTCATAAATAAAACTAAGCTGCGAAGACTAAGCTGCTGCCAAAGCTGCGAAGGTGAGTGTCTGGTGCTGCGTTTTGTCACGCAAGGGCTGAGGGGCTGCTGCTACAACCCTTTCGTCGCGCTGGAGCCCACACATATTCAAATTTTAGCGAAATTATAACCTCTAAATTAAATAAATAAAAATAAATAAATAAATTCTGTGAACAACACACAGCGCCATCTAGCCCCGTGGTAAGCGACTAAGCTTGTGTTACGGTGACTAGACAACGGATATAATACTTATATTTATTTTTCTTTTGTAAATACATACATTTTATACATAGAAGGACACCCAGACCAGACACAAATATTTATTTTTAAGCATAAATACTTGCACCCGGCGGGAATCGAACCCGCAACCTCCTGCATTGCAGTCGGGCTCTCGCACGACGCGCCACAGAGGTCGTCATCGTCGTAAATTATTATTATATTTATGGTATTTTTTAAATTACGCATCTGCTCAAGGGGGAAAGGTCTTAGGGGGTTGTACAACACTGTCCCCCTCCCCCCCACCCCTTCCTACCCCCAAAATCGTGACGTAGGATTCTAAAGTGCAACCTATATATATATTAGTAGGATACGATAGGGACTGACGGACAGACAGACTCGGTAATAGGGTCCCGTTTTACTTCTATATTATATAAGCACTAGGTGGATAAGAGGAACGTCAATCTAGGTAGGAGTTTTCATGTTGCCTCCAAATCTACAAGGTTATGGTAAAGTTTCTGGTAATTGTTAATTGGTATTGTTGGTAATTGTTTCATAATTATTATAAAATAATAACTTGAGTTGGGTAGGAAGTAGGAATTACATTACAGAAACTTGTGTCATACATTGTAGTCTATTACACAGAGGGGGAATCGCGGCAGTTACTGGTTATAAGTTCATACTTGTTTTGGAAATGGCAGCATGCCAAGCCATTCGATTCAAGGAAAAGAATAAATGTTAGTCACCTGCCCAGTCCGTCTCCAGTTTGACTTCGACTGACTTGAGAAGAGTTATGTCAAAGAACTCCATGGTGCTTGGACAGAAGAACAGCCTCGTTGACAAGATCTTGCTCCCTACACGCGTGCAGAACACTTCTCGAATCAATAACGATGTCCGAAAACTGAGACTCAAATCACATTGAAAAGTACATTCAGATTCAACTTCACGGCCTTCTGCTGAATGAAAGCGAAAAGCAGAGGGTTGAGAGTGGAGTAAATTTTTAAATAAATAAATACCACACGATACAAAATGACAAGTTGATTTTTTTTTTCTTCAGATTATGGTCCCCACGACTCTGCCGTTCTGCCATTTTCAAGTTGCTAATGTTGCCAGTATTCTTGTTAGGTTTTCATCATAATGGGTTCTCTTCATATAGATGGGAAGCCTATATGAATTTAATTATACTAAAGTGTACTAAGTTATACACCTATATATGTAGTTTCCGAAACACTGGATACTCTGTCTATAAATTTCAATCGATCATAGCGATATATGTCGTTACTTTATTGCATTTCCGAAATCCCTACATTTTCTTTCTCACTCATTTTTACTCCCTTTCATCGGATTCATTTGACAGTTGACAGCCGAATTTCGAACCGCGAAAATTTCAAATCGGCGCGTCGATTACTCATATCGATACCGAAGCCAAATTGAATGAATGCAACACAGACAGAATTGAATTGAAATAAAGAACTTGAAAGAAAATCTTCAAATCGACGGCTGACGGCCATGGATGCGCGGTTTTAAAATTGAAAACTCCGCTGTCAGAGATGTCAAACTACTGCGTCGGGATCGAGTTGCTGTCAACGGAAAAACCGCGGTAGCTTTCCTCTTTTGAAATACCCTCAGGAATGCTACCGCGGATCTTTCAACTCGACAGTCGACTCGCTGTCAAAATGACAGTTGACAGCAAACAGCTTGTCAAAAGCGTTCCGTTTCACACTTAGTTTCGAGACACTTATTTACTGATATTTAATGAACAGAATGAAATATATTCTAAATATAATACATTACAAATTTATATATTAAAAGGTATAGAAAAGACAATTGTTATTTTAATTTGTTAAAAAATGTTAATTACTTCCATTTAGAAGTATTTAGAATTTATTTCATTCTATTCATTAAATATCAGTCTCGAAACTAAGTGTGAAACGGAACGCTTTTGACCAGCTGTTTGCTGTTAACTGTCATTTTGACAGCGAGTCGACTGTCAATTGAAAGCGACGATACATCCGCGGTAGCCTCGATACCATACGATACAAAATGACAAGTTGATTTGACAAAAAAAAACATGGAGCCAAAGACACTGACATCACTTGTTAACTGTCAGACAAAGGTTTGCCGTCACTGTCACCGCCAAAATAATATATTAGGACTAGGCTTTTGACTTTTGTTTGAGATGCCTTGATGAACGCAAGGTCTCTCCTGAATTTTTATTTTCGTGAAACCTAGTTTTATTTTCACGCGTTTTTGACCAAATGAAAATAATAAAGCCGAGGTTCCACCAACCAAGCACTACGATGCTTCGACTAGTTTCAAAAAGTTGTATTCTACTTACCGCCAGGTGTCAGCACTATTAAGTTGGAAGCCATTGCCAACATTCTAAAACTAAAAAGCACTGCGAAGCTTTGACTAGTTTCAGAGAACTATTTTCTACTCGACGCTTGGTGTCAGCACTGTCGAATTAACCAACCTGATGAAAATAGAGAACGCGCCACCGCCATTGTTGTTGATACAAAATTGTTCGCGAAGCGGCCTAACAGGGAAACTTCACAAACGCTGGCCTTTAAGGCGGTGCGATTAAACTGTACAGTTTTCTCGCAACGATAAATCGTATAGAGAAATCTAAATGTGTGTAAATATTTCTGGATATACTACATGTTATACTTTTTTTTTTGTAAATACATACGTACGTACGTATTACATATACTTACCTAGAATACCTATATACATAGAAAACATCCAGACCAGAAACAAAATGATGGTGTATTGTTTGTTTAGCTTACTTTATTAAGTCAAATAAAAATAACGAAAAAGTTAATTCAATAGGATTTTCAAATACTAGATCCCTTTCCATCTCTATTATTGTGAGACAATGTAGCATTCGCAAAAGTTTATCTCTACGATCCTTCTCAAAAAAGTTTTCATTACATGACTGACAAACGACAAATGACTGGCCACGAAGCTTGAAGAAGAAATTAAAAACAATAAATTTCTTTTTATTTTAGTACACAAATTTTTCTATTATAATTCAGCCAGTGAGATTACATATTTATCGTCGATTGGAGGTTCCTTCAAAGGAGTTTATTTCTGCTCAACTTGATGTACGAAGAGTATCTAATAAAAAAAATGGATAAAAATCTTGAGAAAAAATAAAAACCGGCCTAGGACAAGTCTGACTCGTGCACGAAGGGTTCCGTACTACTATTACAATTTGGAAGGGAATCCTAAAATGAACACTGGACCAACCAATCCGTGAACGCAACGCGCAACATTTATTTTACCCGGAGGTAAAAAAGACGCCAATGGACTAATTGGTTAAGTCGTTACTCCCGGATCGAGTAAAGATGCGTTATTGGTTCGAATCCCGCTCAGCGTCGACCATACGTTGTGGTTTTATATATGTTACCGGAAAATTATGTAATACGTCATTATATAGAATTCCTAGGATATGTGTACATTGCCTAAAATCCACAGGAAAAGTGTAAAATAATTTATATTATACACATTTCCTAGGAATTCTATATAAACTTTTTAAACTAGCACGATTGGAACTCATAATTTTATATTTTCCCGGGTCTTAATCGCGTGATTTTTACTTTTTAACTCTCTTACCTCGACGTTTCGACCATGTTGCAATGGTCTTGGTCGCGAGGGGACTGGAGCTGCGGCGGGTGTCGTCCTCTATTTATAGCCGTCGTGTACCGGCTATTGTTGAAACTTGTGGGTAGGTGGACTACCCACATTTTGATGGTGAAGTACCCACATTTTTAACCGTTGCAACATGGTCGAAACGTCGAGGTAAGAGAATTAAAAAGTAAAAATCACGCGATTAAGACCCGGGAAAATATAAAATTATGAATTCTATATATTTCCTAAGCAGCAATCGGAAATGTGTTAAATTCAGAATGTTGGTCGGTAGCAGGGGGTTTGGGGGGGTACGTATTCGAATAGGTATCAAATATTAAAATATTTACAGTTAAAATCCCGATACTATCTAACTATCTAAAGCACGGAAAAACTAAACGGAGCACCCCGACTTGGTTAGGTTAGGTTAATGTTAGAACATGATTACACGCAGCGCTTTGGCGAGCGAGCGAAGCGAACGTGCCGCGGCAGCGGTCGCCAAAGCGCCTTATTCCGTAAATAAAAAAGGCGTGATGTATAAAAATCGCACTGTATATGAAATAAATGTTAATAATGTTTTTATTAATAGTATTAGGCGCTTCGGCGACCGCTGCCGCGGCACGCTCGCTTCGCTCGCTCGCCAAAGCGCTGCCTGTAATCATGTTCTAACATTAACCTAACCTATCCTAGTCGGGGTGCTCCGTATTATCTCACATAACGGTAATAAAATATGTATAACTAATACTTAACATCTACACACATCAAATACACTAGACCGCATCGTCATAATTCCATCTACCCACATTTATCCTGTCTATAATATCATTTCCTAGGTGCCTTTAGGAATTGTATACAATCCCTAGGAAATCTGTAGATTTCCTAGGAAATGTATGTATTAAATAATCTTTGATAAATTATTTTACACATTTCCTAAATGAGGTCGCCATTATATACAATTCCTAGGAATTGTATACAATTCCTAGGAATTGTATACAATTCCTAGGTTTCATACATTTCCGGTAACATATACATATGTATTTTTCCTTTAGGTACCTATATATTTTTGTGAACGCTCAGTGCAGGCTTAGTAAGTACCTACCTACTAAACGACTGTTTATAATTTCATTGAGATATTTTTTTTGCATAAGGAAAAAAATATAATAACATTGTTATTTTTAAATGGTAAACTGTCAACTTGTTACGTAACCATTACCATATCATTTCAGCATTATTACCGGGACGATCACTACAACTACAGGTCGTTACCGCGACGATCACTACAGCGACAGGTCATTACCGCGACGATCACTACAGCGACAGGTCGTTACCGCGACGATCATTACAGCGACAGGTCGTTCGTGCGTGACTGCGACAGGTCGTTTTGAGGATTTTAAAGTTCCCATGGTTGCGGGCAGTCTGAGATTACAATGATGTGGCACACGCAAAGCTGTGAGCAGATGGCGCTGGGGTAGGACGATCTTTTTTTTTTGATGATGGACCCCCAAAAATGAAAACGCCGAGTTTTTTTTTTCTTTCGGTCTGAGACCGATATGGCCAATTTGGCGCCGAGAGTTGTAAAGAACACCTGTTTGACAGTTCTTAATTCAAACCTAAGATCAGTCGATCAAGTAAATTTCACAAATACAGTGATGTCCGTCAGGTTAATTTGAGACACAAGGATGATCTGACTGTGCCCTATAGTAGGCTCCAGAAAATAAGTAAGTCGTTCTGTAGCACTAGTGTACTTTATTACAATAAACTACCTGAAGACGTATTTGACATGTCCATTACAAGATTCATTAATATATTAAACTTAAATTGTGTAATAAGGCGTACTATAGCACGTCAAAATATTTTGATGAGAAGAATCCATGGACATGATTGTTAACTGCTCCTGTTCAGATTAAAGATCTGTATTATGACGATTGTAATATAAAACATGATTAAAAAAAAATTGGGGAAAAAAACCCCATGAGTTTCTTGTGGTTTCTTCTCATCGGAGGGCGCGTTCCGAAACCTCGGTAAATTAAAATCTCGACGTTTCAAAACGTACGTATGTGTGTATAATATACGTTCTAAATGAATAAAACATTTTGAGTTGAGTTAAAACGCCCTCTGCCGGGATAAAAGTTAGTATTCCTCCTCATTAAAATTATAATAATTAATTAGATACTGGCTAGGCTAGGCTACAGGCTTCTTTGCAACCGAGGATAATCGTGATCTTTAAAGATGACAGTTGCGTTCACGGATTGGTTGGTCTTTTGAACGAGATCTAGTAAGTAGTTTTTTTAAAACGTCATAAACCGTAAACCACATTTTACCTTTCATGCTTTCATGAACCCTTCGTGCGCGAGTCCGACTCGCACTTAGCCGGTTTTTAGTTGTTCGGCAAAATGTGGCGACCTGTTGTAATCGAATACTATGAACATCGATGAAGTGGACTGTCGATGTAACGTTGTCGCATTTAAATGTAATTTCGTCGTTTTTGATAAACTCTTATAAAGTTTATCAGTGTTGTCGTCAAAACAATGCATTTTTTCAGACAAATGTTTGCTTGGCACATCGACAGTGTAGATCTCAATTGGCGTAAGGGTATTTTTTTGTTATTTGCGACTTAACTTCGCTTATTATTTTCTTGTGACATTTTTTTACCGAGCGAGCGAAGCTTCTCTTCTTCAAGTCTGCCAATATTTTCTTTCGTCTGTCAGTAAGTATGTATGTTATGTATATGTACGTTTGTTCTGTCTCCTCTACAGGTCACATAGTATTATTCAACCTTAGATTAAAACAAAAAACTAAAGATACGGTACCTAGTCTCGGAAAATGAGACGATAAAACTGCGTCTAGCTGACGCACTAGCCTCAGTCGTATGTCGAACCGTTGCCGCGTGAGCACGTGCTGTCACACTGCGATTATCTTTTTGACATCCATAAGAATGCCTTTTCCTTATTTACAAATGCCTGAATCATTCTTAAAAACAAAAGTTTTTAAATACAATAATTTTATGAAAATGCATGTAGGTGTTTCTAGCTCATTTTTCGAATACGCAATGTTAGAATATACCGTATCTATACATATTTTTGTTTTCATCAAAGTATTCAACCAATTTTGATAAAGCTTAATATAGGTAGTATACAAGGTCTATGAGGATTATAGTTTTTTTTATCGTGGGGTATTTTTGTTTAGGCGATATTTCTCTAAAATGGGGGTACTTGCTAACTCCGCTCAATGAGATCCGTTTTAATGATTATTTATTTTTGTGTAATGTAGTCTTTAAATTTGTCTTATAAACATTTACTCATCAGATTGATGAGGATCTTCGAGATTAAATACCTATGAAAGTGCTCGAGAGATCTCTTCACAGAACTACTAGTATTGCATTTTTAGACGATTGCTATTTATTTAACTACATTGACATTTAGAACTTAAAATAAAATAAAGCCACAAAAATTCGATTGAGTTAACTTACTAGTTGTAGATATTATATAGAAATAGATATAAATACTTTAGTAAAATGGCATAGCGGTGTGGGGGCTAAGAGCAGTCTCTTCGAACCTTAGGGTTGATAGGATCACATGAACGATTGTTGTACGAATGTTGTAGTTATAGTAACTATAACTATAACAGTAACTATAACTGTTATAGTAACAAAATAGTCCAATAATCATTGTAATACGACGTAAAATGAATTCTGTCATTTCAAACTCCAAATGTATGTGTGTGTGTGTTTATGTGTAAAATGTAATGTGAAACATGTTTTCCGTATTAATAGCTATAGTTAGTGTACTTTACTGTTGGTGTAGGTACCTAATAAAAATAAATAAATATATAAATTGTTTCTTTGTTGGCCCGTTCCGCCGAGTATACCACTTACACCATTTGGGATTTCCACTATCGATATTACTGATAATTTATCCAGTAGGTAACCTATAGTTTCGTTTTAAGGGGTTCCATACCCAAAAGGTAAAAACGAAACCATATTACTGAGACTTCGCTGTCTGTCCGTCTGTCACCAGGCTGTATTTCATGAACCCTATATAGCTAATAGAAAACTATAATAGCTAGACGGATGAAATGATGTATTTCGACCTATCTACTAAAAACAAAATAAAATAAATATTTAAGGGTGGCTCCCATACAACAAACGTGATTTTTTACATAAAAACGCAACGATACCGCGATGTATTTTTACCACTAGCGCCATTTAGTGATGGAGTGATAGCCTTAATGTTTGCTTTGCATTTACGGATTGGTTGATCTAGTGTTCATCCGTATCCAATTGTGGTAGTGGTGCGGAACCCTCGTGCGCGAGGCCGACTCGCACTTGGCCGGTTTTTTTAGGACTTGATAAATACCAGCTATCTATAGGTTTACTAGGTACCTATCTGGTATTTAAATTCGCTTACTTCCACTATACTCGATCTTGTGTTACTATAGTCTTGGTCGTGAGACCAATAATATATCTCCCAATACGATTTGTCTAATTAATAATAATTGTACCTTATATTTATAAATTGTATCGTAATAAGTATATTGTATTGTACCTATTGCGAAAATGTTTTATATTTCGTATCTGATACTTTTGTTTGTATCAGCAGCTAGTTGCAAAGGTAATTAATTATATTATTTCACTTACTTCACGAAACATCAGTCAGTCATATAATCTGGTGTGACCACTGACCTCCATGGTACAAGTCGCTGGGAGGTCATAGTGCACTGAATTTTGTGCCTATTTGATCTGCGCCATGTTGCCCCGTCCACGGATTTATTAGCTGGCAGCATTGCTGCGTTGTACGCTAACTTTGCACCAGGTACGAGCCGGAGCGGGGGTTGCCTGTCCTCTCCCGCAATCTACGACCTATCTCTCTTATCAGGAGGGTTACTGCGGTTCGTTTCGACACGACAACGATTCTGTCACTGTCACTACACCGATCAGATAACCAACAGATAGAGCATTTCATTTTTCTTTTTTCAATAATTTTATAACACAAAACATCGATATAAAATATATCGGCATCGATATTTAGTTATGTAGGGGAGTGGAGTCGGTGGAGGTTATAGAAAACGCAGGTTCAAGTCTATACGAGTATATGACACGGTTTTCAGGTCGACGGTTACAGTTTCAGGGCTTTCAGGAGAACAGCCTTAACGCGGACAGGTCCCACACCGTGTTCCAATTAGGATGCACAGGCGGATGCACTGTTACAGAGGTGCGGCGCACGGTGTAGTGCGAGGGGGGGGGGACTTCAGGCTGTCACGCTTTCAGCGTATAGACCGAAGACGCTCAGGTGCTCTGTTCCAAGAAGGATGCAAAGACCCGATGCGTACCAAGGTAGCCTGCAGGTAATCTGAGGATCCTGAAGATGATACATTGGACAAAGTTCACGTCCGAGGTCTATGGATCAGCTAAACGCAACGATAGCGCGATCTAGCTTGGGCTTTGTTTCTTTAGCAGCGCCATCTGTTGGTAGAGTTCATGAACTACTTTTCTTAAGTAATACGTCGTGTTACAGTTATTATATATTACCATCACTATGACCGCTGTAGTTACGCCCCCCGCTACCCGGCCCTACTTCCTTTGGTGAATTCCGTTCGGCGGGATAATGGAGAAATGCTCTATCTGTTGGTTATCCTGATCGGTGTAGTAGGGTGACAGTAGAATCATCGTATCGTTGTCGTGTCGAAACGAACCGGAGTAACCCTCCAGGTCCCTCGCCTTATCTTCTAATCTTCTTCTTTTAATATATAAAATTTCCATGTCACAATGTTAGTTACCGTACTCCTCCAAAACGGCAAGACCGATTTTTGCCAAATCTTATATGCGTATTCAGTAGGTCTGAGAATCGGCTACTATCTCTAATTTATAAGGCAAAACAACGTTTGCCGGGTCAGCTAGTATAAATATAATATTATATTTTATATTTTTACTAGGTACCTACGTATTTTTATTATCGTACAATTATTATCTGTTGGAATTACTTGGAATACTTACTTACAGTTACAATCTATTGGTAATATTTTATTTTTTATTTATTTAATATGTTTCAGCAACGTCAGGGAATGAAATAAGACCAGGAGATGGGGAATCAATGGTAAGAGACGTTAGGACTCCTAACTAACTTACCCACTGGTTCTCCTTCAAGGAGAACCAGTGGGAAGTGGGTTGAGGTGAACTGGAGGGTTACTGCGGTTCTTTCGACTCGACAACGATACGATAATTCCAGCCGATACGATGATTCTACTGTCAACCCTACTATCACAGTGTGACAGTAGAATCATCGTATCCAGGAAAGCTACCGCGGTTGTTCCGTCGGAATCGGGATCGGATTCATTTGACAGTTGACAGCCGAATTTCGAACCGCGAAAATTTCAAATCGGCGCGTCGAATACTCATATCGATGCCGAAGCCAAATTGAATGAATGCAACACAGAATTGAATTGAAGATTTTGACAGAAAATCTTCAAATCGACGGCTGACGGCCATGGATGCGCGGTTTTAAAATTGAAAACTCCGCTGTCAGAGATGTTAATCAAATTAATGTTATTAAAAAAAAAAAAGTTTATCAAATTAAACATATAGTTCTATACGACATATATCTAACCATAAATCATTTATCTCCCTAAGATACACTTTGAACCTACGGGCTTCAATATCGTTATTTATTGTGTTTATTACTAGCTGCGTCCCGTGGTTTCACCCGCGTAAGTCCCGATCCCGTGGAAATATCGGGATCAAAATGTAGCCTATGTTACTCAGGGTGAA
Organism: Idaea biselata; assembly: GCA_958496205.1. Lineage (NCBI taxonomy): Eukaryota > Metazoa > Arthropoda > Insecta > Lepidoptera > Geometridae > Idaea > Idaea biselata. The sequence continues at coordinate 13,047,154 of OY292406.1, forward strand.
TGTAGCTTTCTAATGGTGAAAGATTTTTTGAAATCGGTCTAGCAGTTTTTGAGTTTATTCATAACAAACATACAGACAAACACACAAAAATACAAATCTTTCCTCTTTATAATATTATAGATAAGTATATTAAGTATAGAAGTATAAATTATGTCGAGTTTATTGAAGAACAGTGAAGTAAAATAAATAATGATAATTTGTAGGTACTCTAGCAATTTCGGCAACACACAGTCGTTTTTATTTTACCACGGTTTTATCACATCATCATCATCCGAGCGTTGTTCCCGGTTGCATCTCTCTCGAGAGCCCGGGGTCCGCTTTCCTACTTTTACGTCTCCACTTCGCACGATCTTCGGCATCCCGTGTGGTGAGGCCATTTGCACGCATATCCGATCTTACAACGTCAAGCCAGCACTTCTTGGGTCTTCCCAATCTGCCGCGGCCGGGCGGAGGCGCCATAGCAAGACATTTGTTTCCCACGTAACTAGCCGGTTTCCGTAGAACGTGGCCGTACCACCGTAAGCGGCATTCTTGCAGTTTGTCTGCAATGTCTCGGACATGAAGGCTGCTGAAGGCTGTCTCGGACATGATGCGGGAGTTTTTGACGCGGTCTTTTCGCGTCACTCCACACATCCAGCGCAGCATCTTCATCTCCGTGACACGCAGCTCCTGTTTATGTCGCTCAAGCAATGGCCACGCCTCACTACGGTTTTACAAACCACGGTTTTATCACAAAACTTGCTAATGTTTTGTGCCGGGCTGTCGATATAGTGTATCATCGATATAATGTCCTGTCAATGAAGCTTACCATCGATGTAGCGTACTCTCGACTCTCGGTACAGATAACCTGTCGATGGTATGTGTTCGATATAGCAAAGATGTAGTGAGTGACGGACGATTTGTAACAACCTAAAAAATTTAGATGAATTCTAAAAAAATATTTTTTTCCACAGTTCCATGGCGTCGACAATATCCAAGGATGCAAAACCGGTAAGTTAAATTTATTAATCTAAATACATAAAAGTAAGTCGTGTGAGTTACACTATTTATGAGTCAAGAACGGCTGAACCGATTTGGATGAGAATTGGTGGGGAGGTAGCTTAAAACCAGGAGACGCACTTATGAGATTTTTTTTGCCCCTAATGCGGAACATAGTTTGCCGGTTTAGCTAGTATTACCATTATAAGTAGAACGCATAAAAGTCGCGAGGGGAAGATACTAAAGGTCTGTCTTCCCCTCGCGATCTTGTCGTATTTCCAAGCGGACTCGTCCGTGTTCCGGTACGTAGACCGGTGTATGGACCACAATAAAATTGTATTTTTTTTAATTAATAATTCTCAAAGCAAATTAAAATCAGTGGAATTAAATTTAAAGTAATTAAATAATAATAATTAATTAATTTAATAATTAATTAATTATTAATATTTTACAAGTACTTAAAAGTATCGGAATCCGCGGATCGGAGAGCGCAGCGTTGGACGTCCACCAACGATATGGACGGACGACTCGGTTAAGGCCGCGGCGGGCATAGCTGGGCACCGTTAATCAAATAGTTAACTTCGTTAATCGTTTATCCGCTACAAAAAAAATAGCTTCGTTAAACGTTAAAGCGTTACATTTCGGAAGAATTAACGAAGAATCCTTAATGATCAAAGGAAACAAATCTCTTCGCATTTTTCTTACTCTTACGCGCCGGCAAAATATATCTAGTTTAGTTTTTGTTTCACTCGCTGCCTCGCGCCACCCGGCACTTGTCGTTTCATATACTTGTCTGAACCTGTTTTTCGCGCCGCGCCGCGGTGCCGTGTGGTAAATAGTAGGCATTGGATTAACGATTAACAGACTTCTGCATATTAACGGAAGTTAACGTGTCCGTTAACATTTTTAAAAGTTAACTTAAAAGTTAATCCGTTAATCAAAATGTTAACTTCGTTAATTAACGATTAACGGATTAACGAGTTAATGCCCAGCTATGGTCGCGGGATCACGGTGGATGCAGGCCGCTTATAACCGAAACATCTGGAAATGTATGAGGGAGGCTTATGTCCAGCAGTGGACTTCTTACGGCTGAAATGATGACTAAATAAGTATAGTTTAGCTATAGTTCTAGATCAGGAGTTCCCTAACTTATTTGAGACACGCTTTCGACCACAAAAAAACCGCGCCCCCTATCCTCCGCTCCAGATTATCAGCTCAGAATAAAAAGTACCTATTAAATAATAAAAGAACCATTTTTATTGCTCATTAAAGTTTTACAAATTCATACAAACAATATACCTGTTTGGTAAGTAAGTACCTAGTACCAAATATTTTTGATAGAGCCCGTGAGGTGGTCTTACCATTCGCCCACTGAGGAAATAATATTATTATGTTATTGACAGGCGTCTATTTCAGATAATTTCCTTGGTCGTATCGAGGAGTCTGGAATGCATTTTTTCAGCAATCGCAGGCTTTTCTATACGATTGCAGGTGGGCCGCGCTTCCCTGTGGGGGGCGCCCCCCCACTTAGGGAACCGCTGTTCTAGATTATAATTACATTTTGTTTGTTTCAGTTGTAGTCTGCGGAGTAGATACTGTAAGTGTACGTTGTCTTGTTATGTGTTAGTCAGTTAGTCGCAGACAAGTTACTTACATTTCTGTGGTTTAAATATAGGTATCCGGTACACGCACTGACCTCCATGGTACAAGTCGCTGGACAGGTCATAGCGCACTGTTGTGGCGCATTTTCTATTTAAAGTGATGATGACAGTCCACGGAACTATTTGTTTCACGGATGGGCACTATCACTTTCAATAGAAAACGGGCGTCAACAGCGCAACATGGCGCAAATCAAATCGGCACAAAGATCTAATGTCATTTTGTATGGTATACCAATTCCAGCGTAGGTACTTGTATAGTTTCATTTCAGCGGCCAGGTTGAAAGTACTGACATTCGTAAATTCGACTATGGATGGAGACTGTTTGGTCTGTTTTGGTTTAAATTGTCAAATCATTTTTAGGGTTCCGTATCCAAACAGCAAAAACGGGTCCCTATTAGTGAGACTCCGCTCGCTGTCCGTCTGTCACTAGCCTGTATCCAATGAACCGTGATAGCTAGACAGTTGAAATTATCACAGATGATGTATTTCTGTTACCGCTATAACAACAAATACTAAAAACAATAAAATAAGTAGGTATTTAAGTGGGGTAAAAAAATTACGTCTGTTGTATGGGCAACATGGGTATGGACGTAATTTTTTTGTGATAATATTGCATATTCACTCCGCCTACCATGTTGCCATGGTTACCATGTAGCTCGGCCGAGCCTAACTTAACCTAACCATGGCAACATGGTACAAAATAAATAAATAATTATATTTGCATAAGTTGATAAAAATGCTATGCAATAGCTTGATTTAGTAGCGAGATGCCTACTATCGGCTTTGGTTGACTTTTTTACGTTTTCATACAATTAGTAGCATAACGACTACTTCAGAAAACCTTCAAACACGTAGTCGCACTATGCCTACTTTTTCGTGGTTGTTACCGCGGCAGTCCCCGAGTGCCACACGTATTTTTTTAGTTTCAGGGGCTTTTGGCACCGAACCAGCGCGAGCGGGCCCAGGGAGATCCCGGTCAAATAAAAGATGACAGATATCCGGTACAATTATTGAAATTAATTATTTTATGCACTTGACACCTTTCAAAATTATTAGGTTTAGCTTCTGGTGACCAAAGGGTTGGCTGCTACTTAACTGTGGCCAACTGTTTTTTTTTGTTTCTTTATTGTTTTTAAAAGTCTTTATTAATAACTTAAGTAACATTAAAAATAATTGTTCTAGTATTTAGTGTAGGCACACTGTATTTATATTGTAGGCACATTGTAGGTACTTACTTAAGAGGAATTACAACTCCAACGACCTTGAAACTGAAAATCCCTGTCGGGCTCATCGAAAATTGTTGATTATTTCATGATGGAATGTCGTAGAACTTTTTTTTGTGTACAGATTGTAGGTGACATTGTTTCCTACATTTTGGTGTAGTTTTAAGACAAGAACCTCCTATTGGTGCAAAGCCTATCCAAATTTTAGACAAAAAATGTCTGATTTGGCTAAAATGTCGATAGGCTTCAATACGTTTCGACATAATTCGAGCGTGTTATGGAAGAACGTCTTAACCGACATTTTGAAAACTTTACAGGAGACGAATTTTTTTAATAACTTTTACATCCTAAGACATAAAGAGACAAATTCTGGATATGTTATAGAATATGTTATTAATATTATGTTATTATTGACACAATTACAAAAAGATTTATATAAAGGGTACTTTTGTCACTTAAGATAAATTTTCTGATCGTTATTTCTTATGTTTTTCCAAAATCTGTCACTTACGCTATTATTTTGAGCATCTGGGACTTGACTTCATCAAGCATCCACCATCTGATTCGGTGCTGACATGGTTCCGGTCGTTTGTCTCTGGTCTTTACACAGAGATCCATGACAAGGATACGGTGTTGGGCAGTGAGACTCTCACCGGGTATGACTTTGCAGTTGGCTACGTTGCCAAAATGGTGTCTCCTAGTGATTAGAAAATCGATTTGGGTAGCGCGCCCCCCGCTCCTGTAGGTGATCAAGTGGTCGGGCTTCTTTTTGAAATATGTGTTCACGAGTGCCAGGTCGGCAGTGGCACACGTACGCAGGATTTATTCCCCTTCCGCATTCCGACTGCCATAGCCCCAAGGATCTCGCCGAGTTTATCCCAAAATGACCTCTTATCAGCGTCGCTACAACCGACCTGTGGCGCGTAAGCACTTACTAAGTGGGCAGGAACCCCCCCAATAAGCACCTTCACGCACATAAGTCGGTCGCTAAAGCGATTCACCTCCAAGATATCGTCCTGCAACCCCTCAGCGAGCATCACAGCCACCCCGTTCTCTCCACCAGGTGCACCCGTGTAGATCAGCTTGTAGCCATTCCCAATGAGCCGGGATCTGCTGCCTTTCCTTCGAGTCTCCTGCAGGAACGCCACGACCACCATCCGCCTGGAAAGTACGTCAGCTAGCTCCCTCGCGCGTCCGGTTAGCGTGCCAATGTTCCACGTTGCGAAGCGGAGTTTTACCTGGTGTTTCGGGGCTAACGTTTTTGGCCGTGCCCGCCCGTGGCACGGTAGCCCTCGTCCACTTACCACAGGAGTCAGGCGAAGCTCCTGCGCGCCGTTATGCGGCGGCGCCCTATCCCTGTGGCTATAAACTCTTTTGCAACTTTCCATATTGATTTGGCTGATTTTGACTTTTACGGGAGCGACTGCCGTCTGACCTCCCAACCCCGAAGGGAAAGTCTGCGCCAGAGCCTCGTCCGTTCATCAGCAGGTGCACCAAGCTAGCAGGTGAGGTTGGCTTGGGCCCAAAGATCTTAAAATTTTGTCGAAGAGCGACAGAGCGAGCAGCCTCGCGAGGCATTTGCCGCGCGAAGCAGCTCGGTTAGTGTGGACGTGCCTATTGACTATTTATTTGACAAAATTTTAACTTTCATCCGATTTTCTTCAATTCGAACATATTGTGTAATAGTTGTTTTATTTATTTTTTTGTTTATTGAAATAAACAAAAAAATTAATAAAATGATTGTGTCTTTCTATAAAAACTAAACGTAATGTCGTTGAATGATGCGCGCGCTGCCGCGGGTGGGCGACCGAACGCGCGAGCCATCGAGTGTCGGCTTTTGATTTTGCTCTAAGGCGCCTCTAGGCGCGTCCTCACAGAGCGAGCAGCCTAATCAATAATACAAAAACGAAACGCAACACTGATTTATGCATGAAAGTCTTTTATTATTTTATCGTAAGCAACAAATGTCACTTACGATAATGCGCTTGCGATCATTTTTAAGTTCATAATTTCTAAACTTTTGCTTTTGTTGTTGACGATAAAAAATATTTTCCGTTATAGTTTTGTCATTTATTCAAATACGAACATAAGGGTCTTCGCAATAGGTGTCAAATAATTTTAGCTACACGTTTCGATAAAAAAGTGAAATTACGAAATTCTGTCGGTTAAGATGTTCTTCCATAACACGCTCGAATATTTGTATGGAAACTGCACTAAAATATCGGAAACAATGTCGTCTACAGTCTGCACACAAAAAAAAGTTCTACGACATTCCGTCATGAAATAATCAACAATTTTCGATGCGCCCGACATGGATTTTGAGTTTAGCAGGTATAGAACCCTTAATCTTTTTTACTACCTAGGTAGTCTTTAAAAATAAAATAAAATCACTTTAGAAAATTAATTTTCAAGTAAAAATTGCATTCAAAAATTTTCACTTGCGGCGAGGCCGCAAGCCAAAGCGAATAGCCTTGAGCTACATACAAAAATTAATAGAAATTTAAAATCACTTTATTCCTAACTAGCTGCGCCCCATGATTTCACCCGCGTAAGTCCCGATTGCTCAGGCATATCGGGATAAAAAGTAGCCTATGTGTTGTTCTAGGTCTCCACCTATTTATATTTTAAGTTTTATTGCAATCGGTTCAGCAGTTTTTGCGTGAAGGGTAATAAAGTCATGTTTATAACACAAGTAGAAAGTAGGATTATTAGGAAATAGGAAGTAGGATCAAACATATTAAAAAAAAATATCCTGACGAATTGAGAACCTCCTCCTTTTTTGGAAGTCGGTTAATAAGCGACGAGCAAACGCCCGGTCACGTAGGTTTTTAATATAAAAAAAAACCGACTTCAAAAAAAAGCATAAATTAACCTCGCCTGCATACAGTGCCACCTACAATAAGTAAAACTTCCCGACTTCAAAATACATAACAGATAAGTCGGTGGCACTGTATGTAGGCGAGGTTATTCTATGATTTTTATACCCGGGACCCTATTACCACAGCTATTAGGTACTGAGACTTCGCTGTCTGTCCGTCTGTCACCTAGCTGTATCTCATGAACCGTAATAGATAGACGGTTAAATTTTTCACTGAAGATGTATTTCGGTAGCCGCTACAACAACAAGTACTAAAAATATAATAAAACCAAAGTTTAAGAGAGGCTCCCATACAACATACGTGTTAAAAAAACAACAAGGGAATTTTATTACAATGTGAGGTCGCTTCTGAGTGGTCGGAGTCAAATCGAATAGGTCATGGAATTCAAAATGGCTGCCCTGTCTGTCAAGTATACCAGTCTGCCTTCACTTACCAAAGAGTTTCAGATTTTCTTTGTGCCAAAAGGTTTTTTTCTTATTCATTTTTTTTTCAGAGATGTGATCGTATTTTGGTGGTAAGAATCGAGGCTAAATATTTTACATTTTCCTATCAAATTTAAAAATTGGTTGTTGTAAACCATTTTTGGGTTCCGTAGCCAATTGTGATAGTGGTACGGAACCCTTCACGTGCGAGTCTCGCACTTGGCCGGGTTTTTTATATACTTAACCTCCAAAAACAGACATTGCTGAGTTACGATTGTATGATAATGTTTAGATTATGTAATGTTAAGTTTTTGATAAATTTTGAATTTATTTCTCACTATCACTACGTTTATGCCGTTTATACGTTAATACGGTTTATGCCTATGTACCTACTATAATACAAACCTGTGTATTTTATTTTACAGGGACCTTGGGGAATTGCTAGTCCTCCGGGATTTAACCCGAGACCTGATTGGAATCACGGCCAAAAAGGAGAAAAAGGAGACATGGTTAGTTAGTATGTACATATTGTACAAGCAAACCCAGTTCTCTAATACCTACGCGAATATGTTATAGCGTCCCCAGCTATGACCAGCAAGGGTATAAAAAGAGGGGTCCGCTGTACCGTCAGGCCACCCCCAGGGGCAACCGTCAGGGATCAGTTATTTACCGATCGTGTCTCCAAATGCTAGATTCGGATCCGGATCCGGATTTCGGATTCGGTTAATATGTACAGTGGGCCAAAGACTCCGGGTAACAGAAATATGTATTACGTAAGGCACACACACAAACACATTTTGTAACCAATTAGCATTTATTTATTTATTTATTTCAGATTCTACAGTCAATATAATACAATGTAATCCATTTTACATAACATAGAACTTAGACCAAATAACTGGGCGTTTACTCGTTTATCCGTTAATCGTTAATTAACGAAGTTAACATTTTGATTAACGGATTAACTTTTAAGAACGTGGCGACTGTTACAATTTCCATAAAAACTTAATACCAAAATAAATTATGAAAAATTTCGATATTAAGGAAGAAAACTAAATTTTTCATAATTTATTTTGGTATTAAGTTTGTATGGAAATGGTAACAATCGCCGCGTTTTTAAGTTTTCTTTTAAAAATTTAACTTTTTAACGAAATTATTATTCTACAGTGTTCTGCATTTAATAAAAATAAGACTTTTGGGCTTTGAATAGTTTATTTAGGCCATAAATTCTGTTTTTCTGTTTTTGTTTTCAAACTCTCCTGTAAAATCGAGTTTTAGGACCTACGCTCTTTGAACCCCGAGGTATCGATATGCCATACATACAATCCTTTCCTATCCAGTTCATTTTATTTTTCAGGGACTTCCGGGAATGGTTGGACGTTCCGGATTAGATGGAATGCCGGGAATCCCGGGAGCTCATGGCCAAAAAGGAGCTAAAGGAGACATGGTTAGTACAGTCAGATACTTAACTTAGAAAAACAGACATTACTGAGTTACGATTGTATGATAATGTTTAGATTATGTAATGTTTTTAAGTTTTTGATAAATTTTGAATTTATTTCTCACTATCACTACGTTTATGCTGTTTATACGTTACGGTTTATGCCTATGTACCTACTATAATACACACCTGTGTATTTTATTTTACAGGGACCTTGGGGAATTGCTAGTCCTCCGGCATATGACCCGAGTCCAGATTGGAATCTCGGCCGAAAAGGAGATAAAGGAGACTTGGTTAGTTAATATGTACATTTGTACAAGCAAACCCAGTTCTCTAATACCTACGCGTATATGTTATAGCGTCCCCAGCTATGACCAGCAAGGGTATAAAGAGAGGGGTCCGCTGTACCGTCAGGCCACCCCCAGGGGCAACAGTCAGGGATCAGTTCGACCGATCGTGTCTCCAAATGCTAGATTCGGATCCGGATCCGGATTTCGGATTCGGTTGGTATGTACAGTGGGCCAAAGACTCCGGGTAACAGATATATTAGTAAGGCACACATACACATTTTGTAACCAGTTAGCATAACTGGGCATTAGATAACTCGTTTATCCGTTAATCGTTAATTAAAAAAGTTAACTTTTAAAAATTAAACTTTTTAACGAAATTATTATTCTACAGTGTTCTGCATTTAATAAAAATAAGACTTTTGGGCTTTGAATAGTTTATTTAGGCCATAAATTCTGTTTGTCTGATTTTGTTTTCAAATTCTCCTGTAAAATCGAGTTTTGGGACATACGCTTTTTGAACCCCGAGGTATTGATATGCCATACAATCCTTTCCTATCCAGTTCATTTTATTTTCAGGGACTTCCGGGAATGGATGGACGTCACGGATTTGATGGAATGCCGGGAGCTCAGGGCCAAAAAGGAGCTAGAGGAGACATGGTTAGTACAGTCAGATTACCAATTAAGTATACAGCACGCAAAATTATTATTCGTGCTGTATAGTTAATTGTTAAAATTATTAAACTCAGCCATCGTTTATGTAAGGGGGTAAATGTAGGTTACTTCAATTATTAAGTTATAGCAGCGCCCCCTGCTTAAGTCCCGATCCCGTGGGAATATCGGGATCAAAAGTAGCCTTCCTCAATAAATGGACTATCCAACGCTGAAAGAATTTTTTAAATCGGACCAGCGGATCCTGAGATTAGCGCGTTTAAACAAACAAACAACCAAACAAACTCTTCCGCTTTATAATAATAGATAGATAGATAGAAATAGTTAAGAGATGTAAGTACATAAAAGTCCCAAAATCCTACAATTTTTTCCGAGTATAATTTTCCATCTTACGCGTCATTTCCATTTCCATCTTTTTATTAGTGACAACTGGGCCATTCAGCTTTTTTCCATTGGACTTGTAGTTTTGCTGGACATCAACAAACACCGTTTTTTACCCTAACAGCCCACAGGGTGGGGGTTCCCGACCTCAGATCGCCCGTAATTTATTTTTCCTGACATTTTTGTTTTATTCTCTTCGTTTTCCAATGGGTTTCATTCTACTATAATTTAATTCTTTTTTAGACATTATTGACCCTGGTCTATTTAGAGCAGGGGTTCCCTAACTTATTTGAGACGCGCCCCCTCAAACAAAAAAAAAATCCGCGCCCCCCCTTCCTCCAGTCCAGATTATCAGGTCGGAATAAATATCAGTAATAGGATCCCGTTTTTACCTTTTGGGTACGGAACACTAAAAAGGATTTGATTAAAATTTTACAAAAGGTATTTGATAAGTAGTACCAAATATGTTAATCCGTTTGACTATGTCGGTGACCCTCGTTCTTCTACGTATCTCCTCATTTCTGATTCGATCCCGTAGAGAAACCCCGAGCATAGCTCTCTCCATAGCTCTTTGAGCAACTCTAAGCTTATTCATAAGGCCTATAGTGAAGCACCACGTTTCTCGCTCTTTGAAGTGGCAGTGGGCAGGACATATAGCACGGAGAGCAGATGGTCGTTGGGGCCGAAAAGTTCTCGAATGGAGACCGCGGATCGGAAAGCGCAGCGTTGGACGTCCACCAACGAGATGGACGGACGACTTAGTTAAGGCCGTGGGTTCACGATGGATGCAGGCCACTTATGACCGAAGCATCTGGAAATCTATGAGGGAGGCTTATGTCCAGCAGTGGACTTCTTACAGCTGAAATGATGATGATGTCCAAATATGTTTGATAGCTCCCGTAGTTCCCGCTGGCGCGGGGCCAGTCTAAAGGCTGTTATGTTTCTTATTTTTCAGATATTCGCCCACTTAAGAACGTGGCGACTGTAACCATTTCCATACAAACTTATACCAAAATAAATTATGAAAAATTTAGTTTTCACCTCACAACCTCGGAAAGGATCGTTTTTTCAATTCAATTCAAATTATTTATTTCAGCAACAAGGCCATAATGTTAGTGTACAAAAATCTTATAAAATATTGTTAGTAACATTGGTTTTTTTTGTAAAATGTGAGTCCTGACCCATTTCATCCAGATTGGGCTATCCAGTCGCTGAGTGATTGCCCTCAGGTAGCTATTGGTACTACCCCTCACTCTAACCATCATCGATGCTGTCCTCTTCCTTAACACTGCTGGAAACCCATCAATATTGGCTTCGGCAAACATCAATGAGGCACTACAATATCGAGGCAAGTTCATCAACAACCTGAAGGCATTGTTGTACTGGACCCTCAGAGCATTCACAGCGCGCTGCGTATAATTGACCCATAGGCTACATGTATAAAATGATTGACAGTAGGCCTTGAACAAGGTTTTTCTGACAGCACTCGAACATTTTGAGAACCTACGTGCCAACACATTGCAGCGCACCGTCAACGCTCTGCGTTCCCGCTCTAAATCCTCGTTATCCATCAGAGTCTCATTTATCACATGACCCAGGTACCTGAACTGAGCCACCCTTACAAGAGGAACTCCGCAAAGTGATACAGGCGGCACATAAGACGGAGTCTTATGCCCCGTCCGAAACACCAGCAGCTCACTCTTTTTAACATTATACTTCAGTCCATGCCCTAAGGCATACGATTCACAAATATTAAGCAGCTTTCTTAGTGCATTAATCGATGGACTCAACAACACCATGTCATCGGCGTAACTGATATTATTAACCATCTGGCCATCAATGGAACATCCCACATAGGTGCTATTGAGCTCGCCGATCAGCTGATTTATATATAAATTAAATAATGAGGTGGAGCTCAAGCCGCCCTGTCTTACTTCACATTTTTAACGATATGAATCGGACAGGGAACCAGACCATCTTACATAATTAGATTGATTGTCATACCAGTAACTAAACATATTAACCAAACATTCGGGCAAATCAGTTCGTCTAAGCTTCTCCCATAACCTATTATAAGACACAAGGTCAAAGGCCTTAGACAGGTCCAAAAAAGCTGCATAGATTGGAGTCTTCCTGTCTGCGTAGTACCTGACGGTGTGTTTTAAAACCAAGATGGCGCTCTCAGTAGACAAGCCCGGTCTAAAGCCGAATTGAGCGTCTTCAATTGATATATGTTTACAGAGGTGATTATTCAACACACCGTCAAGCACTTTTGCAATTACAGTTGCTAAGGCTATCGGTAGACCGATACCGACCGACTGGTGATGTTTGTGATCTGGGTAATTATAGATAATTACCCAGATCACAAACATCACCAGTACGATTCTTAGTAATGGGAACTACAATAGTTTTTAGAAGGTCGCTGATTTCTGCGTGCAAAATCGCATTTTGCGCCCTAGCGTGGAAAGAGATTTTAAAATTCGAATCTGTCTTCTCGATACTTTTATAAAGAGCAAGTCCTTTGAAAATGCGCTAACCGGAACCTCATTTCTTTTTTTTTTGTTCATGGCATCGAACCACGAAGTATTGTTGAACATTGCCAATGTAGTATTTATTGTTTAATAACATTAGACGATTGTTTGCTTATTTTTATTATTTACGGTACAATAAGCGGTATATAATGCCGAATTGAGTTTTCTACCGGAAAAATGCACCTAGCGTTTTCCTCGCTGTAGTGAGGTGAAAAATTGTGTGTTTCACTCGGCAGCAAAGTTTTTTGCATCTCGTACCTTTGAAACCTTTGCGACGCTCAGCATTCTATATTTGAACCACTCGCTTGCCCTCGTGGTTCAATCCTAGAATGCTTCGCTAGCTCAGGTTTCAATACAAGTACTCGCTGCAAAAACCAACTTTGCAGCCTTGCATAACAAATAACTATTTCTACCTTAATATCGATATTATTCGGATTAAGATTTTACTTTTAAAGGGTCCCCACCACAAGGTTTTCCAAAATATTCATTCGAAATGAAATAAAACGGAGAAACATGTTTGAATGAAAAAAATGTTTCAAAAAATGTATAAGTTTGTATGGAAATGGTAACAGTCGCCGCGTTCTTATGAATCAATATTATGTTCTTGACATAGGCGTCGATTTCAAATCATTTCAGACTGTTTAGTCTGAAATGCATTGCCTCGGCGATCGCACGTGTCCCGCGCCACCCTGTAAAGATCCCGGCGCCCCCGCCCCCTAAGTGGGGGGCCCACTTAGGGAACCCCTGATTTAGAGTGTGATGTAGCACTTATTGATGTACAATAGATTGTGATGAAAAGGTGGTTCTAGGGGAGCGACATCAATGTAGCACCTGGTATGAATAGTAGGTACTATAGGGAATACCTCATGCGTCCTCAGATTTCACTTGGTTCAGAGTTTATTTTATGGTTCAAACCGCTAAGACCGCTACCGTAGTCCGGACCGCTACCGTAGTCCGGGCTAGCGGGGCTGCCGGGGACTCGGGGCCGTTTGTTGCACTTTCTGTCCATAAAGGGATTTGCCAATACTCGCCACGCTTGGCAGGCGGGTTGGCGAGCGCAGTATAATTGTGATATTGGTACGAAACCCGTCGTGGGCGAGTCCGACTCGCACTTGGCCGGTTTTTAACCGACTTTCAAAAAAGGAGGTTCTTAATTCGTCGGGTTTTAATATTTAGAAAATTTATTTTCAAGGAAAAATAGCACTCAAAAATTTTTACTTGCGGCGAGGCTTGAACTCGCGTCTTTGGGTCAGTACCCCAACGTCTATACCAACTAGACTACGCAAGTTCACGTCTCGTGCCGCGAAAACTTCCAATGCTATATTCTCCTTTGATTTATTTACGATTAAGGCTCGTTAAAGCGCCATCTATCTAACGTTGCAGGAACAACTTTCCAGTTGTTTGTTGCAAATAGCCTTGAGCTACATACAAAAATAAATAGAAATTTGAAGGGTTTTAATATGTTTTTTTATGTACCGCTATGTTCCCCGACTAATCGAAGATGTCTTGACCGATTTGGATAATTCTTTTTTTGTTTGAAAGGAGATATATCATTGTTGATCCCATTAAAATTTGGTGAAGATCGGATAATGATCTTTGGAGTGATGAACAGGATTGCACCTCGAGAGTGCAGTAAAGTGCTCACTTTTTGATTTCCACTAGTAGAATAAGGCCATAAAGAATAGATACCGATAAACGATATGGTTTCAGAGTCTCCACATCTTAAACCACCTTCTCAGCACAGAAATATATGGCACTGTATGTAGGCGAGGTTATTTTATGCGTTTTTGGAAGTCGGTTTTTAATTTGTTTAATATATATTTTTTATTTAGAACCTACGTGACCGAGCGGTTGCTCGTCGCTTATTAACCGACTTCCAAAAAAGAAGGAGGTTCTCATTTTGTCAGGTTTTTTTTAATATTTTTTAAGTTTATTATGCTTATTTTGATTTTACAGGGTCCACCTGGTAAACCTGGCACGTGTTTAGTTTGCCCTAGCGGTAAGACTTCACCAATCATTAAGAGGACAGTCTCCATTCTCTTTCTCCATACAAACGTAGTTTACATTTTCCTCCCTGGATAAAGACATTAGAGCAAATATGTTTATGCCATAAAACCTATATCTGTCATGACAATGCATCTACCGTTTTATTTTTTTTCATTTTATTTATTTTTTATTATTATTTTTAAGAAAAAAAAAACCAAAAGGTAGATGCATAGTCATGACAGATATAAGTTGTATGGCTTAAACATATTTGCTCTAATGTCTTTATCCAGGGAGGAAAATTTAAACTACGTTTGTATGGAGAAAGAGAATGGAGACTATCCTCTTAAGAGATTGCTTGACTATATATTATTATTATACCTATATACTAAATAAAAAAATATGTTGCTTTCTTAAATAAATTTTAAATATTGCACGACGTTACACACGGTTGAATCCAAACGAAGCACACAGAGTTGGTAGGTACTATGGGTACTAGACTAGACAACGGATATATGTACCTAGAGCTAATTGTGGCCTGGCAAGCGCGTCTCGAACGTCCACGCTATGGGACCTGGACGGTGGAGGCCATTAGGCCGGTTCTTGGTGAGTGGACGGACAGGGCCCACGGGGCGCTTTCGTTTAGGTTGACCCAGCTCATGACTGGTCACGGCTGCTTCGGCCACTTCTTAGGCCGCATCAAACGCGAGAGTGACGAGCGGTGCCACCACTGCCCCAACTGTGACACCGCCCGTCACACGCTAGAGGAATGCCCTGCCTGGGATGAGCCCCGGCAGGAGTTGGTGTCAGTCATCGGAAGCGACTTGTCGCTCCCGAGTGTCGTCGCCGCCATGCTCGGCGGAGACGACCAATGGCAGGCGGTGCGTCACTTCGCTGAGTGTGTCATGTCCGCGAAGGAAGACGCGGAGAGGGCTAGGGAGTTGCTCCGCGACACCCAGCGCCCCAGGCGCACGCGCAGGCGGGTGCGCGATGATAATCGCCCACCCTAACTGGCTCCTGGCGGTTGACTCGGGGGGGTCAGTCGCCAAACTATGAGCCCGAGGTGGCGGCGGCGTGTCCACGCCGCCCCTCGTGAGGGTTTGCCTCTTAGTGAGGCTTTGGCGCAGGGGCCGCAGAGGCCAACCGCAGTCGAGGCAAACGGTAGTCTGCGGGAGTGTTTCCCGTTTGCCCCGACACATAGCGGAGTGTAGGACACCGTGGGTTTTTAGTGGGTATACCCCGGCCACCCCCACCTCGGCCGGGGCGACCCCCACTCACCGGGCCGCTCTCCCCCGAGAGCGGCCTGATGATCTTAATCAGATTTTCCCACGTAAAAAAAAAAAAAAAATATGCACTCACTAAATTTTATACTTTTTTTGGTTGTAAATACATACATACACACATCAACATCGTCTAGGGATATTTTATATAAAGTTCTTAAACTTAAAAAATACTGGCCGATTTAAAAATATTTTAATGGAACCTTATTGTGTAGGCCTTATTGTATGATTCCAAATTTGAATTTTAAAAAAATAATTAAAAACATAAGATTAGCGCGGCAATTATTGTAGCGAGTTCGAAGGTTTAAATTTACTTAACGCAGTTTTAAGCATTTTGTTTAAACAAATTGAAGTTTTAATATTTTTTTTTGATTAATTACAATTTAATACAACTGTGTGCATCATGCAGCGGCGTCATTTAACAAGAAACGAAATGTTAAGGGCAGTAGGAATGCTCCAAGCTGGGGCTACTCAACGGAGTATTGCCGAGGAGATTGGAACAAGACAAAACGTGATATCAAGATTGTGGTCACGTTATCGTGCTACTGGTGAAGTGGCTGAAAGGCATCCAGGCGGAAAGCGGATAACTACCCAAAGACAAGACCGATTTTTGCAAGTGGCCGCGAGAAGACAACCAAATGTTACGGCCATGCAGTTGGTTCAAACGCTCCAGTCAGACCACCAGGTGCTTGTCAGTGACCAAACTGTGAGGAGAAGACTGCACGAGGCCAACCTTCATTCTCGCAGGCCGCTTCGTACTCTAGCACTACGCAGAGGAAATCGTGGGCGAAGATTACAGTGGGCTAGAGAACATTTGCCTTGGGAAGATATCGAGTGGTCGGTAGTGTTGTTTACCGATGAGTCCCGATTCGGATTTCATCCTGATTCAAGTAGAGTACGCGTATGGCGAGCTTCTGGTCGTGACAACCGTCTGCAACACCCTCAGGAGGTCCATCCATACCATGGCGGAACAATTATGGTTTGGGCGGGAATTCGTATTGGTGGAAGAACAGACCTCGTTTGGATCAGAAACACTATGACTGCCGAAAAATACCGTAATCAGGTGCTAGCACCAATAATCTATCCCCATCGACTGCAAATGGGCCAAGTTTTCACGCTCATGCACGACAACGCCCGTCCGCACACTGCGCGAGTGGTGACCAGCTGGCTAGAGGAGCACGACGTGTCGGTCTTAGACTGGCCCGCGCAGTCACCAGACCTAAACCCCATAGAGCACGCGTGGGATATGCTTCAAAGAAGGGCTTTGAGGAATTTGCCTCCAAATGTTGCGACTGAAGAGCAACTTTTTTTGCATCTTAGCAGGACCTGGGACAATATTCCGCAGCAAGATATTGACAACCTGATTCAAAGCATAAAAAACCGTTGCAGGGCCGTAATTAACGTCATGGGTGGTTTCACTGACTACTAATTTTAACTTCAAATAAAAAAACCTAATCATTTCGTTTTACTTTATTTTTTTCCTTAGATAGACATTTTATCTTAAATTTAACATTATTTCACTTTTTGCGTTTTTTTAAATAAAAAAATATTTAAGCATAAAACAATATTTTGTTTTATTCTAAATCATAGTCTGATAAGTAGGCTTTACAAAAATATATACATGTTGCTTGTTAGTAAACACAATTTTTGAGTAAATTGAGAAATTCTGAATATCCCTAGACGGTGTTGATGTGTGTATGATACATAGAGAACAAGTTCGAATCCAGCCCCGGCATAGAATCCCCCCCGAAGGGTTCCCGCCTTGTCGTGGCGGGGGGGCTAAGTAGCCGTGGCCTGGACACCCACGGTGAACCAAGAGGAACCCACCCGAGGGGCCGCTCGAGCTTCGGCTCGCGGCCGGTAGGTTACGTCCGTAACTGAGATGGGCCGCAGTGTGCAACATTGCGGCTGAGGGTTTCGGGGCCGCGGCAGGACAGGAGTGTCGGTGTTGCGTTGCCGCTCTCCCTCGGCCTCGGCGGGGCCGCCACCGTTAGATGGCGGACGCGGTGGGGCTGCAGGGGAAGAGGAGTGTCGGTGTGTCGTTGCCGCTCGCCCTATCCCCTGCAGCCGAAAAGTGGTCGGCGACGGGGCCACAGACCTCACCCGTCGCAGGGGAACCAGGGGTGTCCAGACATCGCTGGTTCCCCTAAACGGCTCTTGGCAGCGGACTCGGGGGAGTTCGTCGCCAAACACAGAGCCCCGAGATGGTGGCGGCGTGTCCGCGCCGCCTTTCGAGAGGGCTTCGCCCATTTGGGCGCTTGGAGATGGGGTCCACCTGGACCACCCGCCGCTAGAGCTTG
Organism: Idaea biselata; assembly: GCA_958496205.1. Classification (NCBI taxonomy): domain Eukaryota; kingdom Metazoa; phylum Arthropoda; class Insecta; order Lepidoptera; family Geometridae; genus Idaea; species Idaea biselata. The sequence continues at coordinate 13,065,192 of OY292406.1, forward strand.
CCGAAGTTATCCGAAAGGTTCCGGCAAGCTCTGGCAACTGCGGCGCGAAGGACACCGAGGGGTTTAGTGGGTATACCCTGGCCGCACACCATCTTGGCCGGGGGGACCCCCACACACCGGGCCGCTCTCCCCCGAGAGCGGCCTGACGGTCTTAAGGAGATTCCCCTCGTAAAAAAAAAAAAAAAAAAAATCCCCGGCATAGAATAGGGTTATCCCATCTCATCCCGTGGGTGTCGTAAAAGGCGACTAAGGGATCTGACGGAGATTAGCAAATCTTAAGTTCTCCCCGCGCGGTGGCGGATAAACAGCTTGATCCCTAAGATGGTTGGTGTCAGGCAGGCGGCCGGCCGTAAAAACATTGCCAAATCTAATTGCAGAAGGTATGGTCAATGATGACTTACCGACTGCGCCGACCCCAAATAAAAAAACATAGAGAACAGCCAGACCAGAAACAAGTATTTATTTTAAGCATAAATACTACCTGCACCCGGCAGGAATCGAACCCGCAACCTACTGCAATGCAGTCGGGTCTTGGCCCGATGCACCACAGAGGTCGTCAATTTATTACCATCGGACTTCGTTTTTTAGGGTTCCGTACCTAAAGGTAAAAACGGGACCCTATTACTGAGACTTCGCTGTCTGTCTGTCTGTCTGTCTGTCCGTCCGTCCGTCCGTCCGTCTGTCACCAGGCTGTATCTCATGAACCGTAATAGCTAGAAGGTTGAAATTTTCACAGAAGATGTATTTCGGTTGCCGCTACAACAACAAATACTAAAAACAAAATAAAACAATTATTTAAAAGGGGCTCCCATACAACAAACGTGTTTCAAAAATAACAAGGAGTCAGGACAGGAACAGGGACAGGAGGACAAATCGAGTTGGTCATGGAATTCAAAATGGCCGCCCTATCTGTCAAATATACCAGTCTGCCTTCACTTACCAAAGAGTTTCTTTTATGTTTCAGATTTTCTTTGTGCCAAGGTTTTTTTGTTTTTTGAGTGATTCGGTCGTTTGATGGGAGTAAGAATCGAAGATAAATATTTCATATTTTCCTATAAAATTTAAAAATTGGTTGTTGTAAACCATTTTAGGGTTCCGTATCCAATTGTGATAGTGGTACGGAACCCTTTATGCGCGAGTGTCGCACTTGCCCCGTTTTTTTCAAGTAACCGCATCATGTCACAACTAAACAATGAACTCTATCTATACAAGTACGCTGGAATTGCTATACCATACAAAATGACATTAGATCTTTGCGCCGATTTGATTAGCGCCATGTTGCGCTATTGTCGCGCGTTTTCTATTGAAAGTGATGGTGGCCGTCCGTGGAACTAATAGTTCCGTGGACGGTCACTATCACTTTCAATAGAAAACAGCGCAACATGGCGCAGATCAAATATGCACAAAATTCAGTGCGATACCTCCTGTCCATATAATGGAGGTCAGTGCAACTTAGTATTATGTGATCTGTGGTGCAACTAAACAACAATATTACGTTATAGCTGTGGTTATAGCGTCCCCACTTGACGGGCAACACTTGCAGGCGGGGTCCGCTCTACCGGGTTATCTAACACAATCATTTTAATTAAAGACATTTTTCGGTTTGAATCGCGTGGTTTTTATTACTTTTAGCATTGAAACGTTGAGCGTTGTAACAATGCTAAAAGTAATAAAAACCACGCGATTCAAACCGAAAAATGTCTTTCATTTCAATACAACATCGCGAAAACAGAAGAAGAATCTATACAATCATTTTATTTAAAATACTTTCAATATAAATATTTTAAAGAAACAATACTTCTGCAAAAACACAACGCACGATAGACGCAGGGCTGGATTCGAACCCGCATCTTACTCAAACTGTTTTTTTTTTAAATCGGTCCATGTGTTTTTGAGTTTATTCTTTACAAATATACAGACACACACAAATATACAAAAAATATTTCCTCTTTATAATATTAGTGTAGATTTAAAGCAGTGGCAAACTACAATATAAGTACCCAACCCACACACAATTAGTGGTAAGTATATGATAATTAGAGATGGGCCGACTAGTCGGCAGTTTAACAGCTTTTATGCTAACAATTATGCAATAAAACAATATTTATTTAATTAGTAGTACAGTTTAGAGGGTGGGTAGTCAGAAAAACGTTAACAAAACACGTCATATCTTACATAAATAATCTAAACATCTAAAATGTCAAAACTGTCAAAACAAAACTATGCAGCTGAGGCATAGTTTTTTAAATTTTATTTTTATTTCAACCATTTTTTTGGAAGTTTCACTAAAGCTTTCGAAGTCCAAATTTATCCAAAAATACCAATAATCACCGAGTGATCATGATTAACCCAAATGTCTCGGAATTATAATGATCTGCATTGCCGACTAGTCCGCTAGTCTGCTAGTCGGCAGAACCCTTAGTCGGCCCATCTCTAGTGATAATCTAAATGCTTATTATTTCAGGATACCACCCCGAGCCGACAGTAGGCAGTTGTTACCGCGTGGTCCTAACCCAGCTTCCATGGGAGGAGGCCGCCGCCGCTTGCCGCGCGGACGGCGCACATCTTGTCGTCATCAATTCGGAAACTGAGCGACAAGTAGTCCAAAGGTAACCGGCTGTAGTTCAAATATGTTTCAAGTTTATTTACAGCTCTTGCTAGAAAAATTCTCCCAAGACAGGATCCGAACTTGTGCCCCTCGCTTGCCGGGCGAGTGCGCTACCACTACGGTGAACCCACGTGACATGGTGAATTCATGATTATGATCTCTCCTAGTTTTGTTTACCGACTAAGGCTTAAAAACGCACTGCCGATGGCATTTTGCTTAAATTTATTTTCAGTTCCACCATGGATTTCTGGCGAGCTGCATGTATTGTGACTTTAGTATTGAAATTAAGAAATCGAAAAATTCTGTCTCTGTTTTGCTTCAACGTTTTGTCATATATGCTGGTTTTTTTTTACTTTATTATTAATGTTTTGTGATAGGTACATTGTCGTAGTCTACATTCGATGTTTCTGAGTCGGACGATATGACATAACTTTCGCAAACAACGTATAGACGTTAAGAAGAACATTTTCACTTTCGGCTGTGCGAGCACAAAGGCTATCCTTTGCGCTCGCTCAGCCGAAAATGAGTAACGAACCGAATACGGAACCGCCGCCGTGCGTGCGCCACAGTACTGCTAAGCTATGGGACACAAAAGAAAACGTGTGGCACTCGGGGACTGCCGCGGTAACGCAGCGTGGACGATTGGATGCGAAAGCGATTGCGAAGCGATCCGATACGGTGTGGTGCGGAAACAAGGAACAGTCGATAGATATTGAAGTGTCCTACGTGACCAAATGCACGTAAAGTGCGATGCGGCGCGATTCTCGACTGTTCCTTGTTTCCGCGCCGCATCGCGTTCGCATCCGATAGCCCACGTAGGACGCTGCGTAAAGCTCGGCCGTGCCGAGGTACCCATGCCAACATATATACCTAGACAGACATAGACATAACACCGTGGAAGAAAGTAATACGAAATTTTCGCTATACTTGCAATTGAACGATTGGCGCAGTGGTCAGACATCTGGAATTCAATGCCACAAAGCTAGTACGCTCAACGTATCGACGTTCGATACCCCGACATGGTTGATGTTTTTGCTTAAAAAATTTCTTCGGCCGATTGCTACATGGTAGGCGGATAGAGGGGTGTTAGGTGTTTTTCGTTACGAAATTCTTCATTCAAAGCTCAAAGCCCGCGATAAAATGTATGCAATAGCTTAAAAAACGCGCGTTTTTAAACCGTGGTCATAACGTAGCAAGTTGCGTTTTAAAAATTGATAATGCGTGCGCTTGTATAAAAAGTAGGTATGTGTTGCATTCTTTTGCGGTTTCAGACTTACGGTAAAACGCCGGCATTTAATAGCAGTGCGTGCGCTTAGCACGGTTTGAACGCCATCTACCAAAACAGTTCTTACAACTATTGACTGGCTCGGGTGGTCAACTTTGTACAGTTAATGCCTTCGACATGAGACGTCGTTCTTTCACGATTCTTTATCTTTTTCGTCGATTTCTCCATGTAAAATATTTCAAGTAACAAACAATGCCTTCAGCAATAGAAACATAAGAAATACGAAATAGGAGCTCTTGCCATTTTTATGTTTTTGTACCTCTTGCAGGCTACTTCAAACACCGACAAATCCGGGCCGCGATTTCTACCTCGCTGGATATAGAATTAAACCATCTTCTGGGGACGGTCCTCGTGTTTTCAAGACAATTTTTGGTGAGTATTTTACAGGGTGAACCATTTAAATGAGCCTTCAAGGGGATATCCTAAACTATAAGAGATTGCGAAAAATGCTAAAAGGAATTGCGTCTTCGATTTTTAAGAATTCATTACCCTAGCCAGGAATCGCATCTTGTGTTTTTGCGAAAAAAATACTCTATATTATTGTACTGATCGATAGTGTTGGTAATAAAGATCAAATTCTGGAAACAAACATATTGTGGTAGATCGAGAGAAATGTCTATTTTTTTAATAAAAATATGAAATAGGTAGTCAAGTATTCTGTACACTTTACTCGTGGGTTTCCGTACCTATCTACTACAAGAACCTACTCGATTTAAACGACTGAGCTAGCATTTATCATCATTACAGATCATGCTCTTATTTCCAACATTTTCACATACAGTTCTAAGCAGTCATAGATATATCATTTTGCAAAGTGTACTTAACATATTTTTATTAAAAAATCATATTTTTTCTCGATTTACGACACTAAGTATGTTTGTTTTCAGGATTTGATCTTTAGTAGTAACACTATCGATCGGCACAATAATATAGGCTGTTTATTATTTTGCAAAAAGACAAAGTTTGATCCCTGGAGAGGGTAATGATTTTTTCAAAATCCTATATTAACTTTTTGTCGAAATCGGGGACGCAACTCTTCCTTTCCTTTTATAGTTTGGGATATCCCCCTGAAGGCCCGTTTAAATGCTTCACCCTGTATTATATTGGGTACCTACCTATAGTATATTCTATATACCTACTAGACTAAAATCTAGTCGTCGTATTATGACTTTGACGGCAACTGTGACTGTGCGTGCACCCTATGTCACAAAAGCTATCATGGTTTTAAATAGGACTAATATATAAATAACTAGCTGCGCCACGCGGTTTCACCCGCGTAAATCCCGATCCCGCGGCATTTACGGAGTCAAAAGTATTCTATGTCATGCTTCTGATTCTAAGCTACTTCCCCACCAATTTTCAGCCAAATCGGTTCAGCCGTTCTTGAGTTATAAATAGTGTAACTAATACGACTTTCTTTTTAACCGACTTCCAAAAAAAGGATGAAGTTCTTAATTCGTCGGGATTTTTTTGAATATGTTTCTTATGTATGTTCCCCGATTAATCGAAGATGCCTGGACCGATTTGGATAATTCACAGATTTATCACAGGTGGGCCCAGTCCCATACAAATTTGTCGAAGATCAGAGTGATGAACTCGTATTGAACCTGTATTGCCACGCCGACAACCAAGTTACCCTCACCTATGGATAAGTTTGATGTAGCACTTGCACAATTTAATTTAAAGCTAAGAATTAATGAGGCGACACGCCCTGAAAGCAAAACGTGTTTAGACAATATTGCATCAAACTCAAAACCAACAGCAGTAAAAATACTGGATTTGGGTCTCTCAGACCATACAGCACAAATGGCTAAATTCAAAACGAAAAAAACATACAGTATAAAATTTTGGTATAAATACAGGAGAGATTTCAATGAGCAAAACATTATTAAATTTACAAAACATATTAGTGAGTTGTCATTCTCCGATGTCTATAGTGCTAGTGACCCTAATGAGGCTTTCAATAGCTTTCATGACATATTCAAACTATTTTATGACCTTTGCTTCCCCAACATTAAAATCAAAATTCCAATTACACAAACTCAACAATGGCTGAGCAAAGGAATTAAGTTATGTGCACGCAGGAAACGTCAAATGCTTTGGAACTACAGGAAAAATCCTAGTACACTAAATAAAAATCATCTAAGAAACTATACTAAAAAACTAAGACACATTATAAATTTAACTAAAAAATCACAAAACAACTACTATGTCAACACAGCTAAAAATAAATCTAAAGCAGCATGGGAGGTAATCAACAAACAGAACCCGAATGAACCTAAAGAATATATAAATATTATAAAATCAAATAATAAACTATATGACGACCCTAATGACATTGCAAATTGCTTTAATAATTATTTTATAGATGAAATAAAATTGACTACTACTGACTTAATGTACAATACTCTGACGAATAATTCTTTGACATCGTGTTTTATGCCTCCTGTAACTCCTAATGACATCATACAAATAATAAAATCGCTCAGAAATACGTATAGCACGGGGTATGATGACATCTCTACTAATATAATAAAAAGAGTAGCCATGACAATAGCACCTGTACTCAGTGACATAATCAATAAATGTTTTATTACAGGAATTTTCCCTCAAAAACTAAAGGTATCCGTTATAATACCACTATTTAAGAAGGAGGACAAGACAAATATGAAATTTTATAGACCAGTAGCACTAATACCAATTTTCAGCAAGATAATCGAAAAAGTCATCTATGCTAATCTTAACCAGTACTTTGAAAAAAATAGTATTTTCTGTAAGGAACAATATGGGTTTAGGAAAGATAAATCAATTGGGATGGCACTGCAGGCGTTTTACAATATGATATTAAAAGGATTAGACTCAAAGAAACGAGTCGCTTCTATATTTATGGACATGTCGAAAGCATTTGACCACGTGGATCATAAAATATTAATGAGGAAATTAGAAACTTATGGAATACGGGGAAATGTCCTTGAACTTATTGCATCCTACCTGTCCGACAGACAACAATTCACGGAAATTTTGCGTATAGCTAATCAATCAGTAACTGAAGAGAAATATAAGTCAGATCTCAAAGACGTTAAAGTTGGGGTACCACAGGGCAGCATCCTGGGCCCGCTTCTGTTTCTGATCTATATAAATGACTTTCCAAAATGTACAAAACATCCAGTAATATTATTCGCCGACGATAGTACAGTAATTTTCACTGATAACAATCCTGACAATTTTGAATTGATTATTAACGAAGCTATGGCGGATATAATTAGGTGGATGAATGGTAATAACTTACACATAAACCTAGACAAAACAAAATTAATGACATTTACTAACATAAACACAAAATTTAAAAAAATGGACATAAAATATAATAATACTAACATACAAGAAATTCATTCTACAAAATTTTTAGGTGTATATATTGATTCTGACATGACATGGAAATCACACGTTGAACATACAAATAATAAGTTAAGGCAGTGCTCATATATGTTAAAGCAATTAACAAAAGTTGCAAGCTTAGAGACGGCTAAGATTGCCTACCACGCCTATGCATCGTCAATAGCTAGGTATGGAATCCTATGCTGGGGTAACTCAACCAATGTTGAAGATGCACTAATTGGGCAAAAAAAAAGTATACGTGCAATATTCAAATTAAAAAGTAAAGATTCATGCAAAGAATATTTTAGAAAACATGGGATTCTAACGATACCGTCAATATACATATTTGAAGCTGCATTACATATTAAAACAAACATTAACGATCTGCCATCATTTAAAAGTAAAAGATTAGCAAATACATTACGAAGTACAAATAGACGGACTGAAAAGATGACAAAGAGTATTTTTTGCATGGGACCAGAAATATATAATAAACTTCCACTAGTCATTAAAAAATTGCCTTTTCAGGAATTTAAATATAGCCTTAAGTCATTTCTGCTACAAAAAGCGTATTACTCCATTTCCGAGTACCTACATGAACGAAAAATGTGATATTTAGAGATTGACATTTTCGACTAATTATTATTTATTTATTTTTTTAAAATTTAGGTGACGTAATATTTTTGACCAATTTAATTTTTTTTTTTTAATTTCAGACATTTCATTTTAGACTGAGAAATTTCAATTTTCTTAATAATTTTGCTTAACGTGTGAAATAATTTTTGACCAACTAATATTTCTATTTTTATTTTTTTTGCGGACATTACCTGCATGATTGATTTGACATTTTTAAGTTATATGTTTTTGAACGAAAAGAAATTGTTATTTAACCTACTCTGTGGCTGATAGGTATGCCTTGTTTTGTTTGTATTGTATTTTGGTATTTAGCTATGTATTTGCTGACATTATCCAATTTTGCTTAGTTTCAATGGTTAATTTTGTGTATGTATGAATTCTATTGACATGTGAGTAAATTGACTAGGTAATTTGTTTTCAGAACATGATTTCATATGCCGAACTGGCCAATATAGAGGAACCTATTGTTAACCTACCACCACCTGTACCTATATTATGAATAAATTATTGAATTGAATTGAATTGAATTGATATGTTTCCCATCAAAAACTTATCAGTTTAGAGAGCGGGGATCAAGTTATCATGTTCGAAACTTATTATTAAACGATTACTTACTACATAAATGTAATTTCAGATGAAACCCTTGAAGAAGCCGGGTTTGCCGAGTGGGCGTCGGGCGAGCCGACGCTCAACTATGGTGGTAATGTTGAAGATTGCGGATCTATCCACACGGATGGCAGACTGAACGATATCTGGTGTAGCAATTCACGCGAGTTCGTTTGTGAGAAGAATTAGGATTAATTCAATTACTCATTAAAATTTTCTTTACATTTATTTTCTTTTTATTATATCTATTAAGGTCAATGTGGGGAACTCCGTCCGGGAGGTAAGCCCGTCTAACGGCAATAACTTCTATATTTTAACGACTAGTGTCTTATGGCTCCCTCGGTAAAACAGTTGTAACGTCAGCCTCATGCCAGCCATGCCGAGCGGTCGAGCCAAGCCATGCCAACGCCGACCCGAAAGCCGAGGGTCCTGCCAACACAAAATCCACGCCAAGCCAGTGCATATTTAGTGATAAGTTAGAATATAGGAGGCGCTAGTGGGGAGACATTGCCCCGCCCATTGGTTTTGAGGTAGGAGAGATTGTATAAATTAGGCGGGAGCTAATTTTATGCTCCCTATTCTGTATCGTAGCTGATCTAAGCTGAAACTCTATCCAGTTCGTCTAAAAATAAAGAAGATTCAAATTATCATTATCTTTCATTCCTGGTCGCTTCTACATTCAGAAGTGGAATGAAAAGACAACGTTCAGAGGATTTTGGACATGGACACGAAGTCCCGCAACCATCTGCACAATAATTCTGAAACATTTGCTCGAAAACAAAGTCGACAGGGCAATTAGTGACCTCAACCAAGAATCAGCTACGTTTGGACCCAAAAATCACCAAGCAGCTTCGTTAATTCCAGAATTTGATCCGGAAAGAGAGGACTGCACCGTTTCAGCATGGTTGAAGAAAATAGAACAACTGGGCGATATTAACGGTTGGAGCGATTTAGTCAAAGCATTCTACCTTCAAGACAAGTTGCGGGGCCAAGCACGTAAATGGTACAACAGATTGGACGAGTATGATTTTTCTTGGGAGCAGTGGAAACAAATGCTGTTACGCGCTTTTCCTAAACATCGAGATTACAGTGCCATGTTGGACGAGATGATGCAGCGAAAAAAGCAACTCAACGAAACTATGACCAAATATTATCAAGTTATAGTATCGTTTTGCTTTCGATGCAAATTATCAGACAGCGCCAGCGTGTCGTGCATAATTCGAGGACTACCCGCATCGTTACAACCGAATGCGCGAGCATTCCAATGCGAACGACCAGATGAGCTGTATGAATCATTTTTGTGTGCCCTGGATGATTATCGCGGCTCAACACCGGATGTTCGAGCAACGACAAGTAAAGATTTCAGGCCCTTACCAAAACCAGAAAAGAAAATTAATCCGGACGTTGATCCTTGCCCGCGCTGCAAAAAAACTGGTCACATTTTACGTAATTGTACACAGCCTGATCAACGCATTTGCTTCAAATGTGGTGCACAAGGACACATCGTTCTTCGCTGTCGCGGTTCGAGTGTACCTTCAACACCAGTGCCAGCATGCAACAATGTCAAGGAGATTAAGTTAATCCATGACTATAATGATGTCTATAAGAAAACTGTGAAAGTAAACGGATGTTTCGTCAAAGCTTATATCGACACAGGAAGCCAAGTCAACGTGATAACTGATATCTTTTATATCTGATATCTGTGATAACTTTTATAGCTTGAAATATCTCCTACGACGGTCATTTTTAAAAGTTTTTTCTGGCGGATTAATTACTAGCTGCGGCGAAGTGGATATTGACGACGTACAGATATCGTGCAAAGCTCATGTGACTGATATCAAAATGAATGATATTTGTCTATTGATCGGTCAACCGTTGATAAATTCGGAGAATATGACATTGACCGTACGCAATGGAATTGCCGTTTTGCAAAACGATCCAGACTTTACAACGAAGATTAATTTAGAAGAACCGACAAAAAATATCGAGTGGTTACTGTGAGCAACGAAACTGGCACTTCAACTTCCGAGTCCAAGGCCTGGGAAACCTAGGGGACAACGAAGTCTGCACTACTCCACGTCACTTCGAGTTTTACGTACGAAAAAGGAATGAAGTAAGAGCGGCAGGAGTGAGGGTAGGTAGAAGTAAAACTGTTACTTTTTAAATTTTCTCTAAAACTACGTACGTCCTGTATTGCCGTATTGCCGTACGTATTGCCTGTATGTTAAGAGTACTACTAAGTCAATATATATCGAGAATTAACCAACGCAATATTATCGCATATACCCCCGTGATATGTCAACTAATCCCTTCAGTGCAACACGGTTTTATGAAGGGGCGTTCTACTGCGACAAACCTTGGTGTGTTCGTTGAGTATGTCTTGACAGGGATGGATGGAGGTTCTCAGGTGGACGTGGTCTATACCGATTTCGAAAAAGCATTCGACTGGGTGGATCACGCGCAATAGGACTTCTTGTAAATTTAATCTGGAATTCACGTGACACGGATACTCGACATAAAATGAGCCGGGTACCCGGCAAAACGATTAATGTATACTAAGGTAGAAATGGAAATAAAATGACAGGAAAGTATTATTTTAATATTGCTTTAATGTATTCTTAGATAGTAAAAAATATATACAACTTTAACGAAACGAAAAGTAAACTCGTAAATTAAAAATCAAAAACAACAATAAGATTGTAAACAATTTTTCCATAATAAGTAAGCGGCGCGGCGATGGGACCACAACGTTTGTTTTTTCCTTAGATGAAAACAAAAATAGTAGATACGGTATATTCTAACATTGCGTATTCGAAAGATGAGCTAGAAACGCCTACATTGCATTTTCATAAAATTTAATTGTACCGCCATTTTGTATCGTAAAGTTACGATGGTTTTAAACAAAGTTTAATTTGCCAGCTACAGCTACACATAAAATGAGCCGGGTACCCGGCAAAACGATTAATGTATACTAAGGTAGAAATGGAAATAAAATGACAGGAAAGTATTATTTTAATATTGCTTTAATGTATTCTTAGATAGTAAAAAATATATACAACTTTAACGAAACGAAAAGTAAACTCGTAAATTAAAAATCAAAAACAACAATAAGATTGTAAACAATTTTTCCATAATAAGTAAGCGGCGCGGCGATGGGACCACAACGTTTGTTTTTTCCTTAGATGAAAACAAAAATAGTAGATACGGTATATTCTAACATTGCGTATTCGAAAGATGAGCTAGAAACGCCTACATTGCATTTTCATAAAATTTAATTGTACCGCCATTTTGTATCGTAAAGTTACGATGGTTTTAAACAAAGTTTAATTTGCCAGCTACTCTACGATACGTTTACGAAGTGGTAAACTTTATTTAGCGTTTGTAAGTAAGATTTTGCCATAATCAACTGCTATTTAATGCGTAAAGAGTTATGATTGGTTTGTAAGTAAGGGGAATAAGTAAGTAATAAATAAGCACATAATTATATCTTTACCCTAGTTTAAATTGTAATGATCCGAACCATTTGCCTAGCTGTTTGATTCGACTAGAGTCTAGACTGTTAGTTGAATGGCTGATATAGCTAGTTGGCTGCGACAAGTCTACAAGACTAGAGAAAAGTATGTTTGTATCTATCCAAAAATACTAATATTTATTTTTAACAATTTAGGCTAAATTAAAAACTTTTATTTTATTTAGAATCAGAATTTAAAGCGAGATTAAAAACACTACTAATATTATAAAGGTATACAGGTGACCCATTTAAACGGGGCTTCAGAGGGATATCCTAAATTATAAGAGATTGCGAAAATTGCCGAAAAGAGATTGGCCCCGATTTTGACAAAAACTAAAATGTAAACATTATTTCTTAGTGTTAATCCACACTTAGGAATACTGCTTTTGAAAAAATGCTTTCAAAAACTTTAGTACCCGGCGGGATTCGAACCCGCGACTATTGGTAATCCGAACGCGTTAAACCGCTTCGCCACGGGTAGCCCTCCAGCCGGGTCGAATTTTCACCCGAACCCGGGCCGGGTTTTTTTCAAAAGCAAAAACTAAATTGACAAATTTAGATTTTTGAAAAATGCATTACCCGGATGAAGCCAGGAATCGAACTTTATCTTTAAAAAAAAATTAAATACGCCATTTTAGTTTTTTCAAAATCGAGGGCGCTGTTTTTTCTAGTTTAGGATAGCCCTGAAGGCACATTTAAGTGGATCACCCTGTATAAATTGCGATGAAACTTGATATGCAGATAGATCTTTAACACATTTGGCAACTTTTTATCCCGATATTCCCGCAGGATCGGGACTTACGCGGACATAACTGTGAGGCGCTGCTAGTATTTAAATATGGCAAACAATTAAGCCCTAAATATTGATTTATCAAAAATTGTACTACTTATTATTGCAAATAAGGCTCCTTTTCATTACAATATTGTTATAGGTGTACTATTTAATAGTGGAGCATACAGTAGCACCCATAGAATTCGCAATGCGCCCCCTTACGAGTTTGCAATGTGCCCATTAGAGTGTGCAATGCGACCCCTTACGAGTTTGCAATGTGCCCATTAGAGTTTGCAATGCGACCCCTTACGAATTTATGCTCACTCATTTTATTTTGGTATTATATTTTGTATCTACCTTTTCAATGTGAAATAACCAAAATCTGTTTTGTCAACCGATTGCCTAGCGAAATAAATAATGTACTGTAAATCGATACTTAGCACCCCACGACACAGACTTAGTCTAGTGTGGGGGCTGTTGTTAATCCATACTTTTGTGTTAATTAAGTTTCTGGTTAATAAATATATTTTCATTTCATTTTTCATTTTTCATTTTCAAATGACATACCTCGAAGGAAAATAATTTCTTTTAAACGATGTAAAAGTTCTTCAAAAAATAGGAGATTTCTTCTTTTCACCTTCTTGATTATGTTCAGCGTCGGCAGGTTTTGAAGAATCCGTGTTTACGTCTACTGAGTCTATCGGTTCCACTACTTCTGCCCAGCTAAATTTCTTGTTGCGTACCTTTTTTGTCTTTTTTACATTTTGTGAATCTTCTTTGTGTATAACAGCTTTTGTTTTAACTACCGTGGCCAAGGAAGGGATAGACGTTTCCTCTGCAATATCAATAGACGCGTTCTCTTTATTTTCACTCTGGTTGTAAAAAATCCTCTCCTCCTTTTCTTCATCGTCATGGTTCAAGTTCACATATAACATTAATGCATATCGATATGTGCAATTATGTTCAGCCATTATGTAACGTAACTTCTTCTCTTTAATAAAGGCTGGGCATGTTTTAGCCAACGCCATGTGTTTACCGCTGCAATTAATACATCTGTACTCTTTCGTTTCGCAATTATCATGCTCACCTCCACATTTCGGGCACACAATGTTAGAAGAGGGGCACCTTTTGGTTGTATGACCTAGTTTCCAGCATTTAGCACATTGTGAGACTGGGAACACATAGGGATCAACTTTCAAACGCAGGCCATCAACTGACACATACGGGGGTAAGTAATCACCTTTAAAACAAAATCGGACAGACTCACATGGTTCCCATTTATCTTCCTTTCTCCTTTGAAGACGATGCATAGAGACTACTACTTCGTTGTTCGGACAAGAAACATTATCCATAATCTCTTTATCTGAAAGTTCTAAATCCACATTTTTGACAACAGCGTATGAAAAGTTTTTTCCATCGCTCGTCGAATTCTCCATCCCTTATCTGTTAATTCTTTACAGTTTTCTAAACACATTGCTTCTGATTCGTAGTTAACATCAATTCGAACTTTATATGGGTTAATATATTTTACTTTCTCAACAAACTTTTGACAAAGGTCCCTATACATTTTTTTTTAAATTCATATTAAAAAAAAAAAAAAAAACAAACGTAATGTTAAAACTCTTTAGGATCTTAGCTAAAGCAAACATTTTAGGCATTTTCTCGTTACTTGAAATATATATCTCTATTTTATCCGCTTTTTGTAGTAAAATTCTTTCTTTTCTAGATGTAACCGTTTCCCAATCATTATCGTTTTTAATTCGCTTTACAGGTCTGGCCAATTTCCTACCATCCGAGAACGCTGTCCCAGGTCTCATCACAGATGGCGTCGCTTCGAATTGAAAGATTTTGTCTTGCATATTGCTGTCAGTGGAGGAGCTTTCCAAAGTTCTCTTTGTTTTTCCTTCTGACTCTTCTTCTAAAACCTCAATTTGCATTGTATCTTCTCGATTGAATTCTTCTTCTGACAGAGTTTCTTCTACTGATGCGGTTAGTGTTGTCGCGTCACTTTGCGTACGGGATTTCGACTTCTGAACAATCACTAGCAAGTCATTGTAAAGACACGAATCTTCACCACTTCCACTCGATAAAGCTTTGTTTATTTCGTCCATAATCGCCGGCGCCTACGAGTCACCGACGATGTAGCCGACGTCTACCAGTGGAATATTTACACACACAAAATACTATTAACTCACTTGACCCTGAAATAATAAATAAATTCAATTTTAAATTTTACGAAAAAAAAACCCGCCTACTCGCTCCAAAAGTTCCCGCCGTTTTTTTGAACTCAGTTTTTTTTTTTTTTTTTTTTTTTTTTTTTTTTTTTTTTTTTTTTTTTTTTTTTATCGAGGGGAATCTAGTTAAGACCGTCAGGCCGCTCCCGGGGGAGAGCGGCCCGGTGTGTGGGGGCCCCCCCGGCCAAGATAGTGTGCGGCCGGGGTATACCCACTAAACCCCTCGGTGTCCTACGCTCCGCAAAGTGTCGGGGCCAACGGTAACTGCGCTAGCATAAGTCCGTCAGCCCCAACTGCGGCCTGCCTCGTCAGGCCTCCTCTCTATCCCTTAAAGGGAAAACCCTCGCGAGAGGCGGCGTTGACACTCCGCCGCCATCTCGGGCTCATTGGTTGGCGACTGACCCCCCCGAGTCAGCCGCCAAGAGCCGGGTTGGGTCGTAACTTCGTAACCTGACGTTACGCACCCGTTTGCGGAACGTTTGGGCCCATGAGTGCCGGGGAGCAACTCGCGGGCCCGTTCCCCCTCTCTGGTTTGGTCAGGCAGTGTGCTCTGCCGCTTTGGTCAGGCAGTGTGCTCTGCCGGGCCCGGCCGGTAAAGGCTTTTTTGTAAGGCAAGGTCCCCATCACACATCGCGGGTCGCGCGGGAGCCCTCCACCCACGTGCCCGGCCAATGAAGGCAAGGCACCCACCTCCAATTAGGGCGGGTATACTCCGCACACACCAAAAGAGTGTGTTCGAAGTATACCCGCCCGGTGCGCCTCTTCGCTTCACCGCCCAACATAGCTGGATTGCTATGGTGAGCGGTTACTGAGCTCTCTCACCACGGCAAGGTGGACGCACAACGAGAGGGTCACCACGGCAAGGTGGACGCACGACGAGAGGGGGTACCTACCTACCTACCTACTGTTTACTTTCTTTACACCGTGACTCTGCATCGGTTTCAATATCTAGTTCATTGAATTGCAGCCCTATTTTTTACTTACTTTTGCACCTGCCTATGACACAGTCGTAGCTTCCGAACAGACAAAACGAATTCAATTTTTTTTTGATAAAAAAAGTGTATTAGCTTTTTTTTTTAATAATGGGTTTGCAAAACCTTAGCGTTAAAATAGTAGGATAGGTAGTAATATTTTTTTTTAAATAAAGGTTGTTCGCGTAAATATGTCTAATACTTATTGAGTTCTTAAAATAACTATCTTATATATAAAAATTCCATGTCACAATGTTAGTTACCGTACTCCTCCGAAACGGACGAACCGATCTCCACCAAACTCCACATGCGTATTCAGTAGGTCTGAGAATCGGCTACTATCTATAATTTATAAGACAACACAACGTTTGCCGGGTCAGCTAGTAAACTTATAAATAACCTAAGAAAATAATTAAACTTAAATACTTATCCTTATTTTCTGGGACAAACAAGGAAAATTATTTATTTGGCGAGTTAGTACTTCGGTTAAGTTTATATAAATAGCCCAATTGTGATAATTTTCTTTAATAATACTCCTACTACAAATACAGCATTTTGAAATTACACCACCAGTGATATAGACGAATAGCTTAAATCGAAAATACCCATACTTTGCCATGTTGCTAAAAATAGCAATTATTTCGTGTTTAACTTTAGTCGTAAAGGCACAGAAAGGAGAAGGTAAGTGTGTTCAATTTAATCGACTTAAAAAAAGGAGGAGATTCTCAATTCCACCCTTATATTGTTTGTATGTATGTGTGTGTTCACGCTGTACCTACCGGCATGTGAAGTTCGACTTCGATAATTAGTTTTTTATTTGAAAGGCGAGAGTCCCAAGTTGGTCCCATAATATCTTGGTGAAGATCTTATAAGAACCTTCGGAATGATGAGCAGAATAACATCCGAGAATGCAGTAAATTACTCATTTTTAGGGTTCCGTAGCCAAATGGCAAAAAACGGAACCCTTATAGATTCGTCATGTCTGTCTGTCCGTCCGTCCGTATGTCACTGCCACTTTTTTCCGAAACTATAAGAGCTATACTGTTGAAACTTGGTAAGTAGATGTATTCGGTGAACCGCATTTAGATTTTCATACAAAAATAGAAAAAAGTACCAAATTTTTGGGGTTCCCCATACTTAGAACTGAAACTCAAGATTTTTTTTTTCATCATACCTATACATGTGGGATATCTATGAATAGGTCTTTAAAAATGATATTGAGGTTTCTAATATCATTTTTTTCTAAACTGAATAGTTTGCGCGAGAGACACTTCCAAATTAGTAAAATGTTGGTCCCCCCCCTGTAACTTCTAAAATAATGGAATGATAAAACTAAAAAAAGTATATGATGTACATTACTATGCAAACTTCCAACGAAAATTGGTTTGAACGAGAACTAGTTAGTAGTTTTTTATAAAACGTCATAAATCGTAAACCGCAATTTACCTTTCAAATCTCGGGATCTCGGACGCAAAAGTTCGATATTATAATCCCGGGATTGAGTGATCCGATATCGAGATTTGAGCAATTTACTATTTGGGTATAGATTAAGGTTTTTAGCTATATTTTTCTTCATGGAATGATTGAATAGAACTATTAAAATTAAACCCAAAATAGTCTACCCCTGAGGAAGAGATCTGTAAAGATTTAGAAGCGTAGGAATAGGTAAAATGTTTAAAACAATAAAAGTAACGTGATTCATTGCAATTTTTAAAACAAGTATTTTTTATACAAGCTCCCATGCAAAATTTTTCTGCTAACATCATTTTAGTGATGCGCCTAGAATTTGGCGCGAAAGTTAAGACTTTTTCGGGTTTAGGCTATTTGTCCGCCATATTTCCAAAATGATGGGGTGGACGGACGGCCCTCGGGGTAACTTATTTACGTAATGAAACCACTAGAGTCTTAAATATATTTTAGATTTAACACATTTTTATTGTATTAAATTCGCCTTTTTAACGATATCTAAAATCCCAGTATCAATCCCGGGATCCCGGGATTGAGCTCTTAATATCGATATCATCCCGGGATCGACAGGATACTTACCTAAATACGCTGGGTAAACGCTTTAGAGAAAAATAATGTTTGGAAGTTTCTATTTGTAGGTGATCGCTGCACCCTGGACGGATATCCAGGAAGATGTGTGGATGTCAAGAGATGTATGTATGTCCTGCAAATTATCAAGGACAAGAAATCTTTGCCGGTACGTACTATACCTACCTTCTCATATTCAATAAGAAGTTAAGCGGACAGTCTCTCCATTCTCTTTCTCCATACAAACGTAGTCGACGTTTTCTTCCCTGGATAAAGACATTAGACCAAATATGTTTATGCCATAAAACCTATATCTGTCCTGACTATGCATCTACCTTTTGATTTTTTTTTCTAATTAGAATAGTAATAATAAATAAGAAAGAAGATGTCTTTCTGTAGAGAACGACTGTCTAGCTATCACGGTTTATGAGGTGCAGTTTTTTTGTAAATACGTTCAGAGAGCAGTCATACTAGCTACTATTTGTTGTTATAGCGGCGGGTAGCCGCCGCTATAACAACTAATAGTAGCTATACTATATATACTAACTAGCTGACCCGGCAAACGTTGTTTTGCCTTATAAATTATAGATAATTAAATTTTTCCTGAATTTTCTTTGCTATAAACCTCACGGAGCCCGAGACCTTTCCAACGAATGCAAAACCGTGGAAATCGGTTCGTGCGTTCTGGAGTTATAGCGTCAGGAAGGAAAACCCGACTTATTTTTATATAGTAGATAGTAGCTATATAATAGTAGCTATACAACAAATACTAAAAACAAAATTAAAAAAATATTGAATAAGAAGGAGAATACCATACAACAAATGTAAAACGGGTGTTATTCACGGTAAAACGCAACGTCTCTTACGTTTTATTTTTACTACTGGCGCTAGGCATCTAGTAATATACCTACTGGTGTCTGTGGTAAAGATAAATACATTTTATGTTTACCACAGACACAGGGTTTCGCGTGCTCCAGTGTTTATTTTAGGGTCCCGTTCCCAATATTATGTGATTATGTGATAATGGCACGGAACCCTTCGTGCGCGAGTCTGACTCCCACATGGGTGGGTTTCTGTTTTGTTTAATAAATGAAAACAAAATTAAAAAGTGTGTATTAGCAACATCATTAATCTTCTTTTTAAACTTACACGATTTCCGTCCATCATTATTATTAGACACGGGTCTAGATTGCGGTCTTCTCGTGACCACGGCCGGTATAACCCGTTTGCCGAAACGTCGAGGTAATTATAATAATAAAAAATAATAAAATCATTTATTGCAATAATTAAATGTTTACAGATCATTGTCGCCCTATTATCTGAACTAGCGTTAGCTGTATGTCAGATGATAGTTCTTCCCTTATGTGACATTATTTTTACATTTAACATTACAAATTATTATATTTAACAAGAAAGCAAGTAATACATTTTCATTACTGACCACTTGACAGGATTCACTTTCAAATTTCATTTCTCTAAATTTTAAATTCTAGTCATTAATTTTTTTTTTTCACATGCAAATAATATCATAAATAATTAAAATAAATTATAAATTAAAAAAAATAACACAATTAGGTATAATAGACAATCAATAATAGTACAAATAAATAAAGTAGACCAATTTCATTTTATCCTTTCCCTGTTAAAATTGATAATAAGTAGGTACGATTATTCATGTAATAGAAAAAGAATGTTAAAAAAAGAGTACCTACCACCTGTTTGCTGTGTGATGTAACTAAGATGGATTTTAAGAATACCCAGTAAATTGGTGTTTGCATAATGTTGATAGAATATTAAGTATACCTATATTTTAAAAGAAAATGATAAATAAAACATCAATATTTTTTAATATTAGTTTGTCAGCTTGAGCAGATCTTCAGTTTCATCATAGGATAATGAGTGTAACCATTCATTTATTTTATGTTTTATTTCACAATTGTTTAGTGGTCGAATATTAAGTAAGGAATTTACTATGTTGTAGAGTCTGGGAGCCTGGAAATTAAAGGTGTTACAAGCATATTTGCTATGTACTCTTGGAACCAAAGCTTTAGGTTCTCTCCTGGTACCAGTCAAAGTCGTTGGATAGTTTTATGGAACTTACGAATACACTGACTCACGAAAAGTTTACGTACTGAAAAGAATTAAAAACAATGATTATTTTTAACGCGATCTAGACCCGTGTCTAATAATAATGATGATCATTAATCTTAACCTAGGTACATAAAACAAAAGAGTAAATATTAAAATGCAGTTTACAACAAATAATGCAAATAGAATATTTTCGAACCGTTTTAAAGGACGGATGACAGATTTTATTTCTTTCGTTCGTAAGTTCGTAGAATTAAAGTAGCCCTCCTGTATCGTGGGGGTCTAACTTAGCAATAAATGTCTTGATTTTCAGATCTGCTCTTTCAAAGGAGCCACTCCGTTGGTGTGCTGTACGGACTGCGATTTGGTAGACGATATTAAGTGAGATGTTCTATCTATCTTCTATATACATACATAATAATAAAATTCTAACTTAGCGGTGTCTGTTTTTGGAAGATATAAAAAAAAGATAAATTGTAGGGGTATCCATTAACGCAGTAGAACCTATTTTTCTATTTTTCTGGTTGTCTGTTTGTCTGTTTGTCTGTTTATCTGTTTGTCTGTTTGTCTGTTTATCTGTTTGTGTGTGCCTTTGTGCCCGCTAATCTCAGAAACGGCTTATCCGATTTTGACCAAATTTGGTATGCAGATAGCTTTAGACCCCGATTAACATATAGGGTACTTTTTATCCGGATATTTAATCCGGTTATCCGGATAAAGTGTTTTTTCTGTTTTTACCTAATTAGTTTGAATGTTGTATTGAAGAAGTATTTTGTGTAGAATCAACACATGATTAACCGGATATCCGGTCGAAAATAAAAAAAACCGGATATCCAGTTTTTTTTGCAGGAAATTCCTAAAATACCGTATACCTATGTCTCTCCACATATCCGGATCCTTCGGACATACGGAAATTCTTTATAATTGCTGGTTTTAACCGACTTCAAAAAAAAGAGGAGCTGCTTAATTCTACCCGCATATTGTTGGCTTTTTGTATGTGAATATGTTCACACCGTACTCCGGCAAATAAAGTCCGGTTTCGATCATTCTTTTTTTATTTGGAAAGTGAGAGTCCCGAGTTGGTCCCATAAATTGTTGGTGAAGATCTGATGAGAACCTTCGGAATGATAAGCAGAATAGCATCTCATAATGCTGTAAATTACTAATTTTTGGACTTCCATCAATAGAATCGGCTTATAAAGAACTAGGTACAAATTGATGGACCATCTCAAACCTTCTCAAAAATCCCTCAGTGATTAAAGTTACGGTTACAATTTTGATATTTTTAGTGGCAGTCGAAAATGCTAAATGTTGTTTACGTGGCACGATGGCAGTTGTGGATTCCGAGTCGAGGATTCCGCGTTCGAATCACAGACCGCATTCCCTTTTTAAGGAACAGTGGCCTGCCGAGCCGAGTGATGGTTTCCGATTCGAGGGCTGCGCGTTCGAGTCCCGAGTCCCGGACACGACGTTATGTTTTACCCTCCACCTTGCCGTTGTGAGGGGACTCAGTAGCTGCAAGCTAAGAGGCGCACGACGTGGGAAACCGGGCTTGCCTGGCTTGCCTGGCCTGGCTCCGTAATCCCGCGTCAGCGGGCTCGGGGGTCCTTTCCGCAAGAAAGGGGCCGCGTGGAAGACAACCACTATAAAAAATCACCTCAGCATCTGGTGGTGAACTCGGTGGGGGGCTTTATCATCTGCTTTGGGGATATCGAGACGGTGGCGTGACCGTGCCGAGGGACGGGAGATGGAGAGGGATTGTCTATCGGGCAGAGGCAGAGATGAGGCTTGGAAAGGCCGCCGTTATGAGGAATTCCCACTGGCCTCGACCCTTGTGGAGCGAGGGACATAAGTTTTGGAAATTCGAAGTAGTTTTCAAAATTTTTGAGTTTAAAATTTGCATGAAAATCAGCTGTATTTTAGAGTTTGGGGTCATTGGCCTTAAGGTGCCCTTTTATTTAGTTTAGCCCACTACAATCTAAACATTAATTGCCTTTTTTTTACAAAAACAGCTGTTTTTTTTAGTGATACAACTTTAAAATTTTCGAAAAAACAAGTTTGAATTTCCAAAAGTCGTAGAATAAAAGTTGTTTGCCTAGACCTCTAGAACAACCGCCTTTCGGCTTAATACCCCCTCGTCGAAACACCCTGTATATAGACTAGCTGCGCCCTGCGGTTTCACCCGCGTAAGTCCTGATCACGCGGAAATGTCGGGATAAAAAGTAGCCTATGTGTTATTCTAGGTCTCCAGCTATGTATATTCCAAGTTTCATCGCAATCGGTTCATTAGTTTTTGCGTGAAAGAGTAAAGTCACATACATACATACCTACGTTCCTGCAGGAGACTCGATGGAAAGGCAGCAGATCCCGGCTTATTGGGAATGGCTACAAGCTGATCTACACGGGTGCACCTGGTGGAGAGAACGGGGTGGCTGTGGTACTCGCCGAGAGGTTGCATGACGATATCTTGGAGGTGAATCGCTTTAGCGACCGACTTATGTGCGTGAAGGTGCTTATTGGGGGGGTTCCTACCCACTTAGTAAGTGCTTACGCGCCACAGGTCGGTTGTAGCGACGCTGATAAGAGGTCGTTTTGGGATAAACTCGGCGAGGTCCTTGGGGCTATCCCGTTGTCACAGGGAATCGTTTTGGGTGGTGATCTGAACGGTCATGTGGGTGAGATGGGGGCGGAATTTGAACGTGTTCATGGAGGCTACGGGTATGGCAGTCGGAATGCGGAAGGAGAAGAAATTCTGCGTACGTGTGCCACTGCCGACCTGGCACTTGTGAACACATATTTCAAAAAGAAGCCCGACCACTTGATCACCTACAGGAGCGGGGGGCGCGCTACCCAAATCGATTTTCTAATCACTAGGAGACATCATATCGGCAACGTGGCCAACTGCAAAGTCATACCCGGTGAGAGTCTCACTGCCCAACACCGTATCCTTGTCATGGATCTCTGTGTAAAGACCAAAGACAAACGACCGGAACCATGTCAGCGCCGAATCAGATGGTGGATGCTTGATGAAGTCAAGTCCCAGATGCTCGCCTCAGCAATCGGCAACAAATGTGCCAATGCTGAAGGCGAATCGGTACAGGAACACTGGGACCGGATTCAGGTGTTTATCGCTGATTCGGCGCGGTCGGTCCTCGGTATGTCTAAGGGAGGACGCAAGTGTGACAAGGAAACTTGGTGGTGGAACGACACAGTCCAGAGGGAGACTAGGGTGAAGAAAGCCCTCTTTAAAAAGTGGCAAGCGTCCAACTCTCCTGAAGATCGCGACGCGTACAGGTCTGCCAAACGTGTCACAAAGAGAGCAGTAGCCAGAGCCAGACGGGACCACTTACAGCCATTGTACGATAAGTTGGAAACGTCTGAGGGGCAGAAGCTTATTTATAAGTTGGCACGTTCTAGGATCAAAGCGGCACAGGATATATCCAAGTGCCGCTGTGTAAAAGATCCTAATGGTAACCTGCTATGCGAGGACCTCGCGGTGAAGGAGAGGTGGCGCTCTTATTTCCACGAGCTGCTCAATAAGCAGTATAAAGAGGTGCAGCCACCGGAACTCCCTCCGAATCTAGGACTTGTGCCACTGATAACGCCTGAGGAGGTGCGCAAGGCTCTTCGCTGCATGAAGAATCGGAAAGCTGTCGGCGCCGATGGAGTCCCCATCGAAGTATGGAAAGCTATGGGTTCTCGTGGTGTGGGCATCTTAACCAACCTTTTTAACCGCATACTCGAGACCGGCAGAATCCCCGCCCAATGGAGACTGAGTGTTATCACTCCAGTGTTCAAGGGCAAGGGATCTGTGCAGGAGTGTGGAAGTTATCGTGGTATAAAGGTCATGTCCCACACCATGAAGCTCTACGAGAGTATAGTTGACTCTCGGATCCGGCAGGAGTGCACTGTCTCGGAGGGGCAGTATGGTTTCCGCCCCGGTCATGGTACCATGGACCCTGTTTTCGCCCTAAGGATCGTTATGGAGAAATACAGATCGAAGAATACGCCTCTGCATTTTCTGTTCCTGGACTTGCAGAAGGCCTTCGACTGTGTTCCTCGCGTGATGATCTGGTGGGCGCTGCGGTCCAAAGGGGTGCCTGAAACTTATATTGAAACCATCAGGGACATGTACCGAAATTCCGATTCAGTGGTGCGAACTGCTGTTGGTGACACTAAATCTTTCCCCATTACAGTCGGAGTCCACCAAGGATCCGTCCTAAGTCCGTTTCTGTTTAGCGTAATACTAGACGCACTGTCCGTTATCATCCGAGACGCACACGAGCAGCCCCCGTGGATGCTCATGTATGCTGATGATATTGCGCTAGCGGACTCGGATAAGGGACGGCTTGGAAGGCGTGTAAATGCGTGGAAAGAGTCACTTGAGAACGGCGGTTTGCAACTCAACGTAGCGAAGACTGAATACTTGGCTAGCAATACCACAGATCCCACACCTGTCTGCGTAGACGGTCACATGGTCGAGCGGACAGACCAGTTTAAGTACTTGGGATCTGTGCTTCACGAGTCCGGCGACATCGATTGTGACGTCAAGTCCCGCATTTCGGCAGCTTGGGCCAAGTGGCGAGAGGTAACTGGTGTCATCTGTGACCCGAAAATGCCGGTTAAACTGAAGGGACAGGTCTATAAAACGATCATTAGACCTGCCCTTTTGTATGGTAGTGAGGCGTGGCCATTGCTTGAGCGACATAAGCAGGAGCTGCGTGTCACGGAGATGAAGATGCTGCGCTGGATGTGTGGAGTGACGCGAAAAGACCGCGTCAGAAACTCCCGCATCAGGGGCAGCCTTCATGTCCGAGACATTGCAGACAAACTGCAAGAATGCCGCTTACGGTGGTACGGCCACGTTCTACGAAAACCGGCTAGTTACGTGGGAAACAAATGTCTTGCTATGGCGCCTCCGCCCGGCCGCGGCAGATTGGGAAGACCCAAGAAGTGCTGGCTTGACGTTGTAAGATCGGATATGCATGCTAATGGCCTCACTACACGGGATGCCGAAGATCGTGCGAAGTGGAGACGTAAAAGTAGGAAAGCGGACCCCGGGCTCTCGAGAGAGATGCAACCGGGAACAACGCTCGGATGATGATGAAACTTTCGCGTTTATAATATTAGTAGAATAGGAAGTAGGATATACCTACCATAGATATACTTATTTCAATAGAAAAATACATTTACAAAACTCAACAAATGCAATAATTCAAATTCTTTTAATATTCTAAGTATTTATTACATATTTTTTAAGTGCTTAAGCCTGCACTGGGCTCTCATAGATAGGGTTACCACATGAAAAAATCAAAAGTCCTGAGAATAGTCCTGATTTCCACCAAAAAATCCTGACATTTTTTACACTTTGTTTTTTTTCCATGCCTAATTGCCTACTTATTTACCATAATAATTCCCATAATCCCTGCCATAATTCTCTTCGGCTCAGCAACAATACTTCTCTGGTCCTTATGTTAAGGTAGACTTTTGCACAGCAATAGCAATAGGTAGGTTTTCGAAAAGCGCTGACGAAGTCGCAGGCACAGCTAGTTAGATACCTAAATAAGTGGTAATTTTAATCGTGCAAAATGATGATCATATTTAGTTTGTTTAACTTTTTAGTAAAAAATCTTTAATTTGGTTGGTGTTTTACTCAAATTTCTAAAAATCCTGAGATTTTAAGAGATTCATGAAATCCGGCCGCAATCCTGAGAAATGTCCAAAAATCCTGAGATCTCAGGACAAATTCGGTGATCTGGTAACCCTACTCATAGATATATTCTAAAGGAAAAATACTTCCGCAAAAACATACCGCATAGACGCAGGGCGGGATTCGAACCAACAACGCATCTTTACTCAATCCGGGAACACTGACTTTACCAATTAGTCTACCGGCGTCAGTGACTCATACGTTGAATCTTTGCGGCAGTATCCCACCATCTAACACAACTTAGGCAAGTTTGCGGCACCCCGATGGCATTGAGTTACACCAATGATCGCACCCTAGTTTGTTAAATTAATTAACGCAATTAAAGTAAATATAGTCTAATTCTTTTTACACAAGTTTTTTTTTAATTTTGCCTACAAGAAAAACCCTGTTGATAAGTTTCATATTGTTTTCAGCGAAATAGTTGTCGATAACGCAAGAGGGCCTTTATTCAAAAATGGAAGAAAAGCTTGGGACTG
This sequence comes from Idaea biselata, assembly GCA_958496205.1. Lineage (NCBI taxonomy): Eukaryota > Metazoa > Arthropoda > Insecta > Lepidoptera > Geometridae > Idaea > Idaea biselata. Next base: position 13,091,501 of record OY292406.1, read on the forward strand.
TGAGTAGTATCACAGTTTACCTTGTAGTTAGTGCGCCTCGTATGCTTCCTTAGTGCACATCTACAGCACATATTGAAACAAAAGTCGATGTGTATAAGCCCCGCAAGTTGATATTGCGATTGGCGGCCATCTTGGTGACGTAGTCGACGTGCACCGTCGGTACCGTTCGCAAGGTAAATAATATAATTTATAATTATTTACCACATAACCCAGACATTAATTAAGAAATATTTACACATCAACAATATAATTATTATGTACTTATGGGTGTAATCATTATTTTTTTAATAAGCAGCATACAAAACTAATCTTTTAGGGCCGGCGCAGACCTGACGGAGCGCAGCGCAGAGCATGCCCGCGTAGCCGAATTTCTTACCGGAAAATACGCGCGGAGGCGCGAGCTGGAGCATGCGCGCGGATTTATTTGTTGTGTTAACTGATTTTGAATATTATTTTAATGAGAACAATGTCGATAATATTATGACAATCAAAAATTCTCTGCGCTGCGCTCCGTCAGGTCTGCGCCGGCCCTTATGGTCCCAAAATTTCTTAGAAATATACCTATGGTCATAAACAGCAGTCTTGCTACAAATAAATAAACCCATAACCCTAGCTTATTTACTTTTTATTACAAATTTTTTGCTATCTGTACTTTTGTGCAACGGCTGACGTCACGCAGCTATTATTGTGACAAGGTTCCATCGCAATATCAACTTGCGGGGCTTATACACGAATTTCTTTAGATGTGTGCTGTAGGTGTGGTCTTTTTTGTCAAATCTGGTCTTAATAGGAAAGTTTACCTACTCTATTTACATACAAGGTCGACTGTTTCCTCCCCGGATAAAGACATTAGAGCAATATGTTTATGCCATAAAACCTATATCTGTCATGACAATGCTCCTACGTTTTGTTTAGGCAACCGTAAACCGGCTAGTTTCGTAGGGAGCAAATAATAATATCTTGTTTTGGAGCGACTCCACCCGGCCGCGGCAGATTGGGAAGACCCAAGAAAGGCTTGTTTGACGTCTTATGAGCCAATATGCGTATAAATGGCGCGCTATCCGCCATATTGGAATGAATTCAAATATGGCGTCTCGCTCACTAATCACTAGTGTTGCAAGTACCTAATGATGTTAAATTATAGTTTTTAAATAAATAAATAAAGATATTTTTAACAGTAGACTAGACGTTCCCCATAACCGCTTCCTTCCAGACTGTCTGGACAACATCAAGCAGTACAGCTACCCCTGCAAACAGCACTACTCCTACACGTTCGAGAAGGTGTGGAACGCCTCGCTGCAGTGTCACCTCGTGGTGTTCATACCGGTGGCGGCGGTCGGGGGGAGAGATGTGCAGCGAGGGGAATATCCTATCATGGTACATACTACTTCTAGCTACTACTGCTACTGGTCAATCCTGATAAAGAGACCTGTAAAGGTCTCGTAACGTTGAGCATTGAAACAATGTTAAAAGAAAAGTAATATAAGTAAACAAACACCACGGGATTAAAACCGCGAAATGATTACTACTTATCTATCTATACCTGTCTATAAAATGCTTTGTCGTGCCGGACAATATAGAGAGCTGAAATTTGGAGAGTATGTTTTTTATGGCATCCGAGGGCCCTACGGAACTCCTGCAGGATCGAGAATTATACGGATGAAACCGCGGGACACGGTCGGGATCGGGACGTACGCGAGGGAAACTGAGGGGCACAGCTAGTAGGCATATAATATGAAGTATTATTTCGTTCCTCCTGTTCCCAGGGTCTGCTCGGCTATGGCAGCCAGTTGTCCAGTCTCCAGTGGCTATGTGGAGCTTCCATCATCAGCGACCGGTTCTTATTGACGGCTGCTCATTGCGTCTCCTCTCCAGAATTGTAAGTTATTAACCTTTTTAGGGTTCCGTACCCAAGGGCGAACAAGAAGCGGACCAGTTTTCCTAACATTTGTTTGATCTCGCGGGGGCTGTGGATGCAGTCGCAAAGGACGGGACGTCTGTCTACTCCAATAAGGTTGCCTCATACGCGACGAGAGTTGCACTCTATGCCCGGCTTGGCTTAGTGGAGTTCTTCGGGGCTTCACCATAAAGTTCGGGGGTGGCATAAAGCGTGGGGGACACCAAGGACCCCCAGTCTTTACCATGATTTATAAGTCACTTGCTAGGCATAGGCATATGGTACCACACTGGAGATGTGGTAGCTTCTCTACCGGCCTCAGCGAGGTTCTCGTTAGCTCCTTTCTGAGGTGCGAGTGGTAAGCGGCTTCTTCGGTACCTGTCTGGACAACCTCAGCAACAAACTGATCTACAAATATATGTTATAGCGTCCCTACTACACTGTCAACGCTTTTGACTTGCAGGCAGGGTCTGCTGTACCGTAAGGCCATTCCGAGGACCAACCGTCCGGGATCAGTAATTATAGACCGATCGTGTCCCCAAACGCTAGCATGTAACTGTCTGGACAATTACAGGTAGTGTCACTTGGGCACAAGGAAGCACACAGATTTCTGAACATTTCAGCGCAATGAGGCAGCCCAAAAATACACAGATTTCTGAACATATCTGCTCTATGAGGCAGCCCAAAGATAGTGTTCGGTTCTCATAAGCAGGTACTGTTACCATTTCCATACAAATATAATACCTACCAAAATAGAATTATGAAAAAAATTGTTTTCTACCTTACGCTCTAAAAATGAACCAAATGTGTCTCCGTTTTATTTTGTTTCGAATGAATATTTTGGAAATCCTTGTGGTGTAAGTCAAAATGTAAAAATAAAATCTTAATCCGAATAATACCGACATTAGGGTAGAAAACGAAATTTTTCATAATTCAATTTTGGTATTATGTTTGTATGAAAATGGTAACAGTACCCACCCTCTTAAGAACTATCTTTGGGCACGATCTGTTTATTACTGATCTCAGACGGCGCGCCAGATTTTTATTTTTTTATTTTCTGACCTAGACGCCTTAGGCCTAGACGTTTTACAGTACTCTTTCTAGGTCTTGGACATGTAGGTTTAATTAATTATGGAAGAGTTATGAAATTGTGTACCAATTGTGTTAGTTTATGAAGACTTAAATTTATTGTATGCTCGAAACGAGTAGACTGTGCACTAAAATAAGTACCCAGTACCTACATATTTAAGACCAATGTGCCTACACCGGTTAGAACAACAATGGTCATGTCCTCAGTGGCCCAGTAACGTACGCCGGACTGGGCATGCTGAAGAGATCAGACCCCGAGCACTACTGGCGACGGTACCGGATACAGCGCACCATCCCACACCCCGAGTACAGCTCACCCTCCAAGTATCATGATATAGCTCTCTTGAGAACTGCTGAGACGTGAGTACCAACGTTTTGTTCATTTACTCTTACGATTTAGCGTTATTTATTCTTTGGTAGAAGTCCAAAAATCAATAATTTACTGCTTCCTCGAATGCTAATCCTCATAATTCCGAAGGGTCTTATCGGATCTATACCAACTTTTTATGGGATAAATTTAAAGCTAAACTTCGTTTTCTAATTTTAGACTACAATCTGACGTTTTGGTTCTTTGTATTTGACATTTTTCCTTCAAACGATGTGTCAAATCATACTCTGCAATTGAAAAGTAAACCTTTTTATTAGAAAAAAAATCATTGTGATCGGATCTCAGACGGCGGAAATATTTTTTGGATATATATTTGGATATTTACTATTTCCAAAAAAATGGGGAGGTTATCAATTCGGATCTATTTGTATTCGGATTTTGTGTGTGTATAACCTATTTTTTTGGAAAGTCAATGCAAAACTCTTTACAGGATACAATTCTTCGATCACGTGCTCCCCGCCTGCTTACCGATGGAGAGCCCTAAGTACCGCGACCAACGCATCGCGCTCGGCTGGGGCGCGCTGGGACACCGGAGGGAGCTGGCTGATAATCTGCAGCTGGTCAGTATACCAACGCATCGCGCTCGGCTGGGGCGCGCTGGGACACCGGAGGGAGCTGGCTGATAATCTGCAGCTGGTCAGTATACCAACGCATCGCGCTCGGCTGGGGCGCGCTGGGACACCGGAGGGAGCTGGATGATAATCTGCAGCTGGTCAGTATACCAACGCATCGCGCTCGGCTGGGGCGCGCTGGGACACCGGAGGGAGCTGGCTGATAATCTGCAGCTGGTCAGTGACAAGCTAGTCATTAAATGCCTATAATATAGCCGTCCAGTAATTCAATCAAACTGCTAGGCAAGTAATTCGTCCGCGTAAGGCGCAGCAGCCTTCAGCAGACATTAAGAAATAAGGATGGGAACTCATCTTCTAATCTTTCTAATAGTTTTACTAGTCAGCTAGTTTTCTATAAAATGAGGGTGCATTTTAACAACTAAGTATTATAAAAGACTATTTTTTATTTTCAGATAGTAATCGAGGAGTTTCCGGAAGAAGACTGCAGCGCCCTCTACCGGCCGCATAGACATCTCAGACAGGGATACAACGCGACCACACAAATGTGTTCCGGGGACAAGGTCCGCGCGATTGACACTTGTCCGGTGAGTCCACACCATATACCCTCTACCCGCGTAAGTCCCGATCCCGGAATATCGGGACTTTTACTTACATAATATTAGTGAGATTGGATTTTGTAATATTAATATTAATTTTTCTTTTGTTTTCTTAAGCCAAAGGAAAATGAAAGGCATTGATAAAATGTAAGCAAATTAAAAGCAACGCGCCAGATAAAATAAGTTTAATTATTAAGAGGACAGTCTACCTACTCTTTCTCCATACAAACGTAGTCGACGGTTTCCTCCCTGGATAAAAACATTAGAGCAAATGTGTTTAGTTTTTCATTTTCTAATTAGAATAGACATAAAATTCAGAAAAAATAGAATATGTAAAAGATCAAAACGTACGTAGGGGCATGGTCATGGCTGATATAGGACTTATGGCATAAACATATTTGCTCTAATGTCTTTATCCAGGGAGGAAACAGTCGACTACGTTTGTATAGAGAAAGAGTAGGTAGACTGTCCTCTTATTGTCTGTATCAGGGCGACAGCGGCGGGCCGCTACTCTACAGCCGCGGCTGCTCGTTCGACGTGGTGGGTGTGACGTCATACGGCCAGCCGTGCGGCTTCGTCGGCAGCGCCGGGATGTACACTAGAGTCATGCATTACGTACCGTGGATAGAGGCCATCGTGTGGCCGTAGCTTAGCTTAGCTACGGCTACGTAGGCATGGAGCTGTAGCCGTAGGTCCAAGCCGTAGCCAGTCTTTAGCTACGGCTACGTAGACATGGAGCTGTAGCCGTAGGTCCAAGCCGTAGCCAGTCTTTAGCTACGGCTACGTAGACATGGAACTGTAGCCGTAAGTCATCCAAGCCGTAGCCAAAGTCTTTACCTACGGCTACGTAGATATGGAGCTGTAGCCGTAAGTAATCCAAGCCGTAGAGTCTTTAGCTACGGCTACGTAGACATGGAGCTGTAGCCGTGAGTCATCCAAGCCGTAGCCAAAGTCTTTAGCTAGCTTTACATTCCCTCTTTGTTAATATTAGTTTTAAATAAGTGAGATTTGACATGGAATGTGTAGGTAGGCAAAACGACTACCAGCCCAAAGTCTACTAAGGTAGAAATATATATAAAATAAAATGACAGGTAAGTATTTTTTAATATTGCTTTAATGTATTCTTAGATAGTAAAACAATATATACAACTTTAACAAAACAAAAAGTAAACTCGTAAAATCAAAATCAAAAACAACAATAAGATTGTAAACAATTTCACAACTTAAATTATCTTTTTTTCATCAAAAGTAAGCGGCGACGTTTGTGTTTTCCTTAGATGAAAACAAAAACCAGCAGATACGTTACCCAGTCTCGGAAAATAAGATGATAAAACTGCGTTTAGCTGACGCACTAGCCTCAGTCGTATGTCGAACCGTTGCCGCGTGAGCACGTGCTGTCACACTGCGATTATCTTTTTGAAATCCATAAGAATGCATTTTTGCTTATTTACAAATGCGTGAATCATTCTTAAAGACAAATGTTTTTCATACAATAATTTTATGAAAATGCATGAAGCTGGTGTTCCTGGTTCATTTTTCGAATAGGTACGTAATGTTAGAATATACCGTATCTACTATTTTTGTTTCAATCTAGGTAAGGTTTTTTCATCGGCTATGGCATATGCTGATGCCAGGTTCCGCCATTTAGATAAGATACTGATAAAATCAATTAAAAAGGAATTGTAATATATTTCATACAAGTAGTAGACCAGGGTCGATAATGTTTGAAAAATAATTAAATTAAGTATAGTAGAATGAAACCCATCGGAAAAGGAAGAGAATATAACAAAAAAATACAGGAAAATCATAAACGTAGTTATTTGAACTTTCATATAGATTTTGAGGTTATATAAAAAAATGTATAAACAATAGTTGTTGATCTTTTATTACCTACAACTTTGCTTTTTAACTTTTTTCCATAAGACTTGTAGTTTTACTGGAAATCAAGAAAAAACGTTTTTGACCCGTAAGATAATTTTTTTAATTCCCGACCTCAGATCGCCCGTAAATTATTTTTCCTGACATTTTTGTTATAATCTTTTCCTTTTCCAATGGGTTTCATTCTACTATAATTTAGTTCCACTTTTAACCATTTTTAAAGGCTTCGGCCATGATCTATAGCGTCAATCTTCCGTGAAAATCTATTGTTTATTTCATTGTTTTATTGATAATTATATGCTAATTTTTGTAGCTTTTTTTATTGTCTCGCAGTAAATGTGTAAAATAAAGTATTTATTTACTTATTACCTGCCTGTTTTATGTAGAGCGGGCGTCATATTGAATCCAGAGCGTAACGAAGGACTCCAGAGTTTACTCCCGAGTAAAGCGAGGGAGTTTTGTACATAACTCCCTCGCCTTACTCGTCCTGTGTGAACCGTGGGATACGTCGGTGCATAAACTACTGTGGTTTCACAGGTTGTAGTGCTAAACAAATTATTCAGTTTCTCTCAAATTCAACTGTTTTCTAATTAAATAGGGATTAACAACTTCAACAGTTCATTTCAGATGTCGCTACTGTGTCAAAATTCAATGACAACTTTTAGATTTAAAAAATGGCTATAATACATCAAAGTAGTAGTGTGTCAAAACAGGAAAGACATTCTGAAAATAACTCGCTAACTTCTCTTTTATTTTCAGAATGTCTGCCCTGTTTTGACTTTACCCCACAACAATGACGTAAACAAATCTACAAGACTAGATAATAGTATGTTTGTATCTATCCAAAAATACCAATATTTATTTTAACAATTTAGGCTAAATTTAAGAATGTTATTTTATTTAGAATCAGAATTTAAAGCAAGATGGAAAACACTACTAATATTATAAAGGTATACAGGGTGAACCATTTAAACGGGCCTTCAGGGGGATATCTTAAATTATAAGAGATAGCGAAAATTGCCGAAAGGAGTTGTGTCTACGATTTTAACAAAAACAAAAATGGCATATTTACATTTTTGAAAAATGCATTCCCCTGAAGCCAGGAATCGAACTTTGTATTTTTACAAAAAAAAACACTCTATATTATTATACCGATCGATAGTGTTGCTGATAAAGATCAAATCCTGGAAATAAACATGGTATGGTAAATCGACAGAAAGGACTATTTTCTAATGAAAATATGAAATAGTCAAGTATTCTGTACAAGTACTCGCACGTTAACGAATGTTAGATTATTTATTGGTGAAACTAAATATTTTTATTAAAAATTAAGCACAAGTCTTGATTACCCATACTATGTTTGTTTCCAAGATCTAATATCTATCAACAACACTATCAATCGATTTAATAAAATAGGATGTTTAATTTTTTTGTAAAAAGACAAGATTCGATTCCTGGCTAGAATGAATTTTTCAAAAATCTAAGTATGCCATTTTGGTTTTTGTCAAAATCGAGGTCGCTATTTTTTATAGTTTAGGATAGCCCTGAAGGCCCGTTTAAATGGTTCACCTGTATAAATAAGTACATATTATTTTTGTAACCCCCTACCTTCACGGAAAACCTGCTTAACCAATTGCGATTAAACTTGATATACAGATAGATCTGTATTAACAAATTTGGCAACGTTTTCCGATATTCCCGCAGCATAACTGTGGGCCTTACGCGGGCATAACTGTGAGGCGCTGCTAGTATTTAAATATGGCAAACAATTAAGCCCTAAATATTGATTTATCAAAAATTGTACTACTTATTATTGCAAATAAGGCTCCTTTTCATTACAATATTGTTATAGGTGTACTATTTAATAGTGGAGCATACAGTAGCACCCATAGAGTTTGCAATGTGCCCATTAGAGTTTGCAATGCGACCCCGTATGCCGGCCGTCCACTGCGAGCGGAGCGGAGTCATTAATGTGTCAGTTCAACATACAACGGTTGTTTTCATAGTCATACAACTCTTTCGCGCTATGGAACAAACGGATGTTTAACTGACACATTTTTAACTCCGCTCCGCTCGCAGTGGAAGACCGGCATTAGAGTTTGCGATGCGCCCCCTTAGAGCTCGTAATGCGTCTCCTTAGAGCTCGCAAAGCGACCCCTTAGAGCTCGCAATGCGCCCCCTTAGAGTTTGCAATGCGCCCCCTTAGAGCTCGTAATGCGTCCCCTTAGAGTTTGCAATGCGCCCCCTTAGAGCTCGTAATGCGTCCCCTTAGAATTTGCAATGCGCCCCATTAGAGCTCGTAATGCGTCCCCTTAGAGCTCGCAAAGCGACCCCTTAGAGCTCGCAATGCGCCCCCTTAGAGTTTGCAATGCGCCCCCTTAGAGCTCGTAATGCGTCCCCTTAGAGTTTGCAATGCGCCCCCTTAGAGCTCGTAATGCGTCCCCTTAGAATTTGCAATGCGCCCCATTAGAGCTCGTAATGCGTCCCCTTAGAGCTCGCAAAGCGACCCCTTAGAGCTCGCAATGCGCCCCCTTAGAGTTTGCAATGCGCCCCCTTAGAGCTCGTAATGCGTCCCCTTAGAGTTTGCAATGCGCCCCCTTAGAGCTCGTAATGCGTCCCCTTAGAATTTGCAATGCGCCCCATTAGAGCTCGTAATGCGTCCCCTTAGAGCTCGCAAAGCGACCCCTTAGAGCTCGCAATGCGCCCATTAGAGTTTGCAATGCAACTCCTTAGAGCTCGCAATGCGTCCCCTTTGAGCCCGCAATGCGTCCCCTTAAAGCTTGCAATGCGCCCCCTTTCGCGGTATATTTATAAACGAGGGTGGGTGCGGGTATAGATGGCGTCTGGTTTTGAATTCGACTAGATCGATGATTTTCACGGGCTGAAAGGAAAAACAAATAATTATTAGAAATAATAGGCATAGTTAAAAACAGTCAGAAATAAAGAAACGTAAAAAATCTCGAAGTTTTTTAGATTTCAAAAGTTTTCTTTTTATTTTACACTGTTTTTGAAGTAGGTAGGTATTTTGATTTCGTAAAAGTTGCTTAAATTGCCAAACTACAATCTGAATCTACCTAGTGAAACGGGTATGACGCAAATCGTCCCATTCGCAACTCGTCACACATACGCAGCTCGTCCCATTCGCAGCTCGTCCCATTCTCAACTCGTCCCGTTCGCAGCTCGTCCCATTCGCAGATCGTCCTATACGCAACTCGTCCGGTCGCAACTCGTCCTATTCGCAGCTCGTCCCATTTTTTACAATTCCTGATCCCGATAACGATTACCAGGATATTAATGCTTGCTATAGCCCAGGGGGTGATTCACCAGTTCAGGTTCATTACTTTTGTTATGAATAAAAGAATTTGAATATTCTTTTTTTTGTAAATGTTAGTGGAACCACTAATTAATTTTTGATTAGACGTGTTTGTGTAATTATGATATTATTATAGTAATTTAGATTTATATATATTTTTAAAAGAATAGGACTAAACCAAAAGTAACATTAAACGGCTTAATACTTTTTTAAGAATAAAAGAATTTGAATATTCTTTTTTTGTAAAATCTTGTGTAAGCACGGGTCCGTTTTCAGAATTTTGTTATATTTTTAAAAATAATTTTGTGATCCTTTGTGTGTGAGCCTTTTTATTAAGTACCAAATTTGGAAAATTTAGTATAATTTAGATTAAAGTCAATGCTTTTCACTGCTATAACTATATTTTTTTGAGAAAATAAATGATTTGCAGCATGTTTTTATTATTATTCAGTTAGTTATATACCCAATCCGAGCAACAAAAGGTACAAGTAGCAAATGGGACCAGTTGCGAAAAAAAATAGAGGATAGGACGAGTTGCGATGGGACGAGACGCGACAGGACGAGTTGCGAATGGGACGAGACGAGAATGGGACAAGTTGCGAAAATGACGAGATGCGAATGGGACGATTTGCGTCATACCCAGTGAAACTGCCCGGTTTTCCTTTTTGAATTCGGTTAAAAATTAGATAAAAAAAGCCAAATACTATCCTACTAACATTATAAACGCGAAAGTTTGTATGTATGTATGTCTGTAGGTGACTTTGTTACTCCTTCACGCAAAAACAACTGAACCGATTGCGATGAAACTTTGAATATACATAGCTGGAGATCTGGAATAACACAGGCTACTTTTGATCCCGATATTCCCGCGGGATCGGGACTTACGCGGGTGAAACCGCAGGGTGCAGCTAGTTATTATACAGGATGTTCCAAGGAGTGCGTATTAAGCCGAAAGGGGTTTGTTCTAGAGGTCTAGGCGAACAACTTTTGTTCGACGACTTTTGGAAATTCGAAATTTTTTCGAAAATTTGAAGAAAGGCAATTAATGTTGAGATTGTAGTGGTCACACTAAATGAAAGGACACCTTAAGGCGAATGACCTCAAACTCTAAAAACATGTGATTTTCATGCAAACTTTAAATTTAAAATTTTCGAAAACTACTTCGAATTTCCAAAGTTGTAGAGCAAAAGTTGTTCGTCTAGACCTTTAGAACAAACCCCTTTCGGTTTAATACCCCCTTCTCGAAACACCGTGTATAAGAACTGGCCGGTCGTCAAAAATCTCTAGGAACCGGGGATAAAATGTCCATTTGAATGTAATGATGACCTCTCCCCCCCTCGCCGCGTCGTCCGCCGGGTCGGCTGGGGGGGCCGCCCGCGCCCCCGCGCCGCCCTCCGCCGTCGACACGATGTGGACCGACAGCTTCCGCCGGTCGCCCGACTCCACGCTTATGTGCTTCTATAACACACAATGTACATACATTCTAACTTCTAAACTAATATTTTGTTATAATATTAGATTCATAAAAAAAAACTAACAAAAAGGATAAAAATATTTATAAGAAACAACACTTCTACAAAAACACAACGCACGATAGACGCAGGCTGGATTCGAACCCGCATCTTACTCAATCCGGGAGCACGACTTGACCAATTAGTCTACCGGCGTCGGTGACTCATACGCTGTATTTTCGCAAGCATTGCTTCATCTATTACAACTTAGGCATGTTTTAAAAAGCATAAAAGGATAAAGTACAATAGGTTTACATTCAAAGTTTTGCGATAAGTAGACCAGGTACACAAGGCTAAAAGCCTGTCCTGTAGGCCACCAATAAATTACTATTGGGTTAACAGAAATATTGCTATATTTCTGTTAACATACATATATAATATTGCTATATTTCTGTTAACACAAAGATTTATAGGTGTTATTAAAACATACCAAAAAATATAAAAGAAAAGAATATTAAATTAATTCAAAACTATAATAGTAGACTGAGTGTGTAATAAATAGTAGATGCAATTGTTACTTTACTCTTGGTTGACATTAAACTTTATACAGGGTTTATTGGTAACGAATTATGAAAGCGATCGAGAGCTATTTTCTGACATCCTAAGGAACTACTTTTGTTCTACTACTTTTGGAATTTCGAAAAAAAAAAACTAAAACTTTTGAGTTTCTTTTTAATTTTTGTATGTAGCTCAGGGCAATTTTATTTAGAAAATTTATTTTAAAGGAAAAATAGCATTCCAAAGACGCGAGTTCAAGCCTCGCCGCAAGTGAAAATTTTTGAATGCTATTTTTCCTTTAAAGTAAATTTTCTAAATAAAATTTTGAGGTTAGAAAAATTCTACAATCAGCTGTTATTCGGGTACAGAGGTCAATAACTTCTTTGTTTCAGTAGTTTCTGAAGAATAATATTGAAATCTTAGGGTTATTGCCCTCTGCGCCCCGCAAACAGCTGATTTTAGAAATTTTCTAAACTCATTTTTTTTAATGTTAGAATTTCCAAAAGTCGTAGAACAAAATTGGTTCCTTAGGATGTCAGAAATTAGCCCCCGACCGCTTTCATAATTCGTTACCAATAATCCTGAATAGACCAGTGTAAGTAGACCTCTATGTCGAATGAGCGGTCATACAATAGGAGGGTCTCGGATTGCTGGCATCCTCTGTATTGTATTACATCCTCTCACTCACCTTATAGTAGTCAATCAGCTCTCGTTTGGTGATCGTGTTCAACTGTTCTACCTCGAGACGTTGTCTTTCGAAGTTGTACACCTGAAACATATACATACATATATAAATGTATGTACAGTCAGATTACTACTTATGTCGACTGAAATCACCTGGGTGATATGATTCCAAGGTGATTTGAGGACACTACTTTGTCGACTGAAATCACCTGGGTGATATCACCCAGGTGATCAAAGTGGAATAAACCAACTATACAGCACGAATAATAATTTTGCGTGCTGTATACTTAATTGGTGATCTGACTGTACAGAACTTAAGAGGACAGTCTCCATTCTCTTTCTCCATACAAACGTAGTTTAAATTTTCCTCCCTGGATAAAGACATTAGAGCAAATATGTTTATACCATAAAACTTATATCCGTCATGACAATGCATCTACCTTTTATTTATTTTTTATTTTCTAATTAAAATAATAATAAAATATATAAAATGAAAAAAATAAAAAGGTAGATGCATAGTCATGACGGATATAAGTTTTATGGCATAAACATATTTCCTCTAATGTCTTTATTCAGGGAGGAAAATTTAAACTACGTTTGTATGGAGAAAGAGAATGGAGACTATCATCTTAATAATTTGAGTAACCAACATTTACCCCCTTACATAAACGATGGCTAAGTTTAATAAGTTTAACAATTAACTAATACAGCACGAATAATAATTTTGCGTGCTTTATACTCAACTAGCAGATTCCCGCGGCTTCACCCGCGTAAGTCCCGATCCCGTGGGAATATCGGGATTAAAAGTAGCCTATGTTACTCAGGGTGAATGTAGCTTTCTAATGGTGAAAGAATTTTTGAAATCGGTCCAGTAGTTTCGGAGATTACTCCCAATATACATACATACATACATGTTACCAACGTTACCTCTTTATAATATTAGTATAGATTGGTAATCTGACTGTACTATCAACAACAAAAGTGGCTACCCACCGTAAGGTCTGATTTCGTTTGCAACGTCAATTTAGATTCACTTTGTAAAGATAGCTAAGCCTTTATTGTAAATTGTTACCTATCAACTACCTATCGTCTGCTTGCATGCCAATGCAGATCTAGATACCCAAAAATTGTGACACATTTGATATTTATAGATATACCTAGGGGGCGTCCATAAATTACGTGAGATGTTTAAGTGGGGGAGGGGGTCGAGTCAAATCTCATCTAATCTTACGTTGGTGAGAGGGAGGGTCTCGGCAAATATAACGCAATTTTTTTTTATTGAATCAAAAAAAAATTATACTATTTTGGTCCATTTAATCCAGATTGTACACACTGAAAAAAATTCTGCTACTGATTACTAGTCTTAACTAGTCGTAAATAAAAGCTATTTTTTTTTCTTTTTACAATAACAATCCAACGGGTTTACGTAAGAAACCCACATTTTGAAAAATCTCACGTGAGATTGGAGGATGGGGGAGGGGGTTGAATAAAATCTCACTGACACCATACAGAAAACTTCAAAAAACACCTCACGTAATTTATGAACGCCCTCCTATATCAATGCGTGTCTAATATGCTTATTCCACGCTCGGCGCTCGGTTCAAACGAATCATTCGCCTAACTGGATACCTACTTTTGTTGTTGATAGTACGTGCGTGCGTTAAGCAACGCTCGGCTCGGTCGTTACTTGGATGGGTTCAAACTATCAACAACAACAACAGTAGACGTGTAGACGTCTAGAAGTCTACAAACCTGCGCAGTGATCTCTGCCCACACTTGCGCCGCTCTACTAGACATGCGTTTTGGTTTCTCAAGTTTGGAAGCCGCGAGCGCCGCGCGGTGTTTCTCGAACTCTTCCTCCGTCATGTTCTCGAGGTATGCCTGGGAAATGCAATAGATGTGTTGTACTAGCTGCGTCTCGCGGTTTCACCCGCGTAAGTCCCGATCCCGTGGGAATATCGGGATCAAAGAATCCTATAGCCTTCCTCAGTAAATGGACTATCCAACACAGAAAGAATTTTTAAAATTTTCCACATTTTCAGCGCGACTGCAATGCAGGAGGTTGCGGGTTCGATTCCCGCCGGGTGCAATTATTTATGCTTAAAAATAAATATTTGTTTCTGGTCTGGGTGTCCCTCTATGTATAATATGTATGTATTTACAAAAGAAAAATAAATATAAGTATTATACCCGTTGTCTAGTCACCGTAACACAAGCTTAGTGGCTTACCACGGGGCTAGATGGTGCTGTGTGTTGTTCACAGACATTTATTTATTATTTATTTATTTATTTATTTTTGTTTTTTTTAGAGAGTAGGCTTTAAGCCTACTCTCTAAAAAAATGAAAAATTGAAAACCATTAACATCGCAAAACGTAGCCAGTATACTAATTTACAAATGCACCAAGAATTTACACAATCAGTTCGCGAAAACAAAAACGATAATATGGCCAAGTCCCAAATTCTCATCTTTGGGCAACTTTCCATGCCGGTGAGTGTATTTGGAATAACAAGTTCAGTGGCACCGCACGCCGGTAGACTGATTGGTCAAGCCGTACTCCCGGTTTCAGTAAGATGCGGGTTCGAATCCAGCCCTGCGTCTATCGTGCGTTGTGTTTTTGCAGAAATATTGTTTCTTTAAAATATTCCTATGAAAGCCCAGTGCAGGCTTAAGAGGACAGTCTCCATTCTCTTTCTCCATACAAACGTAGTCGACTGTTTCCTCCCTGGATAAAGACATTAGAGCAAATATGTTTATGCCATAAAACTTATATCTGTCATGACTATGCATCTACCTTTTTATTTTATTCATTTTTATTTAATATTACTATTTTAATTAGAAAAAAAAAAAAAAAAAAAAAGGTAGATGCATTGTCATCATGACAGATATAGGATTTATGGCATAAATATATTTGCTCTAATGTCTTTATCCAGGGAGGAAAACGTCGACTACGTTTGTATGGAGAAAGAGAATGGAGACTGTCCTCTTAAGAGGAATTACAACGTCAACGACCTTGAAACTGAAAATCCCTGTCGGGCTCATCCAAAATTGTTGATTATTTCATGACGGAATGTCGTAGAACTTTTTTTTGTGCACAGATTGTAGGTGACATTGTTTCCTACATTTTGGTGTAGTTTTAAGACAAGAACCTCCTATTGGTGCAAAGCCTATCCAAATTTTAGACAAAAAATGTCTGATTTGGCTAAAATGTCGATAGGCTTCAATACGTTTCGACATATTTGTATGGAAACTGCAGTAAAATATCGGAAACAATGTCGCCTATAATCTATACAGAAAAAAAAAATCTACGACATTCCGTCATGAAATAATCAACAATTTTCGATGCGCCCGACATGGATTTTGAGTTTAGCAGGTATAGGGCCCTTAAGCACTCAAAAAATAGAGTAAAAAGTTGAGTATTACCTCAGAATACATAAATAGTACAAGGTATTACCTCAGTCCCCTTGAGGAAGGCCTCTATCCTCACGTCCAGGTAGGTGGGATGCCGCTCGCTCTGCACGATGACGCGCAGCCCTTGCACGCCGTTGGAGCGCCGCACGCCGCTGAACACGATGTAGCCCAGCTGCTCCTGGGGGAGGGCAGAGAGGGCTTATTTAGAGAGGAGGGAAGGATTCTAGAGTAGACAATTAAGAGGATAGTCTCCATTCTCTAAAATTTAAACTACGTTTGTATGGAGAAAGAGAATGAAGACTATCCTCTTAAGAATCCTTCGCTAATCTCGCTCATTAGACTGACCTTGGTCCGGAGCACATTGAAGCAGGGCTCGGACAGCGTGTGCGCCAGCAGCTCCAGCGCGGCGGTGTCGCGCGCGGCGCGCCGCCCGCACGCGTAGTACACCATGCAGCACGACGACTTGTGCACGGCGTTGCTGTGCGAGCGCAGGTACCACGACCCTGTCGCACCCGGGGGGTAGTGTATTGTCATTTACACATATTACAAGAAAAATTGGCCCCGGTATAGAGCCCTGGGGGACGCCAATATACGATATTATATTGTCATTCACACATATTACAAGAAGAAATGGCCCCGGTATAGAGCCCTGGGGGACGCCAATATACGATATAATATTGTCATTCACACATATTACAAGAAGAAGTGGCCCCGGTATAGAGCCGTAGGGGACGCCAATATAAGATATAATATTGTCATTCACACATATTACAAGAAAAAGTGGCCCCGGTATAGAGCCCTGGGGGACGCCAATATACGATATTATATTGTCATTCACACATATTACAAGAAGAAGTGGCCCCGGTATAGAGCCCTGGGGGACGCCAATATACGATATTATATTGTCATTCACACATATTACAAGAAGAAGTGGCCACGGTATAGAGAACTGGGGGACGCCAATATACGATATTATATTGTCACTAGCTGCGCCCTGCGTAAGTCCCGATCCCGGGAATATCGAAATAAAATGTAGCCTATGTGTTATTCTAGGTCTCCAGCTATCTATATTCCAAGTTTCATCGCAATCGGTTAGGAGTTTTTGCGTGATGGAGTAACAAAGTCACATACAGACATACATACAAACTTTCGCGTATATAATATTAGTAGGATGTACACATAATAAAAGAAGTGGCCCCATTATAAAGCCCTAAGGGACGCCAAATACGAACGAAGAGGAGAATCGACAAGGAAATCAGAGACGTTTAGTAGAGTGGAAAAAATAACCGTGGTTGGAGGAAAAGTACCCTTAATATTGGTGATGGCATTCCTTTATTTTCTAAAATAAGTAAAACTGCATTTAAAGATTTTTGGAAAATCACCTGCGTGAGCCGAGAATCGAAGCAGCGAAATGTGAAAAACAAACATTCTGTATCTTTTGAAACAGTCATTCATAATTAACAAACAACATAGTATCTTAATTTAAAGACGGACCAAGTTTTTGTCTAAGAATACGTCTGTCTCATTTTAAGCAATTCATAAGTTAAGTGAACGATTTTCTTTACATAGTGAGTAAGCTTTACAATAAATAAAGTACTAAGTCCCACAGGGATCATTAAATTTAGGAACAAAAAGCATTTTTCTAAATACTAAAGGAAACGTAAGTCCACATGATACTTTTTTTTAACTAAGTCAGGTAAACTGTATACCATTTGCATATATTAAAAGAAGCAGCGGCCCCGGAATAGAACCCTGGGGGACCCCTCAAAAACTCTATCAAATTGCCTCACCTTTCTCCATTTCGACTTCTCTGAACAGCACCAGTTGTTGCGCTAGCAGCGGCGTCGCGTCTTTCGGGAGCCTGTTAATTTAAAAATTAATTTATTTTGAATTCCACTTCCCAAAATTACTGAAGTTGGGGATGAAACGGCGATATGATTGAAATGAGTAGAATACTTCACTACACTTTCGACCTTCTCTGGGTCTGCATGTAAACCATAATATAACCCAGGAATTTTAATTTTTCTCTGCAGAAATTACATTTTTTATATTTGGACAAGGCATTCATAGCCACGGGCACGTGCAGGGTTTCATAGTTTTCAAATTGAATTGAATTGAAAAAGTTAAAAGAGTTATACAAAATAAAATAGAAATAGAAACTATTTATTGACAACAAAATATATAACAGAGTTGATAGTTGTAATGACTTTTTTTCAAATTGCAATCCATGTTATTTTATGGAAACTATGAAACCGTGCACGTGCCCGTGGCCGGACAAGGCATGCACTTGCCCTTTTTTATTTCGTTTAGGCCAGCGTTTCAAAGATTCAAATATATTTATTCATTTAGAACGATGTATAAATTACATACGTACGTTTTGAAATGTCGAGATTTTACTGTGGTTTCGGCGTTTGACCACTATCGCACCTGATGGTAAATGTAGACATAGATCTAAGATGTAGCACGTTGACCTAGAAGGTACCTATTCACACGATATTTCAAAACCCCCCAAGACATCAAGTTTACTGTCATAATCCCCACTGGTGGGGACCTTTTAGTTGGGATTATGACAATAAACCCTAAATTGGCCTTGCCAAGGAATACAGTCCCAGGCTTCGATCATATTTAAACTATAGATACACGGTCCAATACAAAATCGAAATCAAAAAACGGCACTACTTCAACGCTTACTTATACGGACATAGTACAGTTTAATGTAAACCTTAATCACTGGGCAATAAGGTTGTAAAACACTTATGCACGACTGACAGCGAAACAAGGCATATCGGCTGAAGTAAGCCTTGTTTTGACGGCTCCATTTCTAGAGCGGCGACCGTGCATCTATAGTTTATTTATGATCGAAGGTCCCAGGCACCTGATTTCAATCTCTGGTGGGGACCTTTTAGTGGGGATTATGACAATAAACCCCAAATTGGCCTCACCAGGGAATTTCAGGCAGCTGATTCCAATATTTGGCGGTGGGAAAAAGAAATGGAAAGACCTACTTTTTCTCGACACTGTCTGCTATATTAAGCGCCCTCTGTCGGGTCAAGTTGCCAAACATCAACGCTTCGACGTGGACCTTCTTCATGACACGCGCCGCAAACTCGTCTAGCTGTTCTGCGGTTATTTCTGTAATCATAACATATATTTACTTCGTTTTTTAGGGTTCCGTACCTAAAGGGTAAAAACAGGACCCTATTACTGAGACTTCGCTGTCAGTCCGCTGTCACCAGGCTGTGTCTCATGAACCGTAATAGGTAGACGGTTGAAATTTTTACAGAAGATGTATTTCGGTAGCCGCTACAACAACAAATACTAAAAGAAAAAATAAAACAAATTCTTAAAAGGAAATTCTCCCATACAACAAACGTCTTTAAAAAACAACAAGGGAATTTGAGGGAATGTGAGGTCGCTTCTGATTGATCAGAGTCGAGTTTCTTATAAGTTTCAGATTCTCTTGGTGCCAAAGATTTTTTACCATTTTTTTAGAGAATATGCGGTCGTATGATGGGAGTACGAATCGGAGGTAAATATTTCACATTTTCCTATCAAATTTAAAAAATGGTTGTTGTAAACCATTTTGGGGTTCCGTGCCCAATTGCGATAATGGTACGGAACCCTTCGTGTGCGATTCCGACTCGCACTTGGTCGGTTTTTATATTATTTATAAAAAATGACATACCTTCGGCCGCATCCATAAGTTGACATCTTGTCCAAACCAAATCTGACAAGCACAAAGCTTGCTGGTATACCGCGTGCTAAAACAATTTACGTTAACCATAACTGAATGTCTTCTTCAATACCCGCCATTTTGTGGCGGCGGCCATCTTGAATCTTAACACTAGCAGCGCCTCGCTGTTCACTCGCTTATTTACCAATTCCGCGGGAATATCGGGATTAAATCGGCCTATGTGTTAATCCAGACCTCTAGCTATCTACATACTAAGTTACATCGCAATTGGTTTAGTAGTTTTTGCGTGATTGAAACACAAACAAACAAACATCTAAATTATATTCACGCAAAAAGGCCACAGTTTACTAACTGTGACCTTTTTGCGTAAAGCGTTTGTGCGTTTGTTGTGGGGTAGTTACAGAAACACATTACAAAAATACAACGTGTGGCACTCGGGAAATGCCGCGGTAAAGCTGTTGCATAGCATTTTTTTTTAATTAGTGTGGATGTTAGGTTTTATTTTCGTGCCAGAATTTCTTGATTCGGTCGCCGCGCTCAAAACCCGCGCTAAAAGCTATGCAATAGCTTAAAAAATGTAGTCTAAATCAAAAAGGGGCGTGGCTTACCTGATAAGGCTGTTCCGCTTCAAAGTTTTTGATAGCCCTTATATGGTTTTCCTTCATGATTTCAAACCTCTGCGGGTCACACTTGAAGTTGACCATGTGATCTATTACTTTGTCTAGAAGTACGTGCTGTTTGTCATCGTAGCCTTCTATTGTCACCTGGGAAGATAAATGCGCGAAAATTATTCAGATATCATTGGTCAATATTGCATATCGAACGGCATCGTAATATAGGTGTTTATTTAAGTTAGTCAATAGATAATAAATAAATTCCCTGGACAACACACAGCGCCATCTAGCCCCGTGGTAAGCGACTAAGCTTGTGTTACGGTGACTAGACAACGGATATACTACTTATAATTATTTTTCTTTTGTAAATACATACATATTATACACAGAGGGACACCCAGACCAGACACAAATATTTATTTTTTTAAGTATAAATACTTGCACCCGGCGGGAATCGAACCCGCAACCTTCTGCATTGCAGTCGCGCTTTCGCACGACGCGCCACAGAGGTCGTCAAATGATGGCGTTAGCATCGAGTTAAAACGCGCTATCGTTACGTATCGAACGTTTAACTTAGTGAATGTGGTCTTTGAATATACATCGACCTATACCGACTTGGTTTTTTTATTTTTGGATTATTAATTTTTAATCACCTTTTTGGGACATGTACAATCATGTACCTACTAGTTCTAATGAGGAGGAACACTAACTTTTTATCCCGGCAGAGGGCGTTAGTCGGATGATCTTTGGTTTGAATTAAGAACTGTCAAACAGCTGTTTTTTACAACTCTCGGCGCCAAATTGGCCATATCGGTCTGAGACCGAAAGAATAAAAAAAAACTCGGCGTTTCCATTGGTGGAGGACCATCATTGAAAAAAAAAAGATCATCTGATGCCAGCGCCATCTACTTACAGCTTTGCGTGTGGCACCCCATTCCATGTCCCTTTCTTCAAATAAAACTACTACTAAGATACAACCGCTTTCAAAGAAATATTTAAAGGAAAAATACTTCTGCAAAAACACAACGCATGATCGACGCAGAGCGGGATTCGCACCAACAACGCATCTTTACTAAATCCGGGAGCAATGACTTAACTAATTAGTCTAGCGATGTCGTTGATTCCTTGGTTCTCATTGATGTAATTCAATGCCATCGGGATGCCGCAGACATAACTAAGTTGTGTTAGATGGTAAAATACAGATGCAAAGATTCAGCGTATGAGTCACCAACGCAGCGCCGGCAGAATAATTGGTTAAGTCATTACTCCTGGATTGAGTAAAGATCATCAAAATCAGTGCCAATTTTCCACTAATAATAAGAAAAAGTAAGCATTTAAACTGCCAATACAACGAAAACTGCTGAATAGATTTCAATAAAAATATTTAAAAGAAACATACTTCTGCAAAAACACAAAGCAAATCGCGATACATGCTTAAGTTGTAATAGATGAAGCAGTACTTGCTAAAATACAGCGTATGAGTCACCGACGCCGGTAGACTAATTGGTCAAGTCGTGCTCCCGGATTGAGTAAGATGCGGGTTCGAATCCAACCTGCGTCTATCGTGCGTTGTGTTTTTGCAGAAGTATTGTTTTTTTTTAATATTTCTATGAAAGCCCAATGCGGGTTTAAGCACTTAAAAAATAGAATATTGAGTAAAGATCATCAAAATCAGTACTAATTTTCCACTAATCAAAAGAAAACAACCTAATCACTTAAACTGCCAATACCACGAAAACTACTGAACCGATTTCAACAAAATTGAAAACCCAAACATTACACGATATTAGACACAACATGGATCCACCAATAGAACTCACGCTAAGTCCGTACTTGGCGTTCCCAATGCTCCAGCGGAGCCCCGCCAGCTCCGCGGCGTACGCGAACTGCTGCAAGCTGTCTCGCAGCAGGAGCACCCACACTGACGTCAGGTTGCAGCAGGCGGGATCCGAGTACGGCAGTGGACTGGGGACATCAATACATAGAATGGCTTTACCAATCAGCTGTAAGAAGTCCACTGCTGGACATAAGCCTCCCTCATAGATCTCCAGATGCTTCGGTCATAAGCGGCCTGCATATACCGTGAACCCGCGGCCGCGGACCAAGTCGTCCGTCCATCTCGTTGGTGGACGTTCAACGCTGCGCTAAACGATCCGCGGTCTCCATTCGAGAACTTTACCAATAACAAATATTTCTAATTTGAGTTATCATCATCATTTCAGCTGTAAGAAGTCCACTGCTGGACATAAGCCTCCCTCATAGATTTCCAGATGCTTTGGTTATAATCCGCCCGCATCCACCATGAACCCGCGGCCTTAAGAACGTGGCGTCTGTTACCATTTCCATACAAACTTAATACCAAAATAAATTATAAAAAATTAAGTTTTCTACCTTTCGAAATGAAATAAAACGGAGAAACATTTTTTTACGTCCAGCGTCAATTACTAGTTTATATCTCATTTGTTTTATATTATCCCAAATAAAATGTAATTTACGCTGTAAAAATGAAAAAATAATGTTTCTCCGTTTTATTTCATTTCGAATGAATATTTTGGAAAACCTTGTGGTGGGGCCCTATAAAAGTAAAATCTTAATCCGAATAATATCGATATTAAGGTAGAAAACTAAAATTTTCATAATTTATTTTGGTATTAAGTTTGTATGGAAATGGTAACAGTCGCCGCGTTCTTAAGAGGACAGTCTTCATACTCTTTCTCCATACAAACGTAGTGGACTGTTTCCTCCCTGGATAAAGGCATTAGAGCAAATAGGTTCATGCTATAAAACCTATATCTGCCACGACCTTTTGATTTTTTTCATTTACTAATTTTTATTTTATTTTATTACTATTCTAATTAGAAAATGAATAAAATCAAAAGGTGTTTATGCCATGACTATGCCCCTAGCCATAGTCATGGCATAAACATATTTGCTCTAATATCTTTATCCAGGGAGGAAACAGTCGACTACGTTTGTATGGAGAAAGAGTATTTAGACTTTCTCTTAAGGACGTGGCGACTCTTACCATTTCCATACAAACTGAATACCGATATTAAGGTATAAAACTAAATTTTTCATAATTTATTTTGGTATTAAGTTTGTATGAAAATGGTAAGAGTCGCCTCCCTCTTAACCAATTATTAATTAAATTGGTGGACGTCCAACGCGACGTGATGACATACGGATCCGAAACGTGGTGCTTCACTATAGGCCTTATGAATAAGCTTAGAGTTGCTCAAAGAGCTATGGAGAGAGCTATGCTCGGGGTTCCTCTACGGGATCGAATCAGAAATGAGGAGATACGTAGAAGAACGAGGGTCACCGACATAGCCAAACGGATTAGCTCTTTGAAGTGGCAGTGGGCAGGACATATAGCACGGAGAGCAGATGGTCAACGGGGCCGAAAAGTTATCAAATAAGAAAACAATAGACTCATGTGAAATTAATGACATTTTTCGGTTTTAATCTCGTCGTGTTTAGCATTGTTTCAACGCTCAACGTTTCGAGACCTTTCCAGGTCCCTTCTTCAGGATTGACTGAGATGTGATTTGTCATTCATTCAAAGTATTGAAAAACCGAATAATGTATTTAATTTCAATACAACATCGCGAAAACAAGAAAAATCTAGACTCACCTGACAAAATCAAATGTCAAAACAGCTTTAGGCAACATGAACTCGTTGTCTTTCTTGAACCACAGTCGCATTAGCGGAGTGTCCTGCAACATTCAATCAAGAATATTTATTGAATAACTGTGTACATTAAGGTGACATGGAAATGTGTTATAAGTATCAACAGTTGATACTTATAACACATTTCCATGTCACCTTAATTGTCCATCCCGGACATACAATATTATAGTAACTTAATCTAAGCATTTCTTCTAAATAAAAATTAACAATTATTAACTATTGACATAATTAGAGTCAACAAATTAATCTTATGTAAAGTAAACATCTAAATCTAAATATTCTTTGACACTGTAGAAAGCCTTTGAGATCAACCATTTTCTTAGTCCATTGCGGAATAAGTTGCCTTCTAGCATTTTTATTTCTAGTGGTAAATTATTAAATAACTAAACAAAACAATAACTAAACGTTAACTAAAATTTCAAAACCGACATCATATTTAATTTAAAAAAAACGGTAAAATCCCCACTGCTGGGGACAACTCAGTGGGCAGAGTTCATTATGACAATGATGAACTGTGCCCACTGAGTCACTTGTCACCGAATAATGGACCGCTTCGTGCCTATAGGTAGGCACGAAGCGGTCCATTATTCGGTGACAAGTGCCAACTATCGGTCCTTTTCCGATTGCATAGAAATGAGAGAGATGGAATTGCATGCAATAAAAGATTATTTATTATTTAATATTCTATTTAAAGTGCTTAAGTCTGCACTGGGCTTTCATAGAAAATATTTATAAGAAACAATACTTCTGCAAAAACACAACGATACACACGATAGACGCAGGCTGGATTCGAACCCGCATCTTACTCAATCCGGGAGCACGATGCGTCGGCGTCGGTGACTCATACGTTTTGTTGTTGTGTTTTTGCAGAAGTATTGTTGCTTTAAAATATTTTTTATTTTTTATTAGTCGTAAAAACGATGACTCTCACATCACAGCACTAAAATAAGTCCCTTGATAATACAGGATGTTTGGTCCCCGTAAGCCTTCTAAACTAGGACAAATCCGGGGAAACCCGGACGCCTTCTAAACTAGGACAAATCCGGGGAAACCCGGACGCCTTCTAAACTAGGACAAATCCGGGGAAACCCGGACGCCTTCTAAACTAGGACAAATCCGGGGAAACCCGGACGCCTTCTAAACTAGGACAAATCCGGGGAAACCCGGACGCCTTCTAAACTAGGACATATCCGGGGAAACCCGGACGCCTTCTAAACTAGGACAAATCCGGGGAAACCCGGACGCCTTCTAAACTAGGACAAATCCGGGGAAACCCGGACGCCTTCTAAACTAGGACATATCCGGGGAAACCCGGACAGATGGCAGCCCTATTACATAAGCCATAGTACTTGTGGTTTCATGACAGATTGCG
Source organism: Idaea biselata (assembly GCA_958496205.1). Lineage (NCBI taxonomy): Eukaryota > Metazoa > Arthropoda > Insecta > Lepidoptera > Geometridae > Idaea > Idaea biselata. Next base: position 13,116,708 of record OY292406.1, read on the forward strand.
AAGTGGGACAGGTCTGCTATCGTATAAAATTAATAATTTTATCCAGTCCCTTTCAAATATGACGGTAATCCATTCTGAATTTAATTTAATTTGTGGCTTATTTTAAAAATCATATATTACTAGCTGCGCCCAGCGGTTTCACTCGCGTAAGTCCCGATCCCGCTGGAATGTCGGGATAAAAAGTAGACTATGTGTTATTCAGGTCTCCAGCTATCTACGGGGTATCTACGGTAATCGGTTCAGCGGTTTTTACGTGATTGAGTAACAAACACACACACACATACTAGGAAACCTAAGAATTATTTTTAAATACCTATTCGACGATACCACAGTCTATTTTTATTTTTTACAATATAGCGTCTGGTGATCGCCATTTTGAATTTTATTTTATGTCACCTAAGAACCATTGGAGGGATGAGACGAATCTAACGATACCCTAATTAAAGAAATTGAGTGGTTTGGAAGATACGAGGTAATAATAGTTATTTGTTATGCAAGGCTGCAAAGTTGGTTTTCACAGCGAGTACTTGTATTGAAACCTGAGCTAGCGAAGCATTCTAGGATTGAACCACGAGCGCAAGCGAGTAGTTCAAATATAGAATGCTGAGCGTCGCAAAGGTTTCAAAGGTACGAGATGCAAAAAACTTTGCTGCCGAGTGAAACACACAATTTTTCACCTCACTACAGCGAGGAAAACGCTAGGTGCATTTTTCCGGTAGAAAACTCAATTCGGCATTATATACCGCTTATTGTACTGTAAATAATAAAAATAAGCAAACAATCTCTAAATTGAATAATTCATGAAAAACCCTGCTTGATACTAATGATAATAAACAATAAATACCTACTGCATTGGCAATGTGCAACAATACTTCGTGGTTCGATGCCATGAACAAAAAAAAAAGAAATGAGGTTCCGCTTAGCGCATTTTCAAAGGACTTGCTTGCGAATCTGTCTTCTCGATACTTTTCTATATAAAGATTCGAATTTTAAAATCTCTTTCCACGCTAGGGCGCAAAATGCGCGAGGTGAAAAGAATATTACAAACATACAAGATAAGCGCGAAACCCTTTCCTTGCAGCCGGGTAAAAATATACCATCTGTACCATCCTATATGTTATACAATCCTATTGTACCTACAGTTTATGCAAATAAAATATTTCATTTCATTTCATTTCAGGTCATTTCATTTCAGGTCATTTCATTTCATACCTTAACAATGGTAGGCGCGAAGTCTGAACTCGTGTCTTCAGTTTCTAACTTCAACTTCGAAGGTATGAACTCGTTTGGAGGCGGCAGATGTAACTCTTCCGATGGCTTCACTGATTGCCACATCTGAAAACGGAATAAGTAATATATCCCGCGGTTTCACCCGCGTAAGTCCCGATCCCGTGGGAATATCGGGATCAAAAGTAGCCTATAGCCTTCCTCAATAAACGGACTATCCAACACTGAAAGAATTTTTCAAATCGGACCAGTGGTTCCTGAGATTAACGCGTTCAAACCAACAAACAAACTCTTCCGCTTTATAATAGTAATAGATACTAGCTCTTGTTTAAACTACACGTAATACTTACACGGTTTAATTAAAGAATTTACACTATTTCACGGAAATTAAAATTACGCAACACATTTCCTCAACTTCCTAAAGAAATCGAAGTTAAATCCATTTTTTCGGTTTTAATAGCGTGGTGACTTTTAGAATTGTTTCAACGCTCAACGTCTCGAGACTTTTACAGGTGTCTTCTTCAGGATTGATCGAATGTAATAAACACCACGCAATTAAAAACGATCTTTAAAAAATGTCTTTAATTTCAACGGAACATCGCGAAAACAGAAGAAAAATCTACGTAAAGAATTAAAAAAAAAAGTTACATACATTTTGCTTTTTGAAAAATGCTTTCAAAAACTTTAGTACCCGGCGGAATTCAAACCCGCGACTATTGGTAATCCGAACCAATGCATTAACCGCTTCGCCACGGGTAGCCTTCCAGCCAGGTCAAAATTGACCTGGCTGACAGGTCGAACTAAAGTTTTTGAAAGCATTTTTTCAAAAAGCAGTATTCCTAAGTGTAGATTAACACTAAGAAATAATGTTTACATACATTTTTTATTTTATTTTGGTAGACTTACTTTGAGTTTGGACTCTTCGATATCCTCTTGTAAGTATTTGGTTCCGTACCAGGATTCTGTCTGCGTACATTTCTCTTCGAAACATCTGCGGAGAACATTAATAATAAGAAATGTCTGTGAACAACACACAGCGCCATCTAGCCCCGTGGTAAGCGACTAAGCTTGTGTTACGGTGACGAGACAACGGATATTATACTTATATTTATTTTTCTTTTGTAAATACATACATATATATTATACATAGAGAGGCATCCAGCCAGACCAGACACAAATATTTATTTTTTAAGCATAAATACTTACACCCGGCGGGAATCGAACCCGCAACCTTCTGCATTGCAGTCGGGCCTCCGCCCGATGCGCCACAGAGGCCGTCAAAAATGTTTATTCCGATTCGGAAATTACCGGTTGTATTTCAGAAACTCACATCAAAAATGTACAAAGATCTGTTAATTTTAATTTTATTTTAAAATCTATTTTTTTTGTCCCTATTTTTTAGAATTTTGAACTGTGTGAATAATGACTGTAGTATTATTTATGACATTTTAATTTTTTATTAATTTTAATACTATATTATTTTTTGTACGTATATTTTAGAATTTCGAATTTGATTACTTGATGACTGTAGTATTATTATTTAACTTTCTTTTAATTTTTTTATCTTATTACAATTTAATATTTTTGTATGGGTGTATATTGGCCTGAAATAAATGATTTTTAATTTAATTTAAAGGAAAAAGTAAATAGAGAGCTGTCAGTTTCAAATAAATTTTTGTTTACATTTTTGATGTAAGTTTCTGAAATAGGGTATAAGTGTAAAGAGACTTACTTAGGGACTATCCCGACTCGGACTTACTTAGCGACTATCCCGACTCGGACTTACTTAGCGACTATCCCGACTCGGACTTACTTAGCGACTATCCCGACTCGGACTTACTTAGCGACTATCCCGACTCGGACTTACTTAGCGACTATGCCGACTCGGACTTACTTAGCGACTATCCCGACTCGGACTTACTTAGCGAGAATCCCGACTCGGACTTACTTAGCGACTATCCCGACTCGGACTTACTTAGCGACCATCCTGACTCGGACTTACTTAGCGACCATCCCGACTCGGACTTACTTAGCCACTATCCCGACTCGGACGTTCTCCGGTGTAAGCAGCCCGAGCAGCTGGTCGATCAGCTCCGGTTTCCATTCAGACATTATGTAGTAAGCGGATAGCACATCTTCCATCGGGAATTCCTGCAACCAAATACACACAAATCAATTAAAAAAAACCCGGCCAAGTGCGAGACTCGCGCACGAAGGGTTCCGTGCCACTATTAAAATTGGGTACGGAACCCTAAAATGAACACTGGATCAACCAATTTGAGACCGCAACCTGAACGTTACAGTTTATTTAACCTTTGGCGCCAGTTTTTCTCCAGTCTCACTTTATGGCGTTAGTGGTCAAAATACATCGCGTATCGCACGTTACCAGTAGTCACGGGTTCTAATCCCGCGAAGCACGAATTTTTTGTAAGCATTTTGTTTGTTTCAAGAACCTAAAAAAAACTATAATTTTCTACCAATCGTTACCTCAAATGCGAAGTATTTGAGTAGCTCAAAGTAGAGCTTGCTTGTATCTCTGTTGTAGTACATTTACAGATAATTTTGTGAACGGTTATGCCAAAGTACTAGAGCAGGGGTTCCCTAACTTATTTGAGTCGCGCCCCCTTTCGACCATAAAAAAATCCGCGCCCCCCCTTCCTCCAGTCCAGATTATCAGGTCGGAGTAATAGGATCCCGTTTTTACCTTTTGGGTACGGAACCCTAAAAAGGATTCGATTACAAAATAAATTTATTTGATAAGTAGTACCAAATACGTTTAATAGCTCCCGTGAGGTTGGCGCGGGGACAATCCAAAGGCTGTTATGGTTTTATTGTTCAGAAATTCGCCCACTGAAGAATCAATATTATGTTCTTGACATAGGCGTCAATTTCAAACAATTTCATTGGTCGTATTAAACATTCTGAAATGCATTATCTCAGCGATCGCAGGTAGCTCGCGCCCCCCTGTAAATGTCGCCTGCGCCCCCCCTGGGGGGCGCGCCACCCACTTAGGGAACCCCTGTTCTAGAGGTCTAGGCGACCAAGGCCATCAGGTCGCGCTGTTCTTCCCACACCCACCGCTATCTATCTATCTCACCTGCAATATATGAACGTGCGATGTGACGACGCTGCGCGGCTCCTGCACATCCTTAAAGCGGAACTCCAAGGCCATCAGGTCGCGCTGTTCTTCCCACACCCACCGCTGGGCTCCTTGGATCCTCAGCATTGATATGTACTGGAATTTCATAAAAAAAAAATACAAGACGTTGCAGCGCCATCTTACCTCAAACTTAGAATAGAACAGAACAGAATAGAATTTGGGCCGTGTGTCTTTTATTGACAAAAGACACACGGCACAAATTATATAAAAAAAACCGCCCAAGTGCGAGTTAGACTCGCGCACGAAGGGTTCCGTACCACTATCACAATTGGTACAGAACCCTAAAATGAACACTGGACCAATCAATCCGTGAACGCAACACAAGCGTTAATTTTTTTGGCGCAAGTCTATCAGTCATCACTAGATGGTGTTAGTAGAAAAAATACATCGCGGTATCGTTGCGTTTTCATGTACCTAAATCACGTTTGTTGTATGGAAGCCCTTCTAAATATTTTTTTATTTTGTTTTTAGTTGTTGTAGCAGCTACAGTAATACATGTTCTGTGTGTGTGTGTGTCTAGTTGATAAAATAGGCAATTAATGTTAAGATTGTAGTACCTAGTCCATCCATACTAAAAGAAGAAACGACTTAAGGCCAATGACCTCTAACTACAAGAAACAGCTGATATTCAAGTTAATATTAAACTCAATATTTTACGAAAACAACTTCGTATTTTCAAAAGTCGTAGAACAAAAGTTGTTCGCCTTCACCTTTAGAACAATCCCTTCTCGGAGTACATTGTATACTTGTCTTGTAATATAAAAAATATATTATGCTCTTGCCTAGTCACTACAAATTAGGTTGGTGTGTGTGTGGGTGTGTGTGTGTGTGTGTATGTATGTGTGTGGGTGTGTGTATGTATGTGTGTGTGTTTGTGGGTTCGTGTGTGTGTGTATGTGTGTGTGTGTGTATGTATGGGTGTGTGTGTGCGTATACCTGGAAGACGAGTGCGATGATGTCATCAATATGCTGCACTCCGTCCTCAGTAAGATCCACCTGTACTCCGAAGAAGCCGAACCCTCGCGCGCCGATCCTGGTCCCGCCTACCAAACTATATACAAAGAAAGATACATAGATTACACTTTTTTGAGCATCCTTGATGGGAGCCCGGGGTCCGCTAAAACCCCAAATAATTTTGGGGTCGGCACAGTAGGTAAGTCATTATTGACTATACCTACTGCAAATAGGTTTGGCAATACTTTTACAGTCGGCCGCCTGCCTGACACCAACCCTCCTAGGGAGTTTACCGGCCACCGCGCGAGGAGAACTTAAGGTTTGCTAGTCTCCCTCAGAACCCTTAGTCGCCTTTTACGACACCCATGGGAAGTGATGGTGTAACCCTATTCTATACCGGGGATACACGGACAATACCGGGGATAAAAATTAGTATCTATATGTTTAAAATTTAATGTCCTGACTGATCTATATATCAACGCAGAGCCCAAACCGCCGCGACCGCCGGCCTTATCGCTCAAAGCGATTAGCAAAGATTATAATTAAACAGAGGCCAAGTACAATGAGTCTCGCTCATGAAGGGTTAGGTACCATTATCTATACAAAAAAAGTGTGGCACTCGGGGACTGCCGCGGCAAAGCTATTGCATGGCATTTTTTATCAACTTATGGAATTATAATTATTTTTTTATTTTGTACCACGTTGCCATGGTAGGTTGTAATGTTAGGTTTTTTTCGTTACAAAATTTCTTCATTTAAAGCTCAAAGCCCGCGATAAAAGCATAGCTTTTATCTTTAATAGCTTAAAATCCTTGAAAACGTTCCGCAACGTTGGTCTTTATTTTTTACGATTGACGCAACTAGATGGCGATAGTGGTAAAAATACATCGCGATATTGTAGAGATTAAACTTTAAAAATCACGTTTATTGTATGGGAGCTTCCCTTAAATATTTGTTTATTTTGTTTTTATAAAGCGGCCACAGAAATGGATCATCTTCTTAAAATTTTAACCGTCTAGCTATAACGGTTCATGCGATACAGCCTGGTGACAGACAGACGTCAAACAGAAAACTGAGTCTTAGTAAATGGGTGCCGATTTTTCCCTTAAAATACAAAATTTGCAAATAGCGGGCATGTTTGCTGATAGAGGCAAAATAGGGAGGTGGCCGATACCAATCTATCTTCTATTATTATAAAGCGGAAGAGTTTGTTTGATTGTTTGTTTGAACGCGCTAATCTCAGGAACCGCTGGTCCGATTTGAAAAATTCTTTCGGTGTTGGATAGTCCATTTATTGAGGAAGGCTATAGGCTAATTTTGATCTCGATATTCCCACGGGATCGGGACTTACGCGGGACGCAGCTAGAAGTAATATAAGGGTCTCACCTGTTGCACCATCCCCTAGCCTTCAGCGCTGACAGTAGACTCCCAGGTCCTTCGTGACCCAGCAAGTGGGAGAGATAATGTCCGGGCTAGAACATAACAAGCATTAGTTTTTTTTTTAAGGAAAAAATACGTAATATTTTATTTTTAAGTGCTTAAGCCTGCACTGGGCTTTCATAGAAATATTTTAAAGAAACAATACTTCTGCAAAAACACAATGCACGATAGACGCAGGCTGGATTCGAACCCGCATCTTACTCAAACCGGGAGCACTTTCAATTCTATTCTACATACTCACCCCACTCTTATAATGTTTCCTCGTATCAGGTATGGGGAAGTCAATCGACAAAGATCTTAAATCCTTCACCGGGGTGCAATATGCCCTTTTCCGCCTCCGTTCCGGGGGGAAAGGGGAATCGGGCCAGTAGGGGGGCGAAACGCCACGGTCCGGGACCAGCGAGAACAGTGGGACCACTAGCGACTCCAACTCGTCCAGAGATTCTGAAAGTAAATAAATAAATATTACATAATGTTACACCAGTAGTTCCATAAGTGGGGGGGGCGCCCCCCAGGGGGGGGGCGCAGAGACTTTTCCAGGGGGGGGGCGGGCCACGCGGGATCGCTGAGAGAATGCATTCGAGACTGCTCGATATGACCGATGAAAATATTTGAAATTGACGCCTGTCAAGAATCTTTGGTACTACTTACCAAATACCTTATGTATGGCTTTGTAAAACTTCAATGAGCAATAAGAATACTCATTTTGTTATTAAATCTTTTTTTATTCAGACCTGATAATCCGGACTGGACGGACGGGGGGGGCGCGGATTTTTTTTTATGGTCGAAAGGGGGCGTGTCTCAAATAAGTTAGGGAACCCCTGTGTTACACAATCTAGCCCCAAACTAAGCACTAGGTTAGCAGCGATTTAACTCTAACCCTAAACAAAGTGATCTTTCGATAGAACCCCCTGAGTTCAATCGAAAGAGCACTTCGTATAGGTAAGATTGTAAAGTATTAATAATAGCGGAAGGTGATACAGTGTAACAGTGTTTGGGTTCTGCGTTGATATAGGTATAAGTCAGTCAGGACATTGAAATTGAATTTAAATAGATAGACTACATAGTATATGAACAATTACTGATAACCGCAACTAAATCGGTCGAGCTGTATGGAGATAAATGGGAACATTTAATTGCGCACAGACAAACAAACAACCTCTCACCCTAAATGCATATACCTTCTCGGTTCCATCGCGCCGTCATGGGTATAAATCATACTTATCTATACTAAAACTAATTAATTACTAATCTATCCTAAAAAACACTTATGTCTTAAAAATCGCAATAAATCACGTTACTTTTATTATTTTAAGCATTTAATCAGCTTTAATCCTCAATTTAAAATTAAAAAATAAATTTATTTCCAAATTAATGTGTACAAATTAACTTAAGTCAAATTTTGATTTAAATCTAAATTACACAAATGCCTGAACTAGGAAAATCCTGTATCTCAGGCGAGAATGGCAGACAATAGAAACTAAAATTATCACTTATAATTAGAAACAAATTGAAACTTACTAAATACTATTGGTTGGTTGGTATTGGTTGCTAATTTGAACCCAAATAGTAAATAGGTCTAATCTCGATATCGGATAACTCAATCCCGGGATTGTAATATCGAACTTTTGCGTCCGAGATCCCGGAATTCATGCCCTAGACATAATAGTTTAAATTGTTGGGTCTTAGGGAGTTTTGTTTGAGACGCCTTGGTGAACGCGAGGTCCAGAATTTTATTTTCGTGAAACCTAGTTATTTCCGTGTAAATTGATTAGTTTTGGTGGCATAATAATTAATTAAGTTTCCTGAAAGATAACGAGTGTAGTGAAAATAAAATAACAGTGCCGAGCACGGAATTATCGCGTTACAAACAGATGCTCACATGGAGTTGCAATAAAATTCGCCACCTTTTGTACATTCCTACCCGCATTGTTAAAATTCTAAATGTCACATTGTGTTATATTCACGTGATATTGGCCCAAATTGCCCTTAAATGCTGGCAGAAAGGCCATAACTAAACTGAATGCTTCTCACCTTTACCAAAGACGACCAGTGTCATAATATTAGAGCTGTACCATTTCTCGTGAAACTTGAGCAGTTCGTCCCTCACATTGATCCCTTTTGATCTCGGGATCGTTTCCAACGTATCTCTGTTGCCTGTAATTAACAAAAATATTTTTATCAACGTTTTTTGTGAGTGTTTACCACACTAGGTAATAATGCTTTTTGAAAAAATGCTTTCAAAACAGCAACATCGCTCTTACGGTGAAGGAAAATCATCGTGAGGAAACCAACATGTCCTAGGACTCACCACGGTCCGAAGACATGGGATATTCAGTGTTTTCTATGTTTCATATGTATGTATTTACAAAAAAAAATAAAAAAATATGTAGTATATACGTTGTCTAGTACCCATAGTACAAGCCTAGTGCTTAGTTTGGGGCTAGATTGCGCTGTGTGTAACGTCGTGCAATATTTATTTATTAAAAACTTTAGAACACGAGAAAACGCTTTCTTAATTTCGGCTTGGCGGGAGGCTTACCCGTGGCGTAGCGACTATCGCGCTGGAACGGAATACCAGTAGTCGCGGGTTCGAGTCCCGCCGGGTACTAAAGTTTTGAAAGCATTTTTTCAAAAAGCAAAATATATTTTTTTTATATTGACTAAAAATACTCAAGTGTGACTAAAATTGTATAATTTGAACTAAACTAGTGAAATTTTAATTAAATTTAATCAAAGCTAAATTAATTTTACCCGACAAGACTAATAACTACCCAAACTTTACTTAAAATAAGGGTTCCGTTTTTTGCCATTTGGCTACGGAACCCTACTGTTCGTAGCTTGACTAAAACTAAATAGGTGAGTGACTTGACCAAAACTGAGTATGACCACACTAACATCAGTACCGATATTTAAGTACATATATTAAGTACATATAGTACATATTTGAATTTCGAATATTTAAATTAAAATATCGAACGGCCATAACTTCTGCAAAAACACAATGCACGATAGACGCAGGCTGGATTCGAACCCGCATCTTACTCAATCCGGGAGCACGACTTGACTAATTAGTCTACTGGCGTCGGTGACTCATACGCTGTATTTTCGCAAGCATTGCTTCATCTATTACAACTTAGGCATGCCTATCCCGATGTCGTTTCTGTCACAGAAAAGCTTTCTGATTTGTTGTTTGTTTGTTTCTGATACATTCCATATTTTAATTACGAGGAATTTCAATCTGAGACATTTTAATTCATTCATTTTTAGGTTTCATGATTTTCGATATTTTTTTATACATTCGATAGGATAATCTAAAGTTTTTAATACATTAGAATGACATATCACATCTTAGTCAATCCTGAGGAAGGGACCTGTAAAGGTCTCGAAACGTTGAGCGTTGAAACAATGCTAAACGTAATAAACACCACGCGATTAAAACCGAAAAATGTATTTAATTTTAACTTAAAGTTGTCTAAAACTGGACTAGAACAACTCAAAACTGACTAAAATCTGTTTAAACCTGACAAAAAACTTCCTAAATCCAACTAAAACTATCCCAAACATGAATAAAACCTTCTCAAGCCCGACTAAAACCTTCCCAACCCTGACTAAAACATTCCCAAACCTGACAAAAACCTTTCTAAACCTGACTAAAACCTTTCCAAACCTGACTAAAAACTTCCCAAACCTGACTAAAAACTTCCCAAACCTAACTAACCTGTCCCAAACTTGTGATACGGATGTGTCGGCAGCGCCGTGGCCTTGTTCAGCTGGTCCAGTCTCCACGTGTCTGAAGACATGTTCTTCTCGTGCTCAGAGTTGACGGCGCTCAGTTCCCGGCCGGTAGCGGCCTCCGTGAATAGGGGTGAAATGAAAAATTGCGCGAAACTGAAAATAAAATACGATAAAAGTCATTTTATTCTGTGGAACAAAAACATATCAATTTATTTTAAGCTATTGCATAGCTTTTATTGCGGGCTTTGAGCGCAGCCACCGAATCAAGAAATTCCGTAACGGATCTTTTTTTTTTTCGATGATGGTCCTCCACCAATGGAAACGCCGAGTTTTTTTTTAATTCTTTCGGTCTCAGACGGATATGGCCAATTTGGTGCCGAGAGTTGTAAAAAACACATGTTTGGCAGTTCTTAATTCAAACCTAAGATTAATCGACTCGCGCCCTCTGCCGGGATCAAAAGTTAGTGTTCCTCCTAATTGGTAACCATCTTGTAATTGGTAATTTTGTAAAATTTTGTATTTGGTACCACAAGGTTACCAAATACAAAATACAAAAAAAATATTCTAGAAAAACATATCTCTTAAATTGACGACCTCTGTGGCGCTTCGGGCGTATACCCGACTGCATTGCAGAAGGTTGCGGGTTTGATTCTAGTCGGAACAAGTATTTAGGCTTATAAATAAAAATGTGTGTCTAGTCTGGGTGTCTCTATGTATTTACTAAAGAAAATTAAATAAGGGGATAGAAAAAAAAAAAACCGGGTTTCACCCGTTTGCCGAAACGTCAAGGTAATTAAAAACAATGATTATCTATAACGCGATCTAGACCCATGTCTTATAATAATGATGTAATAAAACTCTGCTCTTACGGTGAAGGAAAAACATCGTGACGAAACCAACATGTCCAAACTCACCACAGTCCGAAGACAATGGATATTCAGTGTTTTCTATGTATCATATGTATCTATTTACAAAAAAAAAGAGTATAATATGTATTATATCCGTTGTCTAGTACCCATAGTACAAGCCTAGTGCTTAGTTCGGGGCTAGATTGCGCTGTGTGTAACGTCGTGCAATGATGTACCTACTTACATGTCTAGAGCTTGCTCTAGATGCGGCGGCAACACATCGAAGTAGTACGTCGTGTGATCAGACGACGTAGACGCGTTGGATGACCCGCCGTGTTCCGACAGAAACTTGTTGTACTCGTTCTCCTAACAAGTCATTTCATAGATTAGATCAGCCATTCCCAAAGTGTGTCTCTGTTAAAGCTCCGCGAAAGAACAAGAAAAACAAAACTTGAGAGGTGTCAATGGACACCCGGATGGAACGAAGTTCCTGTCTATTAGAGAGAGAGAGAGAGAGAGATTGACGTTTAATTTTGATAGCTGTCATCCAAAATGAAGAACTTGGCGAGCTCTATCACTTATGCTAAGGAAGTAGTGGTCTGGGGTCAATAGTTTCCGAGATATTGACGTTCTAAGTTTGACAGCTGTCATCCAAAACGAAGATCTTGAAGAGCTCTATCACGTCTTATGCTAAGGAAGTAGTGGTCTAGGGTCAATAGTTTCCGAGATATTGAAGTTTTAAGTTTGACAGCTGTCATCGAAAATTAAGATCTTGACGAGCTCTATCACTTATGTTAAGGAAGTAGTGGTCTAGGGTCAATAGTTTACGAGATATTGACGTTTAAGTTTGACAGCTGTCATCAAAAGCGAGCTCTATCACTTATGCTAAGGAAGTAGTGGCCTAGGGTCAATAGTTTCCGAGATATTGACGTTTTAAGTTTGACAGCTGTCATCTAAAACGAAGATCTTGAAGAGCTCTATCACTTATGCTAAGGAAGTAGTGGTCTGGGGTCAATAGTTTCCGAGATATTAACGTTTTAAGTTTGACAGCTGTCATCGAAAATGAAGATATAATATTTTTTATTATTTTATACCACGTTGCCATGGTTACCATGGCAACCGTGGGGGGTGTTAGGTTTTTTTCGTTACGAAATTTCTTCATTCAAAGCTCAAAGCCCGCGATAAAAGCTATGCAACAGCTTAAAAAGTATCGTTACAGCTTTTGGTCTTAATTTTTTCCGTCTAGCCCCCTTTCGCAACGCGCGATAAGGAACTTCGTTCCAAAAAACTAAAGATACCGTTCCTAGTCGCGCCAAATGAGACGATAAAACTGCGTCTAGCTGACGCACTAGCCTTAGTCGTATGTCGAACCGTTGCCGCGTGAGCACGTGCTGTCTCACTGCGATTATCTTGTTGAACCAATCAGAATGCCTTCTTGCTCATTTTACAAATGCCTGAATCATTCAGGGAAACAAAAAACATTTCACGCGTAATTACTCAAATAATAAAATATGTTTAAAAAACTCTTTCTCTCTCTCTCTCTCTCTCTCTCTCTCTCTCTCTCTCACTCTCTCTCTCTCATAGAAAGGAACTTCGTTCCATCCAGGTGGATACACTGCAATAACTGGGTATAGTACATAGAGAGCTCAGTGACAACTAGGGCATGAATCTCGGGATCCCGGGATATCGTAATCCCGGGATCTCGGACGCAAAAGTTCGATATTTTAATCCCGGGATTGAGTGATCCGATATCGAGATTTGAGCAATTTACTATTTGGGTGTAAATTAAGGTTTTTAGCTATATTTTTCCTCATGGAATGATTGAATGGAACTATTAAAATTAAACCCAAATTAGTCTACCCCTGAGGAAGAGATCTGTAAAGATTTAGAAGCGTAGGGAATTGGTAAAATGTTTAAAACAATGAAAGTTACGTGATTCATTGCAATTTTTAAGACAAGTATTTTTTATACAAGCTCACATACAAAAATTTTCTGCTAACATCATTTTAGTGGTGCGCCTAGAATTTGGCGCGAAAGTTAAGACACTTTCGGGTTTAGGCTATTTGTCCGCCATATTTCCAAAATGATGGGGTGGACGGCCCTCGGGGTAACTTATTTACGTAATGAAACCACTAGAGTCTTAAATATATTAAATATTTTATATTTAACACATTTTTATTGTAATAAATTCGCCTTTTTAACGATTTCTAAAATCCAAGTATCAATCCCGGGATCCCGGGATTGAGCTCTTAATATCGATATCGCCCCGGGATTGAAAACCTTCCGATATTGCATGCCCTAGTGACAACACTAAAGGACCAGGAACAAGACGCAGCGAGCGAATTGGGAAGAGGGAAGTTCGATATGGACGCCCCTAACTGTCATCACCTCCCCGCAATCTCCAGTCTCGTGAACAAGCCAGTTGAAATTACTGGCGAAATATCGAGCTTAAACTTAAACAGTGTAAATACCCCGTAATTTAATAATATTTGAAATAAACAGTTTTCGACAAAAAAGTAGCGATGCTGAAGCAATGTTGAGACGATCAAGTTATAGAATACGTGAACTGGATGTGTGACTTACCTCTGGATATTTCCCAGTGCCGAGGAACAGCATGTGCTCACAGAAGTGGGCAAGTCCTGGCAACTCATCAGGATCGCTCAGGTATCCTATGCAAAAATGAACAAAAAACATAACTACATATTTATACATCTGTAGCCTGTAGCCCGCCGTGCGAATGTCCGACTGCAATGCAGAAGGTCGCGGGTTCGCTTCCCGCCGGGTGCAAGTATGTATGGTTAAATAAATATTAGGTTCTGGTCTGGGTGTCTCTCTATGTATGTATGTATATATTATTATTATGTACGTATTTACAAAAGAGGAATAAATCTAAGTATTATATCCGTTGTCTAGTCACCGTAACACAAGCTTAATAGCTTACCACGGGGCCAGATCGCGCTGTGTGATGTTTAGGGACATTTATTTATTTACGTATGCTTGGAAACAAATGAGGGAGACCTTTGCCCTACAGTTGGGCAAGATAAGTTGAATAAAAAAATATATACAGGGTGAACTGGAGGCATTTGTCTTGATTTACCGTACCATGTTTGTTTCCAAGATTTAATCTTTATAAGCAACACTATCGATCGGTACAATAATATAGGATGTTTATTTTTTTTGCAAAAAGACAAGGTTCGATTCCTGGCTAGGGTAGTGATATGCCATTTTAGTTTTTGTCAAAATCGGGGACGCAACTCCTCTCAGCATTATTCGCTATCTCTTATAGTTCAGGATATCCCCCTGAAGGCCCGTTTAAATTTTTCAACCTGTATAAAATTAACTAGCAGCTCCCCGCGGTTTCACCCGCATAAGTCCCGATCCCGTGGAAATATAGGGATCAAAAGTAGCCTATAGCCTTCCTCAATAAATGGACTATCCAACACCGAAAGAATTTTTCAAATCGGAACAGTGGTTCCTGAGATTAGCGCGTTCAAACAAACAAACAAACAAACTCTTCCGCTTTATAATAGTAATAGAATAGATAATATCTTACCAACATTGACATCAAGTGCGGCCGCTGACTTGTCAGTGTTCGGATCGCTGACAAGAAGAACCTTCAAGCGGTTTGACAGCACCAATCCTCTGAAATTTACATCATTTTAAGTTACCTGATAGCCGTTGTTAGATCAAGTTAGAGGCCTTAGGGTGACCTGACAACTCTAACACTAGGTGAGACACACCACAACACGAAAAATTAGTAATTTACTGCATTCTGGGATGCTATACTGCTCATCATTCCGAAGGTTCTCATCAGATCTTCAACAAGATTTTATGGGACCAACTCGGGACTCTCACCTTCCAAATAAAAACAAATTGTTATCGAAATCGGACTTCATATTAATTCATACTAAAGCGTAACTATTATCCACATACATACCAACTGTTATGTATGAAAGTATGTAGGTAGTAGAAATAAGGAGGTTGATAATATAGGGTAGAGTAGACAAAACAAATGTTAGCTAGTTGGAATGACGCGATTACGAATAAAGCTTGGTTCTGTGCATAATTAAACTGATTTTATTAGCTGGCCATTTTTCTCACTTAGCCTCACAATTGGGCCATTGTGCTCCTCACCTTGTTCAGGGTGAGGAGATGAGAAGCTATTGCTGACATTTTACTGAAAACACGTTTTATTTTAGCTAGCACGACTAATTTTCACTTTTTCTACGCCTATTTCCGCCATAGTTCACAAGTTTGCCACCAGGTGGGGCGAGTGACGCGAAATTCCGTTGAGAGCGGTCTCGACATTTTCTTGCATTGCGTTGTTGAACATCGCGCTGTCAACACGTTGACTATACTTTGTTCTAATTGGTGGAGTATTTCTGTTGCAGATTACTTTTACTAAATTGAACTTAGCGGCTGGCAGACACCGGACAGGAGGCGACAGCGACATCGTCGAATACATCGAGATCTGCTTCAACTCGTAGTTCGGACGGTACCGAAAATTCGAAAAGAGTTTCAGCAACTCCAACCGAAAATCGGACTGTTCTGAATCGCGCGCACCGAAATTTCTAGACGAGTTTCAGCAACTCCTATCGAAAATCGGACGGTTATGAATCGCGCGGACCGAAATTTCGAGAGGAGTTTCAGCATCTCCTTACGAGAATCGAACGGTTATGAATCTCACGCACATCAAAGATTTTCAGCATCCTATCAAAAATTTGTGTCGCAGAAAAAGGTCACGTGAGTCTAATCATGCTTAACACTTAATTGTTCTAATTCTTGCATCTGAAAAATAAGATTTTTCCGTTACTACCTACCCTACAACGGAAAAACAATCTGTAGACTCACTAACATACAACTGATAAAAATACGATTTTTCGGGTATACTTACCCTACAAAATTTTTAGATTTTTGAAAACCGGTTTGGATTGGTATTACTGTAATTACGCCGAGTTTTGTTGAGCTTGAAATGAATAACGACTTACGATTTACAAACTCAGTTTAACGGCAATTGAATTTGACTGATAAATATTGATATTTCTAGATTAAGTAAATTCATTTTACCTCGAATTAAAGTCAAACAACTATTTTCATGTTTGAAATCAAATAGTAAATTATTTTAATCTACTTGATTCGAAATTGTTTAGCTTTTTAAAATAACCGCCTGGAGGTTATTTAAGCCTACCTTCAACTTTTAAAGCGCGAAAATTCTTACAAAATGTTTTGTAAAAATTGAATATTATCTCACATTGTATCCATATCTTACGTAAATCTATTTTAATATATCCATCGGAACCTTTGAAGTCCCGACAAAATTCAACGAAAAATTTCCCTGGATCCTAGGATCCCAGTTGAAAAATAGCAGTGTTTTTAGTGGTACAAAGACTTCGACTTTTTGACTAAAAACCGTTAAACCGATAGCAGTTCCTAAACATTTTTCAAATGGATTATTGAATTTTTTACAACCTGGTGACTGGCTAGAAAAATTAGATCTGTCTCAAGCATAGTTCTACGTAAATGTGAGTTAATTAATAGTGTGGATTGTCACAGATGGTATCACAGATGTAGAAGTTTCGAATAATTTTGTTTATTACTTCACGATGAGTAATTTTTTCACCCAAAAAGCTGTAACACACATTGTGTGAGGATCATCTTATCGACCTCCTTTTGGCGATCCTAGGCAGGAGTATATGCTCATATACAATACATACTGCAAAATATAGCTGCACCTAAAATTCTTTTCAACAATAACATGACCTACGTACTAGATACTATTTTTTTTAAGAGATATGTAATATTGAGAGTACCTACAACAACTACACTGTGATCTCGAGAGGAGCTTCACCAGCTTTGATCGAGTGTGTGCCTACCGCAGAGGAAAGCACTTATATTTCGAGAGTTTCAGCAACCATTTCAGCAGCTTCAATCGAAATATAAAACAAAATTGCCGACCACAAAGATCTCATTCGAGAGGAATTAGATCAGGTTTCAGAGGCTTCTAATGATGCAAGTAGTTCCACATGTGCTTCACGATCGAGAGGACAACCGAGGCAGAGTGAGGCAGAGTATATCCGAGGCAGAAGCATCATTTTGTACACAACTATCACACAATACCTGTGGAAAAATTGTAAGTACAGTTTTCTATAATCATCTCCCTTCTGTACGGTATCTTTTATGATAATATCCCCAACTGTGCCCTAGTTACAGTTGGGAAGCACTGATGGACCAATGTCAGTCGGGAGTATGGAACAAAAAATATTGACTTTTTAGCTTACAATAACAGCATATAGCTGTCATAGCTTGCATTCGAGGCAATAGGTTTCTATTTATTCTCGTTATTTGTCTTACACTGCCTATGAAACACTTACATTCTTGTAAAACGAACGAGGTACGAGATTTAAAAAGTGAATACACAAAGCTCGCCTGCTTTTGTCACTTATATATTAATTGCACCTAGAGTTGTTTTAACGTCTTGGTTAATTCAACTACATTGACAAACCGTCTCGCGTCAAGGAAAACCGCAGAGACGTTTGTAAAATATATTCCATATTTTGTCTAGCAACAAAACATATAGGCTAGGTATATTCTGATCTTAACAACCACGCGTAGTACCCTTACGTGACGTTGGATATCAGAATTGGAGCTGCCCACTATTATAGCGCCTTCAGCAGGCGGTGGCTCAAGCAACGCTCGGTGGTGAATATTATTTTTGTTCCTTTGTTACTCATTCTTCGTGACGTCGGATGTTAGACGAAGCTGCCGAATATCACAATGCCTTCAGCAGGCGGTGGCTCAAGCAACGCTCGCTGGTGAATATTATTATTTTTTCCCTTGTGACTCATTCTTCGTGACGTCGAATGTCAGACGGAGCTGCCGAATATCACAATGCCTTCAGCAGGCGGTGGCTCTACGAACTTCGGTAAATATTTTCTTCCCGAACCCCGCGAACGTCATTCATCCTTCGAGTTCTGATTTATCTGCTCGGCTATTTAGCTGCAGCATCTGGTAGCGCCTCGGTGCTTCAAAGCTTTTGAAGAGTCGATCTCGAGAGCAGAGCCCTCAGTCGGCCATGCGAGATTTCAAACCTTAACGAGACGCTCTGATCAACAACGACTTACCTTATACTTTCTTAGGTTCCTGTTGGAATTTTAACGGATTGTCAGTGGGATTTTATCTTAAACGGTTACACAACCGGCTTACCGCACTTTTTCTTAAAGGATGACGTCAGTTTTTTAAGCTTGTTTTAACTCGTTGGGTAAAATACGACACATGTCTTATTTGAAGCCTGAAATAATAGGTCTGGTTAAACTTTTAGCCGATTTAGACTTTGGACATCTACCACTTGTAGAAAATATATATTTGATATATTTGTGCGATTGATACTAGACTCAATCGCACTGGAACCTAATGATTAGACATCTTGGGATCTTCTGGTGATTATAAATTAGCAATTAACTTCCCTTTTTCCTTTAGAAACGCGTTGGTCCTCGCGAAACTTTTATTTTTCAATACCTAAAGAGTATTGAAAAATATTTTTTCATAGATAGACGAAACAGACTTGTTTTTGTACGTCAAGAAAACAAAAAATGGAGGGGGGCAAAATCACAACTTCACGCAACGATTCGCTTGCCAATTCTTCACCAGACTGCACGACAATTATTAATGTCGTACAAAGAACCCGTTTTGTCAACAGTGTAGAAATTGGAATGTTTCTAAAATCGAATCGCACTGGATCAATTTCGTCTAATATAACTTTTAACTCCCAGGAAGGCGATTGCGACTGCGTGTTAATCGACATACCCATGTAAAGTCTTGTTTGCTGTGCACTCAACAGTGCTAGACTTGTCGCGGGAAAGATGAATAACAATTATCATGGGTTAGTGGACAATTCACACATGCAATTCTGTGCGAATTATTCCCCAAATATATCCGTTTTATTTACAGAAGTATTTATGAAAAAAAAAAAAAAAAGGTGCTTCTAGGTTGGTCATTGGGTAAGATTTACTAAGAATGATTCTGCAGGTAGGTTATACACCGCACCGCAAGGCACCGCAGAAGTACCTAGATGTTCCGCGATAACATAATTCAATTGGTAATGTAAAGTTCCAATATTTGGCTATCAAATGGAAATTGAATTACTGCTGCTTTTCTTTATTTTTTTATTACTTAATCAATTTTATAATCAAATATTCCCTTAGGTACTTGTCGTAAAGTATTAGCTAATGTTAATGCATTATTTTTTCCTGACGTTTACATCGATGCAAAGATTTAATATCATTTATCATCTAATAATTCATGTTGAAATATTATAGCATTATCTATTCTATACAATAAATGCTACAGTACTGGGTCTTGCTAGAAAGATTGATAATAATTATATTTATTTATAATGTAACTATTGGCTTGCTTGGTCATGTCTATCTAATTTTAAACAGTTTTTATCAATACATATAATTGAGTATTAGATTACCTATTGAAAAGGTACTAATAGCTTAATGTATTTAACTATTTTTAGCTGACAAAAACTTGGATAAGACATAAAATATCGATTTTTAGCCGACTACATCAGTATTGTTATATATATATATATTGTTCGCCTAATATAACTACCCACCAGGTGATACCAGACACTTCTCATCTCCTCACCCTGAACAAGGTGAGGAGCACAATGAAAGGGTTTTACCTTACCAATAAAACCAGCATTGTGCTCCGAGCCTTGTTCAGGGTGATTTAGATTGCTACCTGGTGAGAATCAATGACAAGAAAATGTCGAGACCGCTCTCAACGGAATTTCGCGTCACTCGCCCCACCTGGTGGCAAACTTGTGAACTATGGCGGAAATAGGCGTAGAAAAAGTGAAAATTAGTCGTGCTAGCTAAAATAAAACGTGTTTTCAGTAAAATGTCAGCAATAGCTTCTCATCTCCTCACCCTGAACAAGGCTCGGAGCACAATGCTGGTTTTATTGGTAAGGTAAAACCGTTTCATTGTTCATGATTTCTTTGAGGGATTAAGGAGTAAGGCGACACAGGAGCCTACTCTGGTATGGCGAATGTCCCATGCCTTTGGACCATGGTGAGTCCTGGGACATGTCGGTTTCCTCTTGATGTTTATCTTCACTGTAAGTGTGATGTTATTAGCACACATAACATTACTTAACACTAAGTTACAATACAAACAATATATAGGTTGAATTGAACCCTTCTCCTTCTTTAATCATCATCATCATCTGAGCGTTGTTCCCGGTTGCATCTCTCTCGAGAGCCCGGGGGATCTCCACTTCGCACGATCTTCGGCATCCCGTGTAGTGAGGCCATTTGCACGCATATCCGATCTTACAACGTCAAGCCAGCACTTCTCCTTCTTTAAGGTCAGTTAAAAAGTAGATGAACTTTACCTGTATTCCCTCTTATCTTCTTGCGACTTGACGATGTCATCATATCTTTTGACAATGTTGTTGGGTGAGCCCGGGCCGGCGGGGGAGTGTTGCGGAGGGCTGGGCGGCTGGCGCGGGGAGTAGTGGGTCGACATCGAATACCGACGAGCTGTGCAAACACTGCCGAGAAATTATAGGTACATTAATTTCTAGTTTATTCAAACCACACGCAGAGGATTTTTAAAAACATATATTTTATCGTGTTTGTAAAAAAAACTGTATGACTAATAAATAATGTCTGTCTCTAATAATCCCTACTAATTCAACTAAAAATATGAATTAAAAAAGGAAAATGCTTTTCAAAATTCTGCACCCGACAGGATAGAATGCATTAAGTTGCTCTGACTTGTGTATGGAACATCAACGGACTGAATACTGGCGGTATTTGGTTGTTCAGCTAGTAAGGTTGCAAACTACCTCCTAATTCTACATGTTAGCCTAATGCACTATGACATGTTCCTATGTAAGTGCAGAAAGATTGATCAAATATTTATGTGAAAACAATCTCAAAGGCTCAAAAATCGAGGGTTATGGTCCTGGTTCGTGGATTTTAGAGATCATGACAACGAAAAAGCATAAAGCTTTAGAACAGGTAATGCAAAACTGCAAAAGTACGTATGAAATAAGGAACTTATTAGGACGTACTAGACTAAATATATTGACTACTTACCTTAAAACAGATTTACTGTTCAAAAATAGGGCAAAATTATATAGTAATTCACAAGGAAAACACAAAACTACGACAGAAAATGCATAAACATAAAACCTAACCTATTGTAGGTTGTTCGATGGTAAAACGTTGGGGAAAACGAATGAAGGCCTAAGAAAAGTATTCCCCTGGATGCCAGCTTGACCAATTTAACTTATTCAATAAAAATAGTGGCTTTGATAACTTATTTTTAATTAAAAATCTGTTACGAAATTGACGACTCAGCTGATTGACAAAAACTTGAAAGTGAGTGACTAATTGAATAGTTCTGCGTTTTGATCAAAGTTCAACGAGTAGTATTGCTACAATATTTGGTCGGATTATATTGTTTTAAGGTTCTGTACTCAAAGGTTAAAAACGGGGCACTGTCCGTCTGTCTATCTGTTACCAGGTTGTATCTCATGCATGAATCTTATTAGATAGACAGACAGTTAGAATACTAAAAACAATAATACATATATGGATTTAAGTGGGGTCACGTTTGATAAATGGGAATTCAACAAACGTTATTTTTTTGAGATCGTGGTACGGAACCCATCTTGCGAGAATCCGACTCGCACTTGAGCTGTTTTTCCACAGACAGAGCTGTCAAAAGTAAGCTCGATTTTGATTGGCTGGCTGTAATGGCTGCGTTCACATTTAATTACTTTTAAGGGGCGTCCAAACGATTAATCCATATACTAATTATGATGACACTGGTCATTTTCGATGCATTTGAAAAAGAAAAGTTATGCTTATTTGAAAAATATTTACTTACTCTGTGATAAATTGATGACGGAGGTATCGAACGCACCTTTTTTTGAATGACATGTCTATAAAACAGCAGCATTTTTTGCGCCTGTGGTGTTTCCCGCGTACACCTAATTCCAACTTTGTAGCCCGGTAATCTATAAAATAATATGATTAAATCCAATATTTATACGGAGAACTCTGTGATTAGTAGGGCGGTCACTTTGGTGGACTAACCAGTGCTTACCTACCTTACCCGTGGTAGTTAAAGCCTGAATTCCATTCCATTCAAGAATCAAAATTGTTTAATGTTTTGTATGAAAGAATCACTGACCCACTAATAAACTGGCATACAATAATTTAAGTTATGTAGGTAGTATGTAGGTTACTTAATCTAAAGTATTTTAGGATGTTATGTAGGTAGATAGGTTACTTAATCTATAATGCTGGAGTCCCCCAAGGATCAGTACTCGGTCCCATACTGTATACCTTGTACACGGCAGATCTCCCTTTATCCCAAGACGTCACCACGGCAACATTCGCTGACGATACCGCAATACTGGCGAGCCATGAGGTCCCGGAGGTTGCAACTAGAAAACTGAAAAAAGGACTTAACGAAATCCACGAATGGCTGCAGAAATGGAAAATAAAAGCCAGTGCCAACAAATCGGTCCAGGTTACATTCACGCTAAGGAAGGGAAATTGTCCACCTGCTTTACTTGGCGACAGTACCCTACCACACGCAGATAGTGTAAAATATCTGGGGCTACACTTCGATCGCAGACTAACCTGGAAACAACATATCCAAGCAAAAAAAGAGGAGATGAACATCAGGCACAGGAATTTGTATTGGATGCTAGACAGGAACTCAAGGCTAGCTCTGGACAATAAGCTCCTATTGTACAAAATGATCATCAAACCTGTCTGGACCTATGGCATACAACTGTGGGGTACTGCCAGCGACACAAATATTGCTATTTTGCAAAGACAACAAAATAAAATATTAAAAACAATAGCCAGCGCTCCATGGTTCATAAAAAACTCGGAAATCCACGAACACCTGGCGATGGAAACTGTGAAAGATGAAATAGGAAAAGCTGCAAGGAGATACCAAGACCGGCTAGCTAACCATCCAAACAGACTAGCTCGGCAGTTGATGGATAGACCCTATAACCCGCGTCTAAAGCGTAAAAATATACTGGAGTTGAGAGACAACTGACTCCTACACTATGAGCAGAGAGCCTCGATGAAGATCTCGCTCGCACGACATCAACGCACTGAACGCACCTGCTCATAGTCCAAGGACTGATTGCAGAGAAGCCCAGAGAAAAAAAAAAAAAAAATGATTGCAGCTATTAATATATTTTATGTTTATTAACTTTCTACGACTCTCTTCCTCAGTTTTGGTCCCCGCGATACAAGTTTCACTTAGTGCAGGGGCCGCCGCTGTTATACTTATACTTAAGTTAATTTACACATTATGTTGTAGACGTAGTTATTAAAGGTTTACTTGTGATTTATTATGGGAGTAAACATTTATTTTTATACGTTCAGTATCACGGGGCTATGAAGCCCCGGACTTTTGGAAGGCGTGCGTGGAACCGAAGCCAACACGTAGAGGCCCTATTCAATAACAATTTTACTTACAAACTATGAAGTGGACATGCCGGCGGTTATCTATCCCTGTCTGCACTATAATATAAATCCTACTTCCTATCCTACTTCCTACTTTAATATTATAAACGCGAAAGTTTGTATGTATGTCTGTATGTATGTGATCTTGTTACTCTTTCACGCTAAAACTATTGAACCGATTGCCATGAAACTTGGAATATAGATAGCTGGAGACCTAGAATAATTATTCAGGCGACACGAGACATATGGTAGGTTTATAGATGTTAACATTTTTATAACATTATGAATTCAGTCGATAATCGCTGTTCTTTAATTTTTACGTCATCAATAAAAATGTTAGAAATTAAAAGTACGAGATCTATAGCTGTGGAATTGGGTATAGGTATTACCAGTTTGTCTGTAATCGACGATGAAATCAATTAAAGGACGATGTATACCTACAGACCGGGCCGTGTCCGGGCCGGGTCGGGTACGTGCTACTTTGCCGCGGTTCGTGCTGTCTTCATACAAAAGTAGCCCGTCCCGGACACGGTCCTCCAATATAAAAAAAAACCTTAGGTACCTAATAATAAATAGTTACCTAGTAAAACTGTTAAGCAGCAAAGTAATGTGTAGGTAGGTATACATTTCAGGTACTCCAAGAATCTATTTCCGAGCGTAACGGCACTTTTTAGGGTTGTGGCCCTTTTACTAAGACTCCACTCTTTAACTGTCGGTCAACTCTATCTCATGAACCGTGAGAACAGTTTAAATGTTCACACATCGTGTATTTCTGTTGCCGACAACAATTACAAAAAAAAAAACGAAAAAAAATAATAATCTAATGGGGCTTCCATACACCAAACGTGATTTTTTGTGATATTGGTACGGAATCCTTTGAGCGCCATTTCGACTCGCACACTTGGCCAGTTTTTTTAGATGTTTACGTTCCGTTTCTTTAATAATTTGACTTGGAATGATATCATATATTTCCCCTGAATTTATTTCTTTTTCTGGAAAATGGAACGTAATTTTAGTGACAATGACATTTGCCAAGGTGCTGCTAGCTCTACTATCAGTAGTTAATTTTTGTAACTTTTGAGACTGTCATACAATCAAATAATAGATTTAAATATTTCAGTACAAACGTGAATTTTTTAACTTCTTCATTCATTCATTATAAACGAACCCCTAGTTTATAAAACGTAAACAAAAATAAATGAGAATTTTCTTCTGTTTTCGTGATGGATAGATGTTGGCTGTAAATTCGTTGAGCGTTGAATTGAAACAATGCTAAAAGTAATTAACACGACGCGATTACAACTGAAAAATGTCTTTAAAAATAAATTGATAAAAAAACATGAATAGATGTTAGTTTCGTGGAATGTAATAAGTAGGTTATCAATATAATATACAATTATTAAAGGCTGCCTTCGTTTTTTACAGTTAGACCGAAAAATGAAAAAAGTTAAAATAAATATTAAAATAATAATAATATATACTGGACGTATAACAGATAATAAGGCCCGCAGGGCACCTTGAGGCGAGGTGTCGGGGAGTAGCGACCCCGCGGCTTCCCGAGTGCTCCAGGGGGAAACAACCTCACCTCCGGCTTGCCTTAGTTGGCTGGTTGGAGTGAACACTGACGAGGAAGCAGTCCCCCGCCTTTGGCTTGCCTTCACCGGCTTGTCAGAGTGGAGTCGCGAGAGCAGAAATGCTCGGAGGATGGACACCTCACGTCAGTGATGAGTTGGCCCACTCCACAGGATTACCTAGGATGGTTTAAAATCCGGTGAGGTTTTTAGCCACTCACGCCCCTGTTGCCCCCTGGCTGTAATTTGCTCGGCTTAATTAGGGTGGCCCAGTTTGTGAGTTGGCGAGTCTCCGCCTGCCATTTTTACATGTTTGTTGAACATTGTTACGGCAGGCGCCATAGTCTCCATAGTTCCCCTTAGTATCCAATCCACCCATCCAACCCATTTTCATAGCCCAAGTAGTTTTTACCCGTGGTGTTCACAATAGTTCTATCCAAACCGGGGGTTGTCCTTGGTTGCATTTTATAGTGTAGACAGGGATAACCGCCGGTTTGGTGTCCATCACAAAATTTAAATTAAAATGTTACTAAAACGGGCCTCTACGTGTTGGCTTCGGCCCCACGCACGCCTTCCAAAGGTCCGGGTGCTCCATAGCCCCGAGTATCCGTAATGGTAACAACAAATAATAATAATCAGCGAGTGGCGTCGTTTTCCAAGTTTCCTTAAATAAATACACAATTATAGTGATCTTATACAAGGTGGATAGGACGATATCACATTAAACAAAACCCTGGGTTTTTAAAATGTGTTTGAATTATTTGGAATTGTATAATTAATCCGAGAACTGAAATTAAAAAAGTAAAATTTTCAAACAAACTAAATATCCTAAACAATTAAAACCAATACGAACACCATTTGTAATTTGGGTTCAATAACCTGCCAACGTTCAACAGTGTAGTTACGTACGTACCGCGGCCGCCGCCCCGCGCCCGCCTGGGCCGCGGCGCGCGCGCGCTCTTTGGTAGGTACCTTACATCTTCACCACCGAAAGATCAACGGTTCGAGTAGGTAGGTATGTAATATCATAGTATGCAGGAATTAATTATAATCACAGTCACAAAAGGTAAGTAGGTATCTACTGGGGTTAAAAGATTGAGTTTTTTGTATCCATTGGACAGCTTGTACAATAACCCGACTGTTGGTGGCGGTGGGACATAGGACAAACTCGAGTATTCCCACTTCCCATACCGTTCACGATGCGTTTTACGGAAATTACCGCATTTTTCAGTAAATTAATATCATGTACCCGTGGTAGCTATTCAATAGACGTGTAACCAAATCGAGGTACATAATACCATACCTATTTTGTTAGTCTCACATGAATGTGTCACAAAAATCACAATAACATTTAATTTAACGCACTAATTAAGTTATTTATTATTACGTAAACACAACAAACACATCGGCGCGGGCGGCGGCGGCGCCACGGCCGCGCCGTCGCGGGCGGCTTCACTGCAGCGCGTGCGACGCGACGTCACAGGTTGAAACCCGGGGTCCTACTGAGTGACCTACTTACTAGTACTAATTATCTTCGGACCTTGTATGTTGGAAAAGGATAGACATACTTTTCGGCGATAGGATAAGTTCCGAACACTACACGATTTGTTTAATGAAACGATCGCCTTATTAATCGAACATAAGGTATATTATAGAGTGACAAATTATTAGAACACGAG
Source organism: Idaea biselata (assembly GCA_958496205.1). NCBI lineage: Eukaryota > Metazoa > Arthropoda > Insecta > Lepidoptera > Geometridae > Idaea > Idaea biselata. Next base: position 13,143,835 of record OY292406.1, read on the forward strand.
AGCCCGGTAGGTGCGTGTCAGTACCAAAGGCTGCCGGTCGTTAACCCCTTGGTGATGTGTGGTATGAAAATACATCGTGTTACTAATTTCAAAAATGAAAAATAGTGTCCTGTGCCGAAACTACTCGACCGATTTTAATGAAATTTGGTATTTAGACTGGGAACGTGTGTAGGTATGTCCAGTTCAAAAAAATGTGCTATTATCCTCTCCGCCTTGTATACTGTGTGTGTGTGTGACTGTCATCAAACTCCTTCAATCAGATTAGGTAGGTAGGTACCAGTGACAGGCCAAAATATGCATTGTTTCATTTCACCATGCCATGCATGTTATACCTACCTACGTCTCGCTCTGCTGTCACTACTGTCGGGAACTCGTACAATTCGTACATTTTCAAGTAGGTATACTAACTAAATTGATAAATAAATAAACATTATGCATTAAACTACATTATGTACCTATACATTTCACGATAAAAAAAATAAACATAATTATTTCATTTCGTTTAACGCATTCTCGCCAAAAATCTCGTTCAACCATCGTTGCCAAATTCAGTGTGTTGACAATAACAATGAAAATAGCTCGTTCTTGCTTTCCGTATTTATTTTTTAGGCACTTTTAAATCGGTAGGTGCTGGTAACTCTCAACTTTTTCAGCCGGCTTTGGAGGGTTTGATGAAAGTTGGTAAAAATGCGTAAAAACTACCTTTAACCTTTTTGCAAGTGTTTTTTCTATCGTTTTTAGCTGTTTAAACAAACCATACAACGAATGCTAGTTGATAAAGTCACCGGGTGAGGTAAAAACCGCATAAATTTTAGTGTAAATTGGTGTTTGTATACTTTAGTCTTGTGATTAAGTTTGTAAACAAAACATGTTTTAGTTGAAATTTAAGTGTTGGTGTAGCCATGGAGCAATGGGAAGCTGCATTGGAGTCCTACCAGCATCCTTCAGACGTCAGGGAGTTCAGCAAACTGCTGCAAGTGGCGGGAAATGTATTGAAACAGGACCTTGCCGATTTTGAAATAGGTATTGTTATCAAAGTTTACGGTCGTTCTGATGAAAAAATGGATGATAAAACATTCAATTTAATATTATTATTCTCATTTGCCTGTACGAGCTGCGTGCTGAGCTTTGTAAAAAATTAACTTCGGCAGTGCCGGCATCCCGTCAACTTTGGAACCTAACGGACTTTTGCGAGACGACGGCAAGAGACCCGATGGAATGACTCTCGTTCCTTGGAAGATGGGTAGGCCCCTAGTTTGGGATGCGACTTGTGTGGACACGCTGGCTCCTTCCCATCTTCCAGTAACCACGGTGCGGGCAGGAGCTGCCGCTGATAAAGTGGAAAACCTTAAACGGCACAAATATAGTCATCTAGATAGGGGTTACATGTTTGTGCCGTTTGGGGTGGAGACTTTAGGTCCGTGGGGGCCGGCCGCTCTGGAGCTGTACAGAGAGCTAGCTAAACGTTTGGTGGAGGCATCGGGTGACCAGAATGCTGGCTTGTATTTTGCCCAATAAATAAGTATTTGTATACAACGGGGCAATGCAGCCAGTATTCTGGGCACTTTTCCCTCCACCAAAAGTTTAGCTGATTTAGATTTATTTTAGTTAGTTTTATTTTAATCAGTTTTAGTTTTAATTTAGTTTTTAATTAAGAGTAGAGAGGAGAGAAGAGGGGTTTCATTGAAGTGGTTCCAGGAATATCTGACGGGTAGAAAGCAATCTGTTAAAATAGACAACCTTCTTAGCGACCCAAAAAATATCACCTATGGAGTACCGCAAGGCAGTGTTTTGGGTCCGACGCTATTCTTACTGTATATCAATGAACTCACATCTTTGACTCTTGAAAATGCTGATATTATAAGCTACGCTGATGATACCGTCATTATTTTCCACGGAGATTCTTGTTCTAAGTGTTTTTATTATGCTGAGAAGGATATGGAGATTGTAGCCAATTGGCTCTCTAACAATCTGCTATCCTTAAATGCGGCTAAAACGAAACACGTATGCTTTCACATCACGGCAAGATCAGCTCCCCCTGACACCTTAAATATCAGAATCCATAAATTGCAATTCTAGCCCTGATAATATGTCGTCCTCAAAATGTAGTTGTACTCATATAGAAAGAACTACAAGTATAAAGTATTTAGGAATATTGTTAGATGAGAATCTGACATTTAAATCTCATATTGCTGCTTTAGCTAAAAGAGTGCGAAAGTTAATTTATGTACTGGGTAATCTTCGGGATGTAGCTGATAGGGAACTTTTATTCTCTGTATATACTGCCTTATGTCAGTCACTTCTTACATACTGTATAGATGTTTGGGGTAGCGCTGCAGCTTCGCATCTTATAACTCTTGAGAGAGCACAAAGAGCAGTACTCAAGGTAATGCTAAGAAGAGACTACCTTTATCCCACATCTGCGGTTTATGCGGAAGCCGGGGTTCTTAGCGTCCGACGTCTGTATTTGCTTAAAGCAGTTACAGCAATGCATAAACAAGTGCTTCAGAACCCTGATTTAATTGACGTGACAAAGAGACGCTGGTACAGCTATGCTGGCCCCAGTGGTAGGACAGTGTTTTCTATGCGTTTTCCGGCTCGCGCTTTTCCCTATCTATTTCTTAAAATGACTAAAGAACTCCCAGACCTTAAAAGCTTCTGTTCGACTCGGGATGCCAGGCTCAAAGTAATGGATCTTATTGGTAGCTGGACATTCGAGAGGACTGAGGCCTTTTTAAAGCACTTGGTCTAAAATTTTGATGGGTACACACGCTCTTATGAGACTGGAGGATGGAATCTTGGTTGTGTTTGGGTTCTGTGTTTGTAATATTGTAATGTTGCTTATATCTGGGTACTGTATATGTTTTTATCACGTATAATTACTTGAAATATTTTACAAGGAGAAATACATCATCAAAAATCCTCCCATGACAGGATTCGAACCTGTGCCAATAGGAGAAAGAACGACATCTCATGTCGGATGCGTTAACTGTAAAGTTAACCATCCGAACCAGTCAATAGTTGTAAAACTGTTCTGGTAGATGGCGTTCAAACCGAGCCTTAGGCGGTAAACAAAACAAGTGAGAGATCATAATCATAAATTCGCCATGACACGTGGGTTCCCGTGTGGCGCAGCGGTAGCGCACTCGCCCGGCAAGCGAGGGGCACAGGTTCGAATCCTGTCATGGGAGGATTTTTGATGATGTATTTCTCCTTGTAAAATATTTCAAGTAAAAATGCCTTGAGCAATAAAAACATAAGAAATATTCACGTATAATTAGTTAGTAATTGCTAAGATACTTTATTACTTTTAGACACGAAGCCTAATTTAAGCTCAAATTGTCCGATATCTTTAATTCAATGAATCACCGATGTCTACGATACAGGCACTTAGCCTAGTGTAGATGTCATAGTTAAGCATCTTTGTAATTGTGGACTATTTAATAAAGTTATTTTATGTTTTTTTAATTTTAATTATGTTTTATAGGTGTTTGGTTTCATTATGACATAATAAATGATTACAAATTAGTATTTTTTACATAGATCTATCTTGTATTAAACCACAATACAATAAATTATAAAATTATTACAACTTGTATAAATAATTCTGTACTCTGTATTTAAATATTTATTCGGTTGTTCGTGCATATGCATAATAACATTGACTTGATCTCTGGTACTCTTCCAGACTGGTACCTCTGCACGTTACTCCACGAACCAGCTCAGCTCCTCAATACCATCAAATCCAAGAGATCAGACGATACTTGGTCGAAACCCATCGGAGATGCCTTCAAACTGCTCACTGAGCTGGCGGAGAAGCTTCCTCGCAGAGTGGAGCCTTGGATCGAGGATATAGTGCAGGTATTCATTTGAAACTGTCTTTCAGCTGGTCAGCTCTCACAGGTAACCTAAAAATGTCTTTCAAAGTCAGTTAGCCATGCCATGTTCTAGGCTTAGTACGCACTTTAATTGAACGCCTGCGTTTGCCCGTAGGTCTGAAACCGCAAATAAATGTAGCTTTCTATACAAGCCAACGCATTAGCGTTTTTTTAAGTGACTGAGTTTGCGTGTTGATACGCAGTTCTGCGTTTTCAGCTATTCATAAACCGCTTGCGTTTAATCGCAGTGCGTTTGAAGCCAATCAGTGTTAATTTCCCTCTTTGTCTTAGACCAGTGAAATCCCCCTGGACGCTAGGACCCGCGTGTACGCACTGGGTTGCTTAACCGCGTGCGTGAAGCGGCGCGCGTTGCACGCGAGGAAATATATCGCCGCGTTGCAGGATACCAGTGCGTGTAAGGCGCCCATGGCGGGTTTACTTGGTGAGTTTTAATATAAGTATCCGTTTTTTAATTTCAGACTACGATCTGACGTTTTGGTTCTATGTATTTGACGTTTTTGTCTTCAGGAAGATGTGTCAAAATATAGTCTACAATTAAAAAACGAAGAATAGGTGCTAACACTACGAAATTATTTACCAACTAGCTGCGTCCCGTGGTTTCACTCGCGTAAGTCCCGATCCCGTGGGAATATCGGGTTTAAAAGTAGCCTATGTTACTCAGGGTGAATGTAGCTTTCTAATGGTGAAAGAATTTTTGAAATCAGCACAGTTTTATTTTTTGGGTTTATTAATTACAAACATACAGACACACACACATTACAAAAATACAAATCTTTCCTCTTTAAGTATAATATTAATGTAGATATCTGTAGATAAATAACATTTCAATCTTGATGAAGAGAACTGTTAAGGTCTCGAGACGTTGAGCATTAAAACAATGCTTATAGTAATAAACATCACGCGATTAAAACCGAAAAATGAGTTTAATTTTAAATAACAGGTTCTACAAATCTCATTAATTGGATTTAAAATGTTTAAGTTTTTATAGTTGTAGGTAGGTAAGTACATTAATGGTCTTTAATGTAATAAATTTGTAAAAATATTAAATTATATAAAAGAAATAAAAAACTCCTTGCGTTTTTTAATACCTACATATTTAGCTAACTAGAATAATAAATCATTGAATCTCAACAAAACATCGTACCTAGGAACTATTTTCTTCTTGCGAATAAATAAATAATAAATATAATAAATAAATAAATAATTTCTCCGAACAACACACAGCGCCATCTAGCCCCGTGGTAAGCGACTAAGCTTGTGTTACTTGAATAGGTTGTCAACTAAGCATGAAGCTAGCCTAGATAGTTTTTAGTAGGTAACCTAAATAGACTTGACGATTTTAAACTCTCACGATTTTCAAAACATAATTACATTTTCCCGGGGCTAGTTCGCTTTTTTTTTACCTATTTTCTTACCATTTCGACTATATTACAATAGTCTTGGTTGCGTAGACCCTAAAATTAAGTAAAAATAAGCGAATACCTACGTCCCGAGAAAATTGAAATAAAACTTGATAATAAAAATGAAGAATAGTTTATTTTACGAAATTGTTTTGATGCAATAAACTATTTTGTAAGTATGTAGGGATGATCTGGTCTCCTACAATCCAGCAGAGCAGGTGTGCGCAGCGGGCAGCGCGATTGAATCAGTGAGATCACAGTATCAAATGAAAGAATTCCTTGCTCATAGAAATATGCATTTACTTCAATAAGTACACAGCCTATGGCATCAATCAATATACGGATAATTAATTGGATTACAATAGCAAACTGACAAAAGGTGTCCACCATCACGGCTTCGTTATAAAAAAAGGGGCGAACAAATCATGCTACGATTAAACAAGACAAACGTCACAGATAATAAGATGCAATGCATACAGCCCATAGAATAGCAGACTTTCAAACTTAATATATTTTTCATTTTCATATTTAAAACTTCATACTCCATATTGAATTAGCAGTTCGGGTAGACTTTTTTGTACCTTTGTCACAGAATACATAGGTACCTAATAGTACAAAGTTTGGTTAAATAAAAATAGTTCGGAATCAAATTCAAATTATCCCAAAAGTTTTATAAGATTCCATTCAATGTCTATAACCTGCGGAATCTGTATAGACAAACACAAATATAGGGAAAAGTTGCATTACAAAATTACTGGCCACGATTGGCCACGAAGGCTTAAGAAAATTAAAAAAGAAAATCAATTTTTAATTTCGTCTTGCTTTAAGTTTACTGTTACCATTTCCTTACAAACGTAATACCAAAATAGAATTATAAAAAAATTAGTTTTCTACCTTAATATTAGTATTATTCGGATTAAGATTTTACTACATTATCAGGGAGTTTCATAGACTACTTTTAATCCCGATATTCCCACGGGATCGAGACTTACGCGGGTGACACCGTGGGTAGCAGCTAGTAGTATGATAAACGTCTGTATGATTCACAGGTGCGATATGCGAGTTTCACCCGGAAACAATAGCCGACGATGCTGTCAACATTTGGCGAATATTCCTCAACCTTCTGGACTCCAATAAAAACACTGTAAGTTGCACTAAATCAGGGTTTCTCAAACTTATTTTGTCTACCGCCCACTTTGAGAATAAATTATTTTGATTTTTTAAGTGTTTCCTACAAGGATAATTGATTTATTTGAAGAAATGTTTTACAAATAAATCAATAAATTATTTTTTAGCGCAAATGGCAAGCGAGGGGCATGCTGGTTCGAATCCTGTCATGGAAGAATACATTTGTCATAATTTTAGACATTTATGTTATGTAATGGCGTTTATAACGTAATTTGTCTTTAAATAACAATAAAATTATAAGTTGTTGTGTAACGTTTTATGCCTTTCGTGTTTATGACAAAAAAGATTATACGATTTTAAACTTACATGGTTGTATGTATACACTACAAATATTATTGCATAACGGGGTATTTACCATGTTTTAACTTGTTTTTGACGGAGCTCGATATTTCGCCCATCGAGCTCCGTCAAAAGACAAGTTAAAACATGGTAAAATCCCGTTATGTAATAATGTTTGTAAAACAGATTAGGTCAGACGGATATCTTACCTACCAATAAAACTTTGTCTATGAGACAATACTGATTTTCTCTTCTTTCCCAGGATACTGTAATCAGCTCAGTACTACAAGGCATATCGGGGTTGTTCAAGCATTTCGGAATGGATCTCCCGGTGGTCGAGTTGACCAAGTTTTACGAGAAACTGTCCAGGAACTATATCAAGATATCCAAGTGTGAAACCGGTATGTTTACCTAAAGCTGATTGTGTACTGCGCTGCGAACTGCACTAACTTAGCTTAGCTTAGCTACGCATAGTCGATACAGTGTTTAGGGTTTCCTTACCCAAAGGGTAAAAAAGGGTAAAACTTGGTAATAACGGACCCTTTTACTGGGGATTTCGTTGTCTGTTTGTCTGTCCGTCTGTCACCAGGCAGTTTCTCATAAACTGTAAAAGCGAGACAGTTGAAATTTTCACAGAAGATATATTTTTATTAGTAGATACATGTAAGTGGCCTGTTGTTTATATTCTTTTATACGTTACTAGCTGCGTTCAACGGTTTCACCCGCGTAAGTCCCGATCCCGTGGGAATATCGGGATCAAAAGTAGCCTATGTTACTCAGGGTGAATGTAGCTTTCTAATGGTGAAAGAACTTTTGAAATCGGTCCAGTAGTTTTTGAGTTTATTCATTACAAACATACAGACACATATACACACACAAAAATTCAAATCTTTCCTCTTTATAATATTAGTGTAGATTGTGCATCGTTGACTGAAATAAGTTAGCTTAGCTTAGCTTCGCATAGTCAAGATAGTTTTTAGGGTTCCGTACCCAAAGGGTAAAAACAGACCCTATTACTGGGATTTTGCTGTCTGTCCGTCTGTCACCAGGTAGTATCTCATAAACCGTGATAGCTAGACAGTTGAAACTTTCACAGATGAAGTATTTCTGTAGCCGCTATAACAACAAATTAAAACAAAATACCTGCAATAAATAAAGGGGGCGGCTCCCATACGACAAACGTGATTTTACACGGTAAAACGCAACTTTAAGCTCGATTTCTTTTTACCACTGGCGCCATCTAGTGATAAATATATATGCAAACGTGCGTCATCGTTGCCTTCACTGATTTCGCATGGAGTTTATTTTAGGGTTCCGTACCCAATTGTGATAATGGTACGAAACCTTTCGTGCTCGAGTCCGACTCGCACTTAGCCGGTTTTTATTAATACATGTGCGTTAATTATAAATATATTTTTAAGCTATTGCATAGCTTTTATCGCGGGCTTTGAGCGCGGCTACCGAATCAAGAAATTCCGTAACGAAAATAAAACCTAACACCCACACTAATTAAAAAAAAAGCACTCGGGGACTATCGCGGTAAAGCTATTGCAAAGCATTTTTTATCAACTTACGCAATTATAATTATTTATTTATTTTGTACCATGGTAGGCGGAGTGGGGGGTGTTAGGTTTTATTTTCGTTACAGAATTTCTTGATTCGGTTGCCGCGCTCAAAGCCCGCGATAAAAGCTATTCAATAGTTTAAAAATGCTATGCTTTACCGCGGCAGTCCCCGAGTGCCACACTTTTTTTTTATTACAGTAGTGGTATCCATACTACAAGCCTACACTGACCTCTTCAAACAAGTGTTATCCCGCGACTCTGCCTTGCGCATGTACATTTGGACACCCGACTTGGTTCGCGTCGCGCCAAATATCTATAGCACCGTGGGTAATGAATTGAACAAGGAAGAGATGTTGGTATGTATGTCTTACTTTTTAGGGTTCCGTACCTAAAGGGTAAAAACGGGAACCTATTACTGAGACTTCGCTGTCTGTCTGTCCGTCTGTCACCAGGCTGTATCTCATGAACCGTAATAGCTAGACAGTTGAAATTATGTATTTCTGTAGCCGCTATAACAACAAATACTGGAACAGAATAAAATCAATATTTAAATGCCATGAAACGTTGGTGATTTTTAAATTTAAAACGCAACGTAAGCGCGATTTTTTTTAACCACTGGCGTCATCTATTGATATACTGCCGCCAGTGGTAAAAACAAATGCATTTACGGTTTTTTAGGGTTCCGTACCTAATTGTAAACTAAACAAAAAAAAAAAGTAGGTATAACTATATATAACAATATAAAACATAACTATTCCTATTTTTTATTTATTATTGTGATAACGATACGGAACTCTTCCAGCGCGAGTCCGGCTCGCACTTGGCCGGGTATTAATTTTTAGTTATAGACTACTAACAACGAAAACGTCAGATTATAGTCTGAAATTTAGAAACGTACCTTGCAACCTGTTTTCTTTTTGTTTCCAGAAAATATTATTAAACGAAATTGAACCACAGACACAGAATTCCAACGCGTCCATAAAGTATACTGCGTTGCGAATATCTCACGACTTACATAGAAAGTACAACGTACAGACTGGACCGTCCCATTTGGATGTGTATACCTTGGAATTTGATATGAGGAACGAAGTCTCTTATTACACGTGTGAAGCCGTATGTATTTGCTAGTTTAAAGTGCTTATTATTATATAGATTTACACTGCATTTTGGGGTCGGTAATATAAACCGAAAGGGGGTTGTTCTAGAGGTCTAGGCGAATAACTTTTGGAAATTATAACTTTTAACCGACTTCCAAAAAAAGGAGGAGGTTCTCAATTCGTCGGGTTTTTTTTTTTTTTTTTTTTTTTTTTGTGTATGTTCCCCGATTACTCGAAGATGCCTGGACCGATTTGGATAATTCTTTTTTTGTTTTATCGAAAATTTTAAGGTCCTTGACCTGAAACTTTTAGAAACATCGGTGATATTCAAGTAAACTCACTTTTTTCAAAAACTGTTGATCCCGAACACACACAAAAACAAATATTTTCTCTTTATAATAGATTATATTTCCATTATATTCTTAAAAAGTCATATTTTTTTTCTTAATTTCAGATATCATATTGCATAGATTGCAATTTACCAAACAGCGAGAAAGTTCTGCAGTCCGCCATTTTGTTTTACGATAATTTACCAAAGAATAAGAGAAAAGATATCGTTGTGAATGGAATCTTGAAAGCTGAAACTGAACTTATGATGGTGAGTGTACCTCGGTCGCGTTACGTGACGAATTCTGTACTTTAACCTCTATATCTGTGTCTCTCACACTTTTTAAACTTACACGATTTTATTAGACACGGGTCAAGATCGTGTATAGATAATCATTGTTTTTTAATTACCTCGACGTTTCGGCAAACGGGTCACACCGGCCGTGGTCGCGAGAAGACTGGAGCGGCGAGCTTCGCTTTCCGTCAAACGGGTAGGTAATTTTACAACTACCCTCCATTCCGCAATAAGTTAAATTATTATAAATTAATTTATTTATAATAATTTATTAATTTATTTAAAAAAATAAATTAAATATTATAAATAAATTAGGGCCGCGGTACCTAGGGTGTGACCCGTTTGCCGAAACGTCGAGTTAATTAATAACAATGGTAATCTATAACACGATCTAGACCTATGTCTAATAATAATAATCAGTGTGTCTGTCGTTAAATCCAGTCAAAAAAAAGTAGCTACCATTCTCCTTTCTATAGAGAGACTAGCTGACCCGGCAAACGTTGTTTTGCCTTATAAATTATAGATAGTAGCCGATTCTCAGACCTACTGAATACGCATATAAAATTTGGTAAAAATCGGTCGCGCCGTTTCGGAGGAGTACGGTAACTAACATTGTGACATGGAAATTTTATATATTAGAAGAAGAGGATATACTGCAGTCAGAGTAGCCAGGAAAAAGTATCTTCTTTGTTAAAAATGTAACGTACCAAAAGCGGCCTTATCGCTAAAAGCGATCTCCTTCAGTCTTTTCAATCTTTTCTTGTTTTCAACATGATATTCGTTTTAAGCGACATTAAACTATATCCCCGACGGGCTCTCATCTCTCCTGCCACTATGTAGAGATATAGTGCAGTCAGAGTTTCCGGGAAAATGACTTTCTTTATCAGATATATAACATAGGGACAATGGGTGGGCTTATCGCGATGTCTTCCAGGCAACCTTTGTTCCTTCTCTTCTTTTCAACATGATATTCGTTTCAGGCGACATTAAACTATATAATAACCGAAAGTTGTGAACCCGACGGCCTCTCATCTCTCCTGCCGCTATGGAGAGATATACTGCAGTCAGAGTTACCGGGGAAAATGACGTTTTTTGTCAAATACGTGGAGAATTTTGTATTTGTACTCGATATGTTTCTTGGAGGGGACGAAAAGGTGCGTATCCTGTCATACAATATACAATATTGTATTATAGACTATTTTTTGGAATATTTAAAATTTTATCACGTTAAAATCTATACTAATACTAGCTGACCCGGCAAACGTTGTTTTGCCTTATAAATTATAGATAATTAAATTTTTCCTGAATTTTCTTTGCTATAAACCTCACGGAGCCCGAGACCTTTCCAACGAATGCAAAACCGTGGAAATCGGTTCGTGCGTTCTGGAGTTATAGCGTCAGGAAGGAAAACCCGACTTATTTTTATATTGTACTAGCTGACCCGGCAAACGTTGTTTTGCCTTATAAATTATAGATAATTAAATTTTTCCTGAATTTTCTTTGCTATAAACCTCACGGAACCCGAGACCTTTCCAACGAATGCAAAACCGTGGAAATCGGTTCGTGCGTTCTGGAGTTATAGCGTCAGGAAGGAAAACCCGACTTATTTTTATATAGTTGTATAGATTATAAAGAGGAAAGATTTGTATTTTTGTGGGTGTGTGTGCGTGCGTCTCTGTATGTTTGTTTTGAATAAACTCAAAAACTTCTGTGCCGATTTCCAAAATTCCTTCACCATTAGAAAGCTACATTCACCCTGAGTAACATAGGCTATTGACCCCGATATTCCCAAGGGATCGGGACTTACGCGAGCAAAACCGCGGGACGCAGCTAGTGTATGTATAGTAATAGTATAGTATCAAAATGTATAAATATTAATATTTTTGTAAGTGTGTGTGATATGTTTCTAACTCCTTCACGGAAAAACTACTGAACCGATTGGGATGAAACTTGGTATGTAAATAGCTGGAAATCTGTATCAACACAGACTATTTTTATCCCCATATCCGATCTTTTTAGGGTTCCGTACCTAAAGGTAAAAACGGGACCCTATTACTGAGACTTCGCTGTCTGTCTGTCTGTCTGTCCGTCCGTCCGTCCGTCCGTCCGTCCGTCCGTCCGTCCGTCCGTCCGTCCGTCTGTCCGTCTGTCACCAGGCTGTATCTCATGAACCGTAATAGCTAGAAGGTTGAAATTTTCACAGAAGATGTATTTCGGTTGCCGCTACAACAACAAATACTAAAAACGAAATAAAACAATTATTTAAAAGGGGCTCCCATACAACAAACGTGTTTCAAAAACTACAAGTGAATTCTGGTACGATGTGAGGTCGCTTCTGATTGGTCAAGTCAAATCGAGTTGGTCATGGAATTCAAAATGGCTGCCCTATCTATCAAATATACTAGTCTACCTTCACTGTCTAAAGAGTTTCTTATAAGTTTCAGATTTTCTTTGAGTCGTTTGTTGTAAACCATTTTAGGGTTCCGCACCCAATTGTGATAGTGGTACGGAACCCTTCGTGCGCGAGTTTCGCACTTGGCCGGGTTTTTTTTCCTTTTTTACAACAATAATATGGTGTCTGATGGTCGCCATTTTGAAGTAGGAAATACCTACCTCATTTGTGAAAATCGGTTTATGAGATACAGCCTGGTGACAGACAGACAGACAGCCGAGCGGAGTCTCAGTAATAGGGTCCCGTTTTTACCCTCTGAGTACGGAACCCTAAAAATTGTCATGTTAAAAACTATCATCTTCCTCATTTTTCTAGAATATACCAGACAAATTGAGCAACTTTCTCTCTCTAACATCCCACGTATTCACTCTAACGCCTCCCGAAGATTACACGGCGGATTATTCCGCGCTAGTTTCGCGCAAAATGGCGCAATTGGGCGCGGAATGTGGAGTCGTTGTGCCACTGGTGGCGGTCGTTAGAAGTCTCATGTTCCATTTGGATGGAGATAGTCACTTGATGGAGGTTCTTGGGGTAAGTTTTCTATTCAATTCATTTATTGTCTGTAAGTCCAGGATTACAATTTAGTTCTTAATCTATCTATCTATTATCTATCTATCTATTATCTATCTATCTATTATATATGTATCTATTATCTATCTATCTATTATATATGTATCTATTATCTATCTATATATCTACTATCTATCTTCTATCTATTATCTATCTTCTATCTATCAATTATCTATCTATATATCTATCTTCTATCTATCTATTATCTTCTTTTATAATATAAGGGGAGTTTGTTTGTTTTTATGTTTGTTTGTGTGAACGCGCTAATCTCTGGAACCGCTGCTGGTCCGATTTTAAAAATTCTTTCAGTGTTGGATAGTCCATTTATTGAGGAAGGCTATAGGCTACTTTTAATTCCGATATTCCCACGGGATCGGGACTTACGCGGGTGAAACCGCGGGACGCAGCTAGTACATAAATAAAATCATTAATTACATTACTAACGACCACTGTAGTAGATGTATTTAACAAAAAGAAATGCATTATTAAAAATCCTACCGTAAAATTCGTAGGTACCTATATTTCAAAAAATGTGTGGCGGACGCCCACAGTACGTACTAGATGGCGTTACTAGTACGAAATCCTAGTTCTAATTTCAATAAGTCGTAGAACAAAAGTTGTTCTTTTTGATGTAGGAAACTACAACAAAATCTGCTAAGCACACAATATTAATATTTGCGTCGTGACGGGAATCGAAACCGCAACCTTTAGCTTCGCAAACGGGTCGTCAAACACAAAATCTAGGTACCAAATATTATGTTTGTTTACCAAATTAAGGTGAGGTCTAGCGTACTTATTATTATGTACTAGCTGCGTCCCGCGGTTTCACCCGCTTAAGTCCCGATCCCGAGGGAATATCGGGATCAGAAATAGCATAATATAGCCTTCCTCAATAAATGGACTATCCAACACTGAAAGAATTTTTCTAATCGGACCAGTGGTTCCAGAGATTAGTGCGTGGAAACAAACAAACAAACAAACTCTTCCGCGTTTTAAAATTTGTATAAATTAGTATAGATGTATTACATAATAAAAGAAAAATAAATATAAAGTATTATATCCGTTGTCTAGTCACCGTAACACAAGCTTAGTCGCTTACCACGGGGCTAGATGGCGCTGTGTGTTGTGGCAGAGACATTTATTTATTTATTTACAATTTCAGATGTTGGAAATAGAAAGATGCAAGGATGAAGCCTTATTGTGTGAAATGAGCTTAGCTTTAGCACACGCACCGAACAAATATACTAACTTTGACAGAATATTGATAGCTTTGGAGGTATGTAAAGTGTAGAACCGATTTCAATGGGATTTAGATTAAAAATAGAACATATTCAAGAAGAAATTTCATGTAATTTACTTACTTTTTTCAAATTTCAGGTAATTTTTTCAAGGAAAGATGCTGAACCTACTACCTTGGATCGAGCTTTGATAAAACTAGAAGATATTTTAACCACTAATCATATGAATGATGGTCGAATTCATTACGTAAGTAAAGTACCTACCTACGTTACTACGGATTTGTAAGAGTTGCAGGTTCAAATCCGGGATTATTCTCATAAAGATAGACTCTAAAAAACCGGCCAAGTGCGAGTCGGACTCGCGCACGAAGGGTTCCGTACCATTATACAACACTATACAACATGTTTTGTTTTGAAAGGTAAATTGCGGTTTACGATTTATGGCGTATTAAAAAAAACTACTTACTAGATTTCGTTCAAACCAATTTTCGCTGGAAGTTTACATGATAATGTATATCATATGTTTTTTTTTTAAGTTTTTATAAGGGGGGGGGGGGGTGACACACATTTTACCACTTTGGAAGGGTCTCTCGCGCAAAAAAAAAATGATATTAGAAACCTTAATGTCATTTTTGACAAGACCTATCCATAGATACCCCACACGTATAGGTTTGATGAAAAAAAAATGTTGACTTTCGGTTGTAAGTATGGGGAACCCTAAAAATTTATTGTTTTTTTTTTCTATTTTCGTGTGAAAATCTTAATGCGGTTCATCGAATACATCTACTTACCAAGTTTCAACAGTATAGCTCTTATAGTTTCGGAAAAAAGTGGCTGTGACATACGGACGGACGGACAGAAAGACGGACGGACAGACAGACATGACGAATCTATAAGGGTTCCGTTTTTTTGCCATTTGGCTACGGAACCCTAAAAAGACAGATTCTCAAAAGTACAGAGTACATCAGTAGCAGTACACGTAAGTAGAAAAATCAATGAAAGTATTTTTTTTATTTTAAAGCGAAAAAAAAAAAGACTATAACATTTATTCAATTCTAAGAAGAAAAACAATTCAGCTAAAACATTTATTTTAAAAAAATTAAGCCCTAAAAAGCGCAACGTAATGTATCGAATTTAAAATGAAATCTGAAATAAAGATGAACACTTTTGAAAAGAAACTAATGCTCAAGGATCAATCAAATTCGCCACCATTTTTATTGTAGATTCCTACCCGCATTGTTAAAATTCTAATGGTCACATAGTGTTACATTCACGTGATATTGGCCCAAATTGCCCTTAAATGCTGGCAGAAAGGCCATAACTAAAGAACTGAACTGAGATGTATCGGCTTTTTTTTGCGATCGTCTTTTGTTTTTTTTTATCGTCTGTTATTGACATTGAGTTAGGAAGGAACACATAAATATGTTGTGTGGAACTGTACTATTTCTGTACTTTTGAGAACTGTTCTTTTGAGAATCTGTCTTTTTCAGAGTCTGTCACTTTATTTTCAGATCATAATGTTGGTAGAAAAACTAAAACATAGAAAAGACCTTGTTGGAAAAGAAGCGAGGGTTTTACAAAGAAATATCACTCTTTTTTTAGGTAAGTTTTCTGGGTTAATATTTATTATTTTTACTGCATTCTACTAGAATTATTTTTGACTAGCTGTGCCGCTGTTTCACCTGTGTAAGTCTCGATCCCGTGGGAATTTCTAAAAACCCTTTCTTTTCGGATGCCTCCTTCATATAAAAAAAAAACCAGGGCAAGTGCGAAACTCGCGCACCAAGGGTTCCGTACCACTATCACAATTGGGTACGGAAACCCTAAAATGGTTTACAACAACCAATTTTTTAAATTTGATAGGAGATATTTATCTTTCATTCTTACTCCCATCCATACTCCCATCATACGACCACACCACCTTAAAAAAAAACTTTGGCACAAAGAAAATCTGAGACTTGTAAAAAACTCTTTGGTAAGTGAAGGCAGACTGGTATATTTGACAGACAGGGCAGCCATTTTGAATTCCATGACCTACTCGATTTGACTCTGACCAATCAGAAGCGACCTCAGATTGCAATAAAATTGCCTTGTTGTTTTTGAAACACGTTTGTTGTATGGGAGCCCCTCTTCAATATTAGTTTTATTTTGTTTTTAGTATTTGTTTTTGTAGCGGCTACCGAAATACATCTTCTGTGAAAATTTCAACCGTCTAGCTATTACGGTTCATGATATAGAGCCTGGTGACAGACGGACAGACAGCGAAGTCTTAGTAATAGGGCCCTAACCCTAAAACCCTAAAAACGTGTGGCACTCGGGGACTGGCGCGGTAGAGCTATTGCATAGCATTTTTTTTATCAACTTATGCAATTATAATTATTCATTTATTTTGTATCATGTTGCCATGGTTGTAGGCGGAGTGGGGGGTGTTAGGTTTTATTATGGTTACTGAATTTCTTGATTCGGTGGCCGCGCTCAAAGCCCGCGATTAAAGCTATGCAATAGCTTAAAAACACACTCCATCAGCTCTCTACTATCAGCGGTTTAGGCTGTGCGTTGATAAGTAAGTCAGTCAGGACCAAGCCTTTGGTAGATAAATATGGTAAGCCAAATATTGACAATAAATAATGTTACTTTGAAATTAAAGACATTTTTCGGTTTTAATCGCGTGGTGTTTATTACTTGTAGCATTGTTTCAACGCTCAACGTTTCGAGACCTTTACAAGTTCCTTCTTCAGGATTGAATCAATCCTGAAACCGAAAAATGTCTTTAATTTCAATAGAACATCGCGAAAACAGAAGAAAAATCTACTTAATTTACTTTTACTGTGTGTTTCCGCAATTAGCCCTCTAACTGGGCCTTTTTGCTTGACTTTAAGCCGTAGGTTTCCTCACGATGTTTTCCTTCACCGTAAGAGCGATGTTAATAGCGCACCTAATTTTTTCTTTAAGAAAAAGACATCGGTGCGCGGTCGGCTAGGATTCGAAACCACGACCTTCGGAATGAAAGTCGCGAGATGTACCACTAGACCAACACCGCTCTCAAGAAAAATCTAAATTGCTATTTAATTTGAATTTGTTTGTTTCAGGGAAATATTCAAAAAGCGATATAAATAACAACAGTATGGTCGACACAAGTTTTGCGATCGATTTGAGAGAGAAATTTACATTAGATATACCAAATTCGTACGGAGATACATTACAGGTAAATGTTTTACAACTTTTAAATATCTGGAACATCGGGATACAAAATAGCATGCGTCTTATTTCAGGTCTCCAGCTATCTACATACCGAGTTTCATGGTAATCGGATCAGCGGTTTTTACGTGATTGAGTAACAAACACACACACACACATACATACATACTCACAAACTTTCAGCTTTATAATATTAGTAGGATGATATTGACGACGACGACGAATGCACGAGTGCAATTTAGAAGATTACAGGTTCGATTCCCGCCGAAAGCAAGTATTTATTGTTTATGACGACCTCTGTGGCGCGACGTGGAAAAGCGCGGCTGCAATGCAGATGGTTGCGGGTTCGATTCCCGCAGGGTGCAAGTATTTATGCTTATAAAATAAATATTTGTGTCTGGTCTGGCTGGATGCCTGTCTATGTATAATATGTATGTATTTACAAAAGAAAAATAAATATAAGTATTATATCCGTTGTCTAGTCACCGTAACACAAGCTTAGTCGTTTACCACGGGGCTAGATGGCGCTGTGTGTTGTTCAGAGACATTTACTTATTAATTATACATATTTCCTGGGTCTTAATTTGATAGATAGATAGATAAAAAATTACAGCTAATTTTAAAATAGGTGGCCTTATCGCTAAAAGCGATCTCTTCCAGGCAACCTTTGGATGAATTTGCGTGATTTTTTTTAAATTTTCTAACCTGGATGACTCTTGTAACATGGTCGAAACGTCGAGGTAAGAAAATTAAAAGTAAAAAATACGCGATTTCGACCAAGGAAATATAAAATTATTAGTTCCAATCGTGTTAGTTTTAAAAGTTAGTTTATTTATTAATTATACCAAGTTTATTTATATTGATGTTGTTTTTTTTTTTCAGATAAATCTATCGCGACAAGTGATTTTGGCTTTAGAAGATGAGAACTATGAAATGTTGAATATTTTGCTTCAAGTTATTTGTACTCATCGTGAGTATTTCTTTGTTATACACGATCAGCTATGTCCTGGGGTTTCACCCGCGTAAGTCCCGATCCCGTCAGACTATCGGGACCAAAAGTATCCTATGTGTTAATCCAGATCTCTAGCTATCTGCATACCAAGTTTAATCGCAATCGGTTCAGTAGTTGTTACGTGAAGGAGTAACAAACATACTTACACAAACTTTTACATTATCTATATTCTATATTTCTATATACTATTATAAAGCGGAAGTTTGTTTGTTTTTTTGTTTGTTTGAACTCAAGAACCACTGGTCCGATTAGAATAGTATATTATGCGACTAGTGAATAAAAGACGGATTTAGTGCGAGGGCCGTAGATGAATCACGAGCAAGTGAAGGATTCTAACGACTGAATCACGACCGTAGGGAGTGATTCATGATGATTGAATCACGAGCGTAGCGAGGGATTCAAGTGTTAGAATCCTGAGCGACGCTAGTGGTTCATGGCCCTCAATCTGAATCCGTACTTTATTCAAGAGTTGCATACTATACTTTATACCATGACTACGAGGAAAAAAAACGGTCAAGTGCGAGTCGGACTCGCGTCGCGTACGAAGGTTTCCGTACCACTATCACAAATTTCGGAACCCTGAAATGAACGCTGGAGCGGCAACCAATCCGTGAACGCAACGCGAACGTTAAAATTTATTTTACCACTGGCGCCAGTCTCAATTCATCACTAGATAGTAAAAAGTGCTAAGGGTGAAGAAAATACATCGCGGTACCGTTGCGTTTTTATGTCAAACTCACATAAAAGTTTTTTTATCAATTTGTTGTTATAGCGGCTAAAGAAATACATCTACTGTGAAAATTTCAACTGTCTAGCTATCACAGTTTATGAGATAAAGCCTGGTGACAGACGGACAGACAGACGGCAAAGTATCAGTAAAAGTGTTCCGTTTTTATCCTTTGGGTACGGAACCCTAAAAAGAATTTGTATGTCGAGTATTCTTAGCGCAAGGAGTTTGTATCAAGTTTTTTTTCACGCAAGGAGGTTGTATATGCATTTAGTTATATGGACGACGAGTAAATTGTGTTCTAAATTCAAAATTCAAACAGCGTTTGAAAAGTCGTTTTTATTCACTGTTTAGCGTGAATAAAATAAGCTTTTAAGAGTGGGAATGGTATAAAAATTCTTTCAGTGTTGGATAGTCCATTTATTGAGGAAGGCTATATATAGGCTTCTTTTAAACCCGATAATCCCACTGAATCGGGACTTACGCGGGTGAAACCGTGGGGAGCTGCTACCACGACCTTCGGTTTCACCCGCGTAAGTCCTGATCCCGTGGCAACATCGAGATAAAAAAACCCGGCCAAGTGCGAAACTCGCGCACGAAGGGTTCCGTACCACTATCACAATTGGGTACGGAACCCTAAAATGGTTTACAACAACTTTGATTCAAAGAAAATCTGAAACTTATAAGAAACTCTTTGGTCAGTAAAGGCAGACTAGTATATTTGACAGATAGGGCAGCCATTTTGAATTCCATGACCAACTCGATTTGACGCGACCAATCAGAAGCGACCTCACATTGCCTTGTAGTTTTTGAAACACGTTTGTTGTATGGGAGCCCCTTTTAAATAATTGTTTTATTTTGTTTTTAGTATTTGTTGTTGTAGCGGCAACCGAAATACATCTTCTGTGAAAATTTCAACCTTCTAGCTATTAAGGTTCATGAGATACAGCCTGGTGACAGACTGACAGACGGACGGACGGACAGACAGACAGACAGACAGACAGACAGACAGCGAAGTCTCAGTAATAGGGTCCCGTTTTTACCCTTTGGGGACGGAACCCTAAAAAGTAGCCCATGTGGTATTCCAGGTCTCCAGTTGTATATATTCCAAATTTCATCGCAATCGGTTCAGTAGTTAGTTACTGCGTGAAAGAGTAACAAAGTCACATACATACTTGTAAACTTTTGCGTTTGTAATGTTAGTAGGACTAGCAGCGCTCAGCGGCTTCACCCGCATAAGTCCCGATCTCGCGGGATTTTCCAAAAACCCTTTCTGAGTGGATCCCTAAACATCACAAAGAACACACTCTCCAAATTGTATGTCTCTAGGACCAGCGGTTTGGGCTGTGCGTTGACAAAGGCCAGTCAGTCAATCAAGACTGAATTTTATACGTATCGATTTAGTAAGATAAACTCTCATTTAAACTCTTTGGCTACTGACGTTGAAATCGCAAATCGCAAAATCAAACGCCAAACGGAAAAAGCGCAAATCGCTAAACAAAATAATATGATAATATTATAGACGTCGTCGATTTGATAGTATAACATTAGTTACAAACCTCATTTGTTTTTTTTATGTTATTTAAGTATTTGTTTACTTGTAAATTTTTAGAAGATAATAAACTAAAAAAAAATCGCAAGATATGTGTTTTCAGCATTCAAATCCACACTATCTACCTACACTAATATTATAAAGAGGAAAGATTTGTATTTTTGTGTGTCTGTATGTTTGTAACGAATCAAATCAAAAACTACTGTTCCGATTTCTAAAATTCTTTCACCATTAGAAAGCTACATTCTCCCTGAGTAACATAGGCTACTTTTGATCCCGATATTCCCACAGGATCGGGACTTACGCGGGTGAAACCGCGGGTCGCAGCTAGTGCTTAATAAATCTATCTATACTAATATTATAAAGAGGTAACGTTGGTAACATGTATGTATGTATGTATATTGGGGGTAATCTCCGAAACTACTGGACCGATTTCAAAAATTCTTTCACCATTAGTAAGCTACATTCACCCTGAGTAACATAGGCTACTTTTGATCCCGATATTCCCACGGGATCGGGACTTACGCGGGTGAAACCGCGGGAATCTGCTAGTCGACTATAACTTGTTAGGTAGACTCTAACCATTGTACCCTTCCAGCGTCGATCCAAACTGAACCGTATCAGAAGGCATTAGGTGCCATAATCGCGGGCTGCGGCCGCGGCGACCGCCACGCCGCCGTCTCTCACGCACAGACATATTGCGGGTACTCTACCATGGAATATATTATACAGGTAATTATTTGAAAACCTATTTCTATATGTATGTGTATTTTATATGTATAGGAAGTTCTTTTAATCAATCAAAAAACACTTATAAAACATAATTAAAATTAAAAACTAAATTAAAACTAAAACTAATTAAAATAAAACTAAACTAAATCTAAATCAGCTAAAATCTTGGTGGAGGGAAAAGTGCCCAGAATACTGGCTGCATTGCCCCGTTGTATACAAATACTTATTTTCTGGGCAAAATACAAGCCAGCGTTCCGGTCACCCGAAGCCTCCACCAAACGTTTAGCTAGCTCTCTGTACAGCTCCGGAGAATATGTTTCTATTTACAAAAGAAAAATAATTATAAGTATTATATCCGTTGTCTAGTCACCGTAACACAAGCTTAGTAGCTTACCACGGGGCTAGATGGCGCTGTGTGTTGTTCAGGAAATTTATTTATTTATTTCTAAGAGAAAGTACCTATTCTTGTATTTGTGAAGATGTAGTAGCCGCTACATCAACAAATACTAAAAACAAAAAAAAAAACAAATATTTAAGAGGGCTTCCATACAACAAACGTGTTTCAAAACAACAAGGGGATTTTGTTGGAAAATGTGACTTAGGGGTAAGTTGCTTCTGATTGGTCGGAGTCAAATCGAGTAGGTCATGGAATTCAAAATGGCTGCCCTGTCTGTCAAATATACCAGTCTGCCTTCACAATGGGCCTTCACTAGATAACCAAAGAGTTTCAAATTTTCTCTGTAAATACCAAAGTTTTTTTTTTTCATTTTATTTTGAGAGGTGCAGTGTATCATATGATAGAAGCAAGAATCGAAGCTAAATAATCTACTGATTTCACAAATTGCTTGGTCCGGCGCTCATTTTAGGGTTCCGTACCCAATTGCGATAGTGGAACAGAACCCTTCGTGCGCGAGTCTCGCACTTGGCCGGGTTTTTTTATGATGTGTACCTAGTATATCCGTTGTCTAGTACCCATAGTAAAAGCCAAGTTAATACTGTTGTTGCAATTTCTACCGTTTAAAATAATTTTCCTTGCCATTTCAATTGTTTTTAATTAAATTTTCCAGGTATTAACCCACTCGACGCCTGGTGCCCGTAAACTACTTTGCGACGTAATAGAAGGTATACTACTGAAGGACTCGAGGAACAGCGAACTCATTACTAAAGTAGCCGACGATGTACTCACTCTACTGTCCAGTAGTATTTGTAAGTATTATTATCGTAATGCAGGACATTTTCAAAGACCGTTATGTTTAAATCTACTATAATAATATTAATTATAAAGAGGAAGGATTTGTATGTTATTGTGCGTGTGTGTCGTATGTTTGTAATGAATAAACTTAAAAACTACTGGACCGATTACAAAAATTCTTTTACCATTAAAAAGCTACATTATTGTAGAGTAACGTTGGCTTTTTATTCGGATATTCCTATGAGATCGGGACTTACGCGGGTGAAACCGCGTGGCGCTGCTAGTACACTATATATTTTTCTTAATTTATCTAGTTTTTATTTTTATTTGCAGTAACATACAAACAAACAGGCTTGGACTTACTCCAGTCAATATTGCAACCGTTAAAAGAAAACAACGAAGTCACACAAAAAATATTACTAAAACTACTAATTTTAGTATCAAATACCTGCGATTCCGACACTTTTGTACTAATCGACGAAATTAGGCAGCTTTTAATGGAAAAAATTGAACTATTTCAAACGAAATCCTTAGATTCAACTTTGAAAGATTTACTGAGGAATTTAATTAAAAACAGTACTTCTAGTACCAACCTTTCGCACAAAAATTATACCAATTTAGTAAGAAGCGGCGTTGAATTGGTTAGAACCGTTTGCGAATCGAAAAATCTCGACATTTGGGCCGTCGTTGGCGCTCTATTTGACAGCTGTCAAAGTGACAGTGACAGGAGCTTGTTTGTCGCGGCGGAGTTGGCGGGAAAGTTCGAAGGTTTGGTCTCGAACGAGTTTTTGGAAATGGAAGACGGTTTTTTGGAGACACTGCTGTTTGAATTCGATTTTGAAAATTCGAATGAATTTCGATTGGACAACGTTTTGAGTTTCTTGATTGCGTTTCGTTCTGTGCTACTGGAGTTTCATAGACAGGTTAGTGTACTTGCATTATTCATAGGTGATGAAGCGCAGGTTCGAATTCAACCTGGAACAAATATTAAGAATAGCCTTAGAATAATCCTTAGAATTCCTACAAAGTATGTGACCTCTTTCCTACAATTGATGTGATCGGCCAGAGGAAACTAATTTATATGAAAGATGGGAAACTGTAAGATCGACGCGAGGCACTAACTACTCAGTAAACTGTGATACGGCGATAAAGAAAAGATTCAATAAGTACATTATACTTTTTTGAAAGTAATTTACTACTACAATATACTACAAATATATATTTTTTCCAGCAAATAAAAGAATACCTAAAGAATCTAATAACTAAAATCAAACCAAAACAAGTAATATATCTAAGGAAAAAACTGTCCGTTATTACGTCACAGTACGCCGACGTCATAGAAACAAAATCTCTGGTCATTTGGTTAGAGAAACAGCCACTAGATGGCGTGACTGGCGATCTAGAGAGAAATGTGGTCGGCGGCCATCTTGGCGGCCATTTTGAAAGTTTGACAGCTGTCAGAATACTTCTAGAAGCATTCAGGTAATGAGGAGGAACACTAACTTTTTATCCCGGCAGAGGGCGTTAGTCGAATGATCTTAGGTTTGAATTAAAAACTGTCAAACAGGTGTTTTTTAGGGTTCCGTAACCAAAGGGTAAAAACGGGACCCTATTACTGAGACTTCGCTGTCTGTCTGTCCGTCTGTCCGTCCGTCCGTCTGTCACCAGGCTGTATCTCATGAACCGTAATAGCTAGACGGTTGAAATTTTCACAGAAGATGTATTTCGGTTGCCGCTACAACAACAAATACTAAAAACAAATTAAAACAAATATTTAAGGGGGGCTCCCATACAACAAACGTGTTTCAAAAACATCGAATCAAGTAGGTCATGAAATTCAAAATGGTTGCCCTATCTGTCAAATATACCAGTCTGCCTTCACTTACCAAAGAGTTTCTTAATTATAAGTTTCAGATCAGTCTTTGTGCCAATTTTTTTTTTTTTTTTTTTTTAGTGGTTTGGTTGTATGATGGAAGTAAGAATCGAAGCTAAATATGTCACATTTTCCTATCAAATTTTAAAAGTGGTAAACCATTTTAGGGTTCGGTACCCAATTGTGATAGTGGTACGGAACCTTCGTGCGCGAGTTTTGCACTTGCCGGGTTTTTACAACTCTCGGCGCCAAATTGGCCATATCAGTCTCAGACCGAAAGAAAAAAAAAACTCGGCGTTTTCATTCGTGGGGGACCATCAACAAAAATAAAAGATCATCCGATGTCAGCGCCATCTGCTCACAGCTTTGCGTGTGCCACCCCATTGAAACTTAGCTACTTTGCTTAGTTCTGTTTGAGACGCCTTGGTGAACGTGAGGTCCTGAATTCGCGTGGACCGCGGGACGCAGCTAATTGCGTTTATAAAATTATGTTTGCCATTAAAAAACGGAGTATTTACCATGTGTTAATTTGTTTGTCTCGTGAACAAGTCAGTTGTTAGTTGTTAGTCAGTCAATTACTGGCGAATTGGCGAGCTCCGTAATAATACTGCTTTTTGAATAAAATATTTTTTCAAAAACCAAATTTTAGGTAGTATTTGTAAAATAAGTCTATAAAATAGACTTAATTTACAAATATTTTTTTAATTTATATTTCAGAGTGGAAGATCCGGCAATTAACTTGACATTTCTCAACAATTTCGCGCAAAAATGGCCAAAAATGGTTCTGAGGATGTTTTCCGCTGGTTTCGTAAAGCGTCTTATAGTCGAACTGTCATTTCTGACAAATATTTTGGCGGTATCTTTGAGGTTTCTGACAGTTGACAGTTTTAAGAACCTCGTCTTAGAGGGCCATAACTTGAGAGGGGTCAAAAATGAAAAACTGGGTCTGGAGTTTTGCAAATTCTTCATGAATGTGTTTTTCGAGTATTTCTTGAGGAAACCCTTTGTGTTGTTGGATCAGAATATGTCAGAATGCGCTGTCATTCTGAACCATGTCGTCAGAATGGTTGTCAGAATGAGATGTGACAAGTATTATGATGATATGTTTGAATTGGTTGAATGTGTAAGTCTTATTTAAACTTTTGCAAAATACTAGCTGTGCCCTGTGGTTTCAACTCTATTGATCGATCCAATAATCTTCTCATCCGAGCGATGTTCCCGGTTGCATCCCTCTCGGGAGCCCGGGGTCCGCTAAACACCAAATTAATTGGTCGGCGCAGTAGGTAAGTCATCATTGACCATACCTTCTGCAAATAGATTTGGCAATATTTTTACGGCCGGCCGCCTGCCTGACACCACACATTTTTTTTTCTACAAAAAAACAAGGTTCGATTCCTGGCTACTGCAATAAATTTTTCAAAAATCTAAATATGCCATTTTGGTTTTTGTCATAATCGGGGACGCAACTCCTTTCAGCATTTTTCGCTATCTCATATAGTTTAGGATATCCCCCTGAAGGCCCGTTTAAATGGTTGACCTGTATAATATATTTACAAAAGAAAATAAAAAAAATATAAGTACCTACTTCTTATATCCGTGGTCACCGTAACATAAGCTTAGTAGCTTACCACGGGGCTAGATGGCGCTGTGTGTTGTTCACAGACATTTATTTATTATGGCCTTACTTTTAAAGTTTTTATTATTTTCAGCTGTGGCCAAAGTACGCAGTCCGCTCAGGATTCGCGCAAAAACAGAAGCTCCTCTTAGATCTATCATTTCTAAGTAAGAAGCTGAGCGCTAACAGTAGACCCATACAATGGGCTATTTCTGTGATAAACGATGACAATGCAGATGTTAACGAAAAAGTACTTTTGGTGGGAGTTCTACCCGGTGGGCAGGCGTGTAGGTATGTATATTTATTGACATACCTATTTAATTGAATCTATATCTATACTAATATTATAAAGAGGTAACGTTGGTAACATGTATGTATGTATGTTACATAAAGAGGTAACGTTGGTAACATGTATGTATGTATATTACATACATACATACATGTTACTATTGTCAGGAGAAGGTTCTTATGAAAGAAACAATGCTGAACCGATTTTGATGAATTTTGGTATGAAGATAGATAGCCATTTTTTTATACTAAACGACAGGACAACGTCTGTCGGGTCAGCTAGTATTAGTATAGATATAGAAAGCAGTATGTACCCCCAATATACATACATACAGTATGTATGTATATTGGGGGTAATTTCCGGAACCACTGGACCGATTCCAAAAATTCTTTCACTAATAGAAAGCTACATTATCAGGGAGTAACATAGGCTACTTTTGATCCCGATATTCCCACGGGATCGGGACTTACGCGGGTGAAACCGCGGGAATCTGCTAGTATACAATACTTTCATCCATTAACCAGCTCTTAGACTATCAAAAGTATCGTTAAATTTGATGTCGCGTTACTTCAATAGGGTATTTCGCAGCTCGTCCCATTCTCAACTCGTCCCGTTCGCAGCTCGTCCCATTCTCAACTCGTCCCGTTCGCAGCTCGTCCCATTCTCAACCCGTCCCGTTCGCAGCTCGTCCCATTCTCAACTCGTCCCGTTTGCGAATCATCCCATTCGCAACTCGTCCGGTCGCAACTCGTCCTATTCGCAGCTATTAGATATAGTATATATAGGATACTAGCTGCGTCCCGCGGTTTCACCCGCGTAAGTCCCGATCCCGTGGGAATATCGGGATCAAAATTAGCCTATGTTACTCAGGGTGAATGTAGCTTTCTAATGGTGAAAGAATCTTTAAAATCGGTCCCGTGGTTTCAGAGATTACCCCCAATATACATACATACATACATGTTACCAACGTTACCTCTTTATAATATTAGTATAGATTAATGCTTGCTATAGTCCAGGGGGTGGTTTAGTAACCAATATTATTCTTTAATACTATTACGGGGGAAAATACCTACTCTTTTCTCCTTACAAACTTTACAAACGTAGTCGACTGTTTCCTCCCTGGATAAAGACATTAGAGCAAAAATGTCCTCTTAAAGTTAAGATCAAAGGGTAATAAAATGTTTTTTTCCAGCGATGTTTACAGGAAATATGCATCAGTGTTGCCAACCCGTCTGTCAGAAATGACCGGCACAAATCATTCTGTTTTGCGAAGTCTATTGGATGCAATGGCTGTGCAGACTGACGATACAGTTCTTGATATTATTATCACACGAGCAGCGGGTAAGGTTCTTTATTTTTATTAGTAGGTATAACTAGCTCTTGTCCGCGACTTTGTTGATGTTAATTTATGTATTATTTATTACCGGATTTTTCTCATACTTACGATTTTCAAAAACACCGAAACAGCTACCTTAAGTCACGTATGACCCACGATCGAACTTGAGTACACGAAACTGCATCTTGAGAGACATCTTGAGTGCTGAGTTTGATTTATTAATACGGTATGACTCAAGCGATACGGCACTCTTTAACCGCATCAAGAGGATAGTCTCCATTCTCTTTCTCCATACAAACGTAGTTTAAATTTTCCTCCCTGGATAAAGACATTAGAGCAAATATGTTTATGCCATAAATCTTATATCTGTCATGACTATGCATCTACCTTTTTATTTTTTTCGTTTTATTATTTTTTTATTTTTTATTATTATTTTAATTAGAAAATAAAAAAAAATTAAAAGGTAGATGCATTGTCATGACAGATATAGGTTTTATGGCATAAACATATTTGCTCTAATGTCTTTATCCAGGGAGGAAAATTTAAACTACGTTTGTATGGAGAAAGAGAATGGAGACTATCCTCTTAAGATAGGTTTATGAATCAGCGCAACAACTCAAGATTGATATCGATCTTGAGTTCGGTTTATTAATACGGGCCTGAGATTTAAAAGCGTCTGAAGGATTAATATCGCCATGTTATAATTTTCCAGGTGACCCTACCCCTGGTTGGTGGGACACCGCGTTCGCCGCGTGCATGGCGTCCGCGGCCTCGCGCGACGCGGCGCATGTAGCCGCCGCGCTGTACCGCCGCGCGTGGGAGGGGGACAGCGTGGCCGTCTGTCTCAGGCTGCTGGTGCCTTTCGTTAGGTATGGGAACATTTACTTCAACTTATACGTACATAGATATTTTATACGATATGTAGTGAACGGAACACCTTACCTACCGCTGTGCAAAAAAACACACTTAAACGGACGACCAGCGAAGCACTGAATATCTGTTCACTGAATATCTGTACTTCGATAGGCAGATAATCCCTGATACTCACGTTGTAGGACTTTTTTGATGTGATACATCTATAGGCGCGGGTAAACCTAAAAATTCGCGTGGCGATACAGACCATGGCGATGGAATTTAATATGTACTATTAGATAGCGATTCGATGTTTCACAACTGCCAGGCGTCCCGTGACGGCTCACATTTTTTTTCTTATACAGTGTGTTTTGACGGCAATATAAGATCTTAGTAAAAAACACCTTATCTCACGTCTTACAAATAATTTAGGGCAGGAAAATAAATTGAAACAATTTGTCTCACAAGTCAACATCATCGCTCTCGATGTTCCCGGTGGCATCCCTCTCTCAGCCCGGGGTCCGCTTTCCTACTTTGACGTCTCCACTTCGCACGATCTTCGACATCCCGTGTAGTGAGGCCATTTGCACGCATATCCGATCTGACAACGTCAAGCCAGCACTTCTTGGGTCTTCCCAATCTGCCGCGGCCGGGCGGGGGCGCCATAGCAAGACATTTGTTTCCCACGTAACTAGCCGGTTTTCGTAAATAATAATATTAATAAATCGTTTATTTCAAATAAAAAATCCATATTTGACAATTAAAAATTAAATTAAACATAAAATATAAGCTTAAAACGCACTACCTAAACACCCTTCGCAACTGTATTTATATCTATGGCACATCTTATCTATTTTCATAATGTTTATTCACCCAACTACCTACCTTGCATTATACCCACAAAATTTAATATTTACGAAATAACTTATCTTTTTTTTTTTTCCCGACGTATTTATTTATACTTTTTATATTTATTTATTTTTCTCTATTTGTATTCTCCATATACTTATTTATTAGATAGACGTAGATTATTAGCATTAGTATTTAAACCTCTGTGGTTTTTTTTTTATGCTAATTTTAAGTAATCAATGTTATTTAAGTTTTATTCGGTAAATAAAAAAAAAAAAAAAAAAAAAAAAAAAAAATTGATTAAATTAGCTTAGATTAGATTCGACGAGAAATAAAATTAAAATAACTAAATTAAAATACATTACAAATTACAGTCCTTACATTAATGTTCTACTTATCTATATTTTAATTATATTTATATTTACTAACAAAATCGTCATTCTGTTCATTAGCCGTCATATGTATGCTATTCCAGTGTCTTATTATATGACAGTCTAACCTTTCCAGCATTGTATTCAGAAGACTGCTGGAGCTCTTCTGAATACAATGCTGGAAAGGTTAGACTGTCCTATAATAAGACACTATTAAAAACGTGACCATACCACCGTAAGCGGCATTCTTGCAATGAGGTTGAAAACTGCCATTTACTCACTTCAGATGGCGCTACTGTTCGATGATTCCTTCTATTTGTCAAACTTCATAGTTTTTTCGTAAACAAACTAAGTTATTTTGAGATAATTTTACAAAATGAAGCTTTGTATAGCTGGGGATTGCAAAAACATAACAAATTATGTATTCCCCAAAGATGCTAAATGAAAAAAGAAAACAGTGTACCTACTTTTTGATATCCTTTTAATACCATTGTAAACTGATAATCTGTGTAGGAATTTCTCTGATAATAATATTCAGGTTTAAAATGGGCAGTACATAACCTCGAATAGTTAGCTAGGTCGCCAAACTTGCCATTTTTTTCTCCTCACAGCTTTTATCCACTGTTTTTTTCTTTTAGCATCTTTAGAGAATACATAATTTGTTTTATACCATTCCCACTCTTAAAAGCTTATTTTATTCACGCTAAACAGTGAATAAAAAACCGGGCAAGTGCGACACTCGCGCACGAAGGGTTCCGTACCACTATGACATTTGGGTACGGAACCCTAAAATGATTTACATCCAATTTTTAAATTTGATAGGAAAATGTGAAATATTTAGCTTCGATCCTTACTCCCTTCATACGACCACACTACTCACAAAAAAAAGAAAAAAAAAACTTTGGCACAAAGAAAATCTGAAACTTATAAGAAACTCTTTGGCAAGTGAAGGCAGACTGGTATATTTGACAGACAGGGCGGCCATTTTGAATTCCACGACCTACGCGATTCCCTTGTAGTTTTTGAAACACGTTTGTTGTATG
Source organism: Idaea biselata (assembly GCA_958496205.1). Taxonomy (NCBI): domain Eukaryota; kingdom Metazoa; phylum Arthropoda; class Insecta; order Lepidoptera; family Geometridae; genus Idaea; species Idaea biselata. Next base: position 13,174,786 of record OY292406.1, read on the forward strand.
GGAGCCCCTCTTAAATATTTGTTTTATTTTGTTTTTAGTATTTGTTGTTGTAGCGGCAACCGAAATACATCTTCTGTGAAAATTTCAACCGTCTAGCTATTACGGTTCATGAGATACAGCCTGGTGACAGACGGACGGACGGACGGACGGACGGACGGACGGACGGACAGACAGACAGACAGACAGCGAAGTCTCAGTAATAGGGTCCCGTTTTTACCCTTTGGGTACGGAACCCTAAAAAGGACTTTTACTCACGCTGTTTGAATTTTGAATTTAGAACACAATTTGCTCGTCGTTCATCTAACTAAATGCATATACAACCTCCTTGCGTGAAAAAAAACTGGATACAAACTCCTTGCGCTAAAAATACTCGACATACAAATTCTTTTTAGGGTTCCGTACCCAAAGGATAAAAACGGAACACTTTTACTGATACTTTGCCGTCTGTCTGTCCGTCTGTCACCAGGCTTTATCTCATAAACTGTGATAGCTAGACAGTTGAAATTTTCACAGTAGATGTATTTCTTTAACCGCTATAACAACAAATTGATAAAAAAACTTTTATGTGAGTTTGACATACCGCGATGTATTTTCACCCCTAGCACTTTTTACTATCTAGTGATGAATTGAGACTGGCGCCAGTGGTAAAATAAATTTTAACGTTCGCGTTGCGTTCACGGATTGGTTGCCGCTCCAGTGTTCATTTCAGGGTTCCGAAATTTGTGATAGTGGTACGGAAACCTTCGTACGCGACGCGAGTCCGACTCGCACTTGACCGTTTTTTTTCCTCGTAGTCATGGTATAAAGTATAGTATGCAACTCTTGAATAAAGTACGGATTCAGATTGAGGGCCATGAACCACTGGCGTCGCTCAGGATTCTAACACTTGAATCACTCGCTACGCTCGTGATTCAATCATCATGAATCACTCCCTACGGTCGTGATTCAGTCGTTAGAATCCTTCACTTGCTCGTGATTCATCTACGGCCCTCGCACTAAATCCGTCTTTTATTTACTAGTTGCATAATATACTAATGTTTTTGCAATCCACAGCTATACCAAGCGTCATTTTGTAAATTTATCTAAAAATTACTTACACTTCGTTTTTTAATTACAGACTACGATCTGACGTTTTGGTTCTTTGTATTTGACAATTTTTTCTTCAGAAAGATGTGTCAAATCATAGTCTACAATTAAAAAACGAAGTATAGTTTGTTTACGAAAAAACGATGAAGTTGACAGAAACTTGGGATCAATCCAAAGTAGCGCCGGCTGTTTTGGTCTTTTAGTTTTTAACCACATTTATTTGCAATGTCTTGGACATGTAGGCTGCCCCTGATGCGTGAGTCCAGTGTTTATTTAGTGTAGTGAACAAAGCCAGGAACGAATAACAAGCGTGATAATGAGGGTTCCTTAGTCAAATCGTATAATCGGCGTTTAACAAAATTTTGTAATAATGGTTCAGACCCTTCGTCCGCGAATCGACTCGAACTTTATTAGTTTTAGGGTTCCATATCCAAAAGGTAGAAACGGGACCCTATGACTGAGACTTCGCTGTCTCTCTGTCCGTCTGTGACCAGGCTGTATCTCATGAACCGTAATGGCTAGGCAGTTGAAATTTTACAGAAAATGTATTTCTGTAGCCGCTACAACAACAAATACTAAAAACAATATAAAACAAATGTTTAAGAGGAGCTCAATACAACAAACGTCATTCCGGTACAGAAAAACGGAACGATACCGCGATGTATTTTTACCACTAGCGCCATCTTGTGAAAGACTTGCGCTAGTAGTAAAATACATTTTAACGTTTGCGTTGCGATCACGGATTGGTTGGTCCAGTGTTCTTTTTAGGGTTCCGTACCCTACATGCGCGATTCCAATTCGCACTTGGGCGATTTTTTATCCTAATTTTTAGCGTTTTACTAGTTTTATCGTAATTTCAGATATTGGTCTCCTAAAGCAGTGACTACGTTTGCGTCCACGAAACTGTCCGAGTTGACCAGCAAGCTGCGGCACCACGTATCGCCCGCCACACACTACCACTACCACAAGTATGTGGCGGATTGTGTCCGTGTGTTGGCACTCTTTATCGCTGTTATTGAAAAGGTAAATCTGATCTAGGTAACTCAATTTTTCAAAATATTAGATTAAATTTCTATTAATTTTTGTATGTAGCTCAACGCTATTTTATTTAGAAAATTGAGAATCGCAAGTGAGAATTTTTGAATGCTATTTTTTCTTGAAAATAAATTTTCTAAATATTAGATTGTCAAAATACCAGATTCCTAAAATATTAGATTCTCAAAGAGTTTGCTTGTAAAAATACCAGATTCCCAAAAAGGTATTAGATTCTCAAAATACCAGAGTCCTAAAAGATCAGATTCAAAAATTTACTCGAACTCGCATTTCTGCGTCTATCATTTTTAGAGTTCCGTAGCCAAATGGCAAAAAAACGGAACCCTGAAACGTCATGTCTGTCTGTCTGTCCGTCCGTCCGTATGTCACAGCCACTTTTTTCCGAAACTATAAGAGCTATACTGTTGAAACTTGGTAAGTAGATGTATTCGATGAACCGCATTAAGATTTTCACACGAAAACAGAAAAAAAACAATATTTTTTTAGGGTTCCCCATAACTACAACCGAAAGTCAAAATTTTTTTTTTCATCAAACCTATACGTGTCTATGGATGGGTCTTCAAAAATGACATTAAGGTTTCTAATATCATTTTTTTCTAAACTAAATAGTTTACGCGAGAAACCCTTCCAAAGTGGTAAAATGTGTGTCCCCCCCCCCCCCTTAACTTCTAAACTAAGAAAATGATAAAAGTTAAAAAACACAATTGATGTACATTAATACATTATTATGTAAACTTCCAGCGAAAATTGGTTTGAACGAAATCTAGTAAGTAGTTTTTTTTTTAATACGTCATAAATCGTAAACCGCAATTTACGTTTCAAAAGAAAACCTGTTGTATAGATAATGGTACGTGCGCGAGTCCGACTCGCACTTGGCCGGTTTTGAAGATGTATTTGTCTGCTTTTTTATTTGAAAAAAGGCTTTCAAAAACTTTAGTACCCGGCGAAAACCATTTTTTTTAAAATAAGCAGTATTTCCTCAGTATGGATTAACACTAAGAAATAATGTCTACATGTATTTGTCGTTAAACAATATTTCTATATGTTTATCACTCGTAATTATCCCCCACAGGTTCCCCCCCAACAGCTCGAGTCCCCCACTTCCCCCCTCTACTCACAGACAGCGACGGAGTCGTCGTGGCACATCGTCCGTGAGTTGTGCAAGCTGTGTGTCACGCTGCGGGGGAAGGTGGACACGCCGGGCGGCGCTAGTCCACACTTGGTGGAACTATGCAGGTGAGGCTATACTCACAGACTTACTCAAAACTCAAAATACGTTTATTCAATGAGGACGAACACTAACTTTTTATCCCGGCAGAGGGCGTTAGTCGGATGATCTTTGGTTTGAATTAAGAACTGTCAAACAGGTGATTTTTACATCTCGGCGCCAAATTGGCCATATCGGTCTGAGACCGAAAGAATAAAAAAAAACTCGGCGTTTCCATTGGTGGAGGACCATCATCGAAAAAAAAAGATCATCTGATGCCAGCGCCATCTACTTACAGCTTTGCGTGTGGCACCCCATTAACAACATACCACCACCAACATCAATTATATGATACTAACAGTGCCCGCGACTTCGTCTACCTAATTATTTTGATAATATAATATAGCCTATAGCCTTCCTCAATAAATGGACTATCCAACACTGAAAGAATTTGAAAATAAAGACATTTTTCTGTTTTAATCGCGTGGTGTTTATTACTTTTAGCATTGTTTCAACGCTCAACGTTTCGAGACCTTTCCAGGTATGTCTTTAATTTCAATACAACATCGCGAAAACAGAAGAAAATTATAACAGAATTTTTCAAATCAGATCAGCGGTTCATGAGATTAGCGCGTTCAAACAAACAAACTCTTCAGCTTTATAATAATAGAAGATAGACTGACAGTCAGTCAGTCACTCAGCATTTTATAGATATAGATTTTTGTTGTAGAACGTTCCAGACGACAGCCTACAATTGCCTCTGCGCGTGCGTCACTGTATACAAACCTGACGAGAGAGTCTACAGAAGTATATTCGACCTTACTGCCTGGGAAAAGGTCGCTAATTGCAGTGAGGAATACAAGTTGCCTATCAGAGTACAGTGGGTAAGTTTGGAGTTAAGCTTCTTAATAGATATAATCCGAACCAACGCGCTCGACCGCTTCGCCACGGGTAGCCCAAGAAGTGTGGATTAACACTAAGAGATACTGTTTAAGAACGTGGCGACTGTTACCATTTCCGTACAAACTTAATACCAAAATAAATTATGAAAAATTTAGTTTTCTACCTTAATATCGATATTATTCGAATTAAAATTTTATTTTTGTTTCCAAAATATTCATTCGAAATAAAATAAAACGGAGAAACATTTTTTTCATTGAAAAATGTTTCTCCGTTTTATTTGAATGTGAATGAATATTTTGGAAAACCTTGCGGTGGGGACCCTTTAAAAGTAAAATCTTAATTCGAATAATATCGATATTAAGGTAGAAAACTAAATTTTTCATAATTTATTTTGGTATTAAGTTTGTACGGAAATGGTAACAGTCGCCACGTTCTTAATAGATATACCCTATAACCCCAATTGCGTGACAGGGATAGCGCTAGCTAATTACAGATGTGTTAATGAAGGACGTAAGTTGCTAGTATACGCAAAATTTTAAAGTGTAAAATCAAACAATTGTAAGTACAAAAAAATATGAATTTCAAATCATAGATGCCCTACATTGAACTAAGATCAGTTCACCTACAAAGTTTTGTTTAAAGTAAAATATTTACTGATAGCTGTTAAGGCCCGGGAAAATTTAACTATATCAATGACAAATTTGTAAAGTCCACACTAAAAATACGAAGAAAAATTTATTTACTATATTAAACCTTTTCTAATTAACAAAAATTCATGTAGTAATTTTAGTATTTGTTTGTTCCAGAACACTACATCGATATCGCTGGCGACGTCTGTCCGTGCGTCGACCGCGACTAGCGCGCGCACGCGGCTCTTCCTGCGGACTCTGTCTGAGAACCCGCTCTTGTATGATCTCATTGACGACATAGAAGATGAAGAAGTAAGTCAAATTATCTATACTAATATTATAAAGAGGTAACGTTGGTAACATGTATGTATGTATGTATATTGGGGGTAATCTCCGAAACTACTGGACCGATTTCAAAAATTCTTTCACTATTAGAAAGCTACATTCACCCTGAGTAACATAGGCTACTTTTGATCCCGATATTCCCACGGGATCGGGACTTACGCGGGTAAATACTCTATAAACGTTATTTCTTAGTGTTTACAACACTAGGTAATAATGCTTTTTGAAAAAATGCTTTCAAAAACTTTAGTACCCAGCGGGACTCGAACCCGCGACTACTGGTATTCCGTTCCAGCGCGATACCCGCTACGCCACGGGTAAGTCTCCCGCCAAGCCGAAATTCAGAAAGCGTTTTCTCATGTTCTTCCGAGAACTAAAGTTTTTGAAAGCAGATTTTCAAATTACACTCTACTAATCCTACTATTGAGCGGTAGTGGTCTAGTGGTAGATACCTCGTCTTTCATTCCAAAGGTCATGCGTTCGAATCCTGGCCAACGCGCACCAAAAAATTACGTGCGTTATTAACATCACTCTTACGGTGAAGGAAAACATCGTGAGGAAACCCACGGCTTAGTTAGCTTTTTTTTTCCTTTTTTTTAAAATTTATTTAACGGAAAAACAAAATTATACCTACATATAAAATTAAAACAAAATAACATTAAAAAACCAATGAGGTTTATAAAAATGTTACCTTAATCTTCGTACCTTATCTATCTAGCTCCAAACGTATTGACCTGTTCTTTCCTCTGGCCATGGCTGACTAGGCTGGGAGGGTGGTTTAGGTGCTGGGCAAGCCTACTTCACCTAACAATGTCCCGGGCACTACAGCGTAATAGCATTGATTAAAAGTTGCTTGCGCTGTATAAATCATCTAAAAGAATATATGAAAAGGCCCATATAGATAATCCTACTATAATATTTTAAAGCTGGTTGTTTGTGAGTATGTGTGTGTGTTTGTTAGTCAATCACGTAAAAACCGTTGAACCGATTACCATGAAACTCAGTGTCTAGATAGCTGGAGAACTGGAATAACACATAGGCTACTTTTTATCCTGATATTCCCGTGGGAAAAGGACTTACGCAGGTGAAACCGCGGGGCGAGAACTTCCCTCTAAATTATACAAATAAACTAGCTGACCCGGCAAACGTTGTTTTGCCTTATAAATTATAGATAGTAGCCGATTCTCAGACCTACTGAATACGCATATAAAATTTGGTAAAAATCGGTCGCGCCGTTTCGGAGGAGTACGGTAACTAACATTGTGACATGGAAATTTTATATATTAGAAGAAAGATAGACTTAGTCAATATATTACTTATACTAATAAAATATACTAATAACAGGGAATCTATGATTTGAAATTCAAAATTAATGTTATGTTATCTTGTAATTATTATTACTAATTGTTTGATTTTACGCTCTAAAATGCGTCCTAGCATCCTAGCATATTACGTCTTTCATTAACACATCTGAAATTCGCTAGCGCTATCCCTGTCACGCAATTAGGGTTATATGGGCCCTTAAATAATTCTATTGCTTCGTTAATATTTTAGTTTTGTTTTATTTTTATTAGAGATGCGCCGAGTACTCTGCCGAGTACTCGTTACTCGGGTACTCGGCAGTTTTTTACTACTCGTACTCGGCCTCGGTACTCGGTTCATAAGTCGAGTAACTCGGATAATATAATCTATTATTATTACTATTATATAGCGGAAGAGTTTGTTTGTTTGTTTTTTTGTTTGTTTGAACGCGCTAATCTCAGGAACCACTGGTCCGATTTGAAAAATTCTTTCGGTGTTGGATAGTTCATTTATTGAGGAAGGCTATAGGCTATTTTTGATCCCGATATTCCAACGGGATCGGGACTTATGCGGGTGAAACCGCGGGGAGCTGCTAGTATATTTATATAACGTAATTGTAACGCGATCTAATTTCATCTGGGTACAGTTTTGGCTTCCTAACTTAATGCGAAAGTTTGTGTATTTGCTTATTCCTCTTTCACGCACAATATTGACTGGACTAATATAGATGAAATTTAACACAAAGGTACTGAGCTGAAGAACTTTTTATCGATACATAAGCGGGTAAAACTGCGGGTGCAGCTAGTAATAAAGAAAACCAAGCATGTAAGTTTAAAATAATCAAGTTTTGAACGCGATGCAACTTGTTTTCGCGCTTATTTTAATGAACCGAGTAACTCTGCCGAGTACTCGGCTCGGTAATTTTTGAACCGAGTAATACTCGGTACTCGGATACTCGGTAAAACTGGTACTCGGCGCATCACTAATTTTTATTGTTTTCTTTCTTGTATATCTTTGATTATATACCTAATTTGTTTTTACCGTGTGCTTGTCCAAATTAGTTTTTTCTTTTTCAATGTGTTTTGTTTTGGTAGTGTATATGTTATAGGCAATGTGTATAATGCAGGCATTCTATACATTTCCTAGGTATTGTATAGAATGCCGGGGTCGTCCAGGCAATGTGTGAAATGATATTGAATGTTCAAACTATTTTACACTTTACCTAGGAAATGTATGGAATACCTAGGCATTGTATAGAATGCCGGTTGACGCATAGGTAATGTATGTAACGTGGTTTTTTGCGTAGACAGCGTTTCTCACATAGCAGTTCCCTTCGGATAAACATTTAGATTTACAACGTACAGTCAAGTGCACGTAGAGCTTTACATTTTGACATTTCCACCTCTCTTATCTTCTGTGATATTAGGACAAAATCGAATGGCAAGTGTAAAGGTCTAAGTGCACTTGACCGTACCAAAAAATTGCTGCAGAAAGTCGCCCTGTTCATCTCTTACCACTTGATTATGGAAATTTGATCATAATACAAAAAAAAACAACAGTTTTCATTTAAAATAAGCTTTTATATATTAGCAGGGGGTTTGGGGGGGGGGGGGGGGGGGGTACGTATTCGAATAGGTATCTAATATTAAAATATTAAAAGTTAAAATCCCGATGCTATCTAACTATCTAGACTATCTAAAGCACGGAAAAACTAAACGGAGCACCCCGACTTGGTTAGGTTAGGTTAATGTTAGAACATGATTACTCGCAGCGCTTTGGTGAGCGAGCAAAGCGAGCGTGCCGCGGCAGCGGTCGCCAAAGCGCCTTATTCTGTAAATAAAAAATGCGTGATGTATAAAAATCGCACTGTATATGAAATAAATGTTAATAATGTTTTTATTTATAGTATTAGGCGCTTCGGCGACCGCTGCCGTTGCATTATACACATTGCCTGATGCGCTTCGGGCATTTTATATAATACCTATGCAATGTATGAAATGAATCGTATTATACACATTGCCTGAACGTTTTAGGCAATGAATAGAATGCCTAGGCATTCTATACAATGCCGGATTATACACATTGCCTATATATTGTGTGTAGGTGACCACCCAAGAGATCTTCCTCCCGAGCACGGCTGTGAATCTGCACCCGTGCGCGGGCACCATAACCTCTCTCTACCTGCACGCGGCGGACAGACAACACACCGCCTGGCTGCCATCAGTGAACACCGCGCTTGAGAAGGGCACTAGAAACTGCAGGTGGTTGCTGGCACAGGTAAATTATTGCTAACCCCCTTACTTACAAACCAATCATAACTCTTTACGCATTCAATAGCAGTTGATTAAGGCAAAATCTTACGTACAAACGCTACACAAAGTTTATCACTACGTAAACTTATCGTAAAGTAGCTGTCAAATTAATCTTGAGGGTCAGGTTGTTTAAAACCATCGTAACTTTACGTCACAAAATGGCGGATGATGAACAGCTGATTTTTGTTATATGCGAAAAAAAGTAAGAAATTTGACATAGACAAAAGTCTTTATTTTGATAGATAAATGTCAGAAAAATATAAAATATTGACAAAAAGAATGAACGATTTCGTTTCAAAATCATCCGAAACTGCAGTCTTGCCAGAATAAAATATAAACGTTCATATAGTTAGCAAGGCGTTATGTAGCGTTTGTAAGTAGGTAAAGATTTTTGATGCAGCGAAATAAAAGCTATTATCGACATAGTTAACAAGCGGCTATATATTACATAACGAGATTTTTAAAAGTTCTTAAATGTACTCTTTATAGTAAAACCATAAAATTTTACATTTTAAATAATAAATTATAGTTTCCGAGAAAAGTGGCTGTGATATACGGACGGACGGACAGACGTACAGACAGACATGACGAATCTATAAGGGATCCGTTTTTTTGCCATTTGGCTACGGAACCCTAAAAATAATCACAAAGCTACGTCTAATTTTCAACAATTTATTTTCAAATCTTTGCGTATAACTGAGTCAATATTTTAATACATAGTATAAAACTATATTACTTAGGTTCTCTTCATCGTGATTTGATGAAATATTGTACATTTTACGAATAATCATTGTTACTACGAAAAAAATATCGTTTTTTTTTTCATACAATTCTATCCCACTCACTCGTACAGTGTTCGAGGAGAGGGGGAAAGGGTAGAATATTTTCCGTGCGGCATGTTTTCTATTACGAATCTAATAGTTTGATGATTTTGTAGTTCGTTCTCGTATGCGTGATCACTTACTAAATAATAATAACCAAATGGTTATTATTATTTAGCATGTATGTATTTATGGCCTTGGTCAGGCTACCAAGGCCCATAAATACATACCTTATAGACTAACATACATATTTTATAATAATTGAAATATCTTTTAATTTTTGTCTGTAGCTCAAGGCTATTTGAATCAAGGCAAGGTTATTTGGTGTGTATTTTTGAATGCTATTTTTCCTTGAAAATAAAATTTCTAATTGAAATATGTCAAAAAATAGCTTAAGACAATGTTAGTGGCACTTCCATAACACTACACTATACAATACAGTGTTAGTGCATCCCTGTGGTATTTGTCCGCGGAAGCGACGGAACACCACGCCGCCCGCCGTTCGGCCAGAAGTCTTCGGTCATGACGCGAGGCAGGTAGCATGTAGGGACTCGCACCACAAATGACTTGAAATTGACGTTCCGATGCGACTCCAGCATACACAGTGTGTATTTACCTACTTACAAAAAAATACTTATGTTACAAGAAGCGTTAATTTTAAGATTTTTTCGAAAGTTCAAAGTGGATCCGGAAGCAGAAGATAATGTCCAAATGGTATGAAACTTTATAAAACGTCGTTTCTGATCACATAGCATATTTTAAGCACTATTACAAAGAAAAGAAAGACATTTTTTTTTTTCATACAACAGTGGCCCGGCCTAATACACACCCTCAGCGTATAGCCCAACTTCTGGCGCACGTACTCGACGATGTTCTCCTCCCTGACTAAATATCCCGACAGTGAACTAGATCGGCACGGACATTATTGAACAAACAGTTCTTTACTGTAGACTGAATGCATTTATTGCCTATAGCTGCGTCCCGCGGTCTCACCTGCGTAAGTCCGGATCCCGTGGGAATATCAGGGTCAAAAGTAGCCCTATAGCCTTCCTCAATAAATGGACTATCCAACACTAAAATAATTTTTCAAAACGGACCACGGGTCCTGAGATTAGCGTTCAAACAAAGTCTTCGGCTATATTATATTTAAAAAAAAATAGGCGGACGAAATCGCGAACACTGCTAGTAAATAATAATACGCCGAGCTCGATGTATGAGGTGACCTTGGGAATACTGATAGCGGCGGATAAGTGATCGACACACAGCCACAGTAACACCACAGAATAAATAATAGTACTACGTACAGAAGCTGCACGGCTTTGATCTTGAAGAAAGCCGCCATTTTAATAGCCTACAAAATTTCCGACGCACCTGGTGCATTCGAAATCGCGCCTTACTACTTTACTACTAAGCTCATAAGAGCGCAATTCCTTTGTGTTCAGAATTTACCTACGCCTCAGTTCAAGCGTCAGGGTTGTACCATAGAGTGTAGGTATCTTTTTTTTAATATATAAAATTTCCATGTCACAATGTTAGTTACCGTACTCCTCCGAAACGGCTTGACGGATTTTTACCAAATTTTATATGCGTATTCAGTAGGTCTGAGAATCGGCTACCATCTATAATTTATAAGGCAAAACGACGTTTGCCGGGTCAGCTATAATTATATAATAGTTGAGTTGTACATAAGCAAAGTAAAATAAATAACAACACAATTTTAAGAAAATCATTTATTGTAGTATTTACAATTGTTTAACTTTAATATAGTGTTGTATGTATTTCTTACCATCTCTAAAGTACCTATTTTAAACTTTAATGTTTGTAGGTAGGTACGTATTACGTACGTATTGTATTGTAGGTACGCGTACGAACGAATGGAATTAAAATTTTAGGTATTCTTTAATGAGAAATTTAACAACGTACGCGCGCTTCGCTTGCGACAACCGCACTGAACTTGGATCGCCGGCGGTCCGAGACCGATCGGCCGGGCGGTAGGTAATTATAGCGCACAAGTACATAGAGTGACGGAGGCCTGGTAACACTGCAAAAACATATTAGGTCTTTACCTATGAAATTGCCGTTTTGTATGGAATTAGTGAAAGTACTTATTTTTTTAACTTTTTTATTTCTGTTATGTTATTGACGACCTCTGTGGCGCGTCGTGCGAAAGCGCGACCGCAATGCAGGAGGTTGCGGGTTCGATTCCCGCCGGGTTCAAGTATTTATGCTTATAAAATAAATATTCGTGTCTTGTCTGGGTGTTCCTCTATGTATAATATGTATGTATTAACAAAAGAAAAATAAATGTAAGTATTATATCAGTTGTCTAGCTACCGTAACACAAGCTTAGTCGCTTACCACGGGGCTAGATGGCGCTGTGTGTTGTTCATAGAATTTATTTTTTATTTAAAATAATCACCCGTGCAATCGACGCATCTTTGCCAACGCATTGGCAGTTTATTGGTGCCCTTCCTGTAAAAATCAGCTGGACGGGAGGCAACAAACTCTTCAAAGGCATTTTGTACCGCCTCTCGGGAATTGAATTGTTTACCTTCTAAAAAGTTGTCTAAATTATGGAAAAAGGAGTATGGCGGATGAGGGAGAGATTCCAGCTCTTGCAGCTTGGAGACTGTCTGTTGTGCAGTATGGTGTCGTGCGTTGTCGTGAAGAAGCAGTGGGGACGACCGATTGACCAAAGCTGGTTGCAGAAGCTTCTCCCTCATCGTCTCCAGTTCTTCACAGTACACATTTGCAGTAATGCTCATGCCGTTTTGTAAAAAGCTGTGGTGAAGCACACCCACACTAGACCACCAAACAGTGACCATCAACTTTTTAGGAAGTAACCATTATGTCGAAAAATGTTTAAATATAATGAAAATACAACGCTAATCAATAAACAAAAGACTGAGTTTGTAAAAAGAATGTCATGTTTTTAAAACAAAATTAATTTGAATTTAGAATACGAAGCCATTCCAAACCTTTTTTTTTAATTGAAATGACCAGTACTGCAGATCAGCAATTTCATATGTAAAGACCTATTATTACAATCTATCCAAATATACAATAATTTTCCTGGTTGTGGTTTACTAAAAATATCGAACAGATATACTCCACATATGGAACAAGCTACTATCGATCAATTTCATGATAATCTTAAGCATCCGAATGCGGTAAAGTTATTGGAAACCTAGCCATTTACGAAAACCGGAGGTTGTGTGTTAAAACTGATTACCTAAATAAACTATCTGATGAAAATAATTTAGCAGTGAACAAAATATGCGTCGGATTATCGAACCTAGTAGTTCAGCCTGACACGATAAAAGAAGCGGTGTGGATAAAATTACGCGGAATGATATTTTATTTACCCCCAGAATTTGGAAACGTTGACATGTATTTTAGAGGTACCGAAGATGACATTAAAAACAGAATAACACACTTAGTTGAAAAACTAGTACCACTTTTTAGAAAATACAATGATAGCAAAGTAGTTGAGATTAATGATGAAACAGTAGGCGATGGAAAACTGATTGAACATCAACATCAAGGCATGGAACTTAATGAAGGAATTGGTAGCGCAGTAGGAAATCTCCTTGTGCTGGATGAAGATTCTAAAATGTTAAAATTTGACGTTGACAAGGAACTACCGAAAAACGCTAAGGCATTTTTGTCTCACATTTTACTTTACATCGATAAAGAAGAACTGAGGAAGTACAGAATTAAAATAAACATAGATCACTTCCCAAAGTACGACTTCGACGATAACCAATACGAAAAGGGACAAGCGGAAGATTTTCTCAATAAACTATGGTTTTACACAAATCAAGCGGACGAACTTGAATTAGAAACCATCCTAAAATATGAAATAAATAAACACTACAACAACGAGGCTGAAAACAAAAAAAACATTGTTCAAAATTCATTCTGATGTAAAATATTCAGAGTCGTTTGATAAAATTCAGAAGTGGTGGATGACACATGAAGAAGCTCCTTATCTTAACAAAGAAAGTAATTTTTTCATGCGAGCTAAAGATGCCGTCATGGACTGCCCATTGCTCACTGTACTCAACTATATGTTCATTCAAAAGATACAAAAACTGGACATTACATTTGTTCAGGCTGCCGTAGACAGTCTAGATTTGCATCAGATGAGACACGTGCTCAATATTAAAACAGAAGCTAGTATCCTAACCGCTTTGAAGATAAATCAGCACTTTTACAATTCTAAGAATTTTACTTTCATAGAATTCAGTAACGTTCTTAACCTTTCAAAATATGACTATAACCTTCTCATAAAGGATCTCAGAAGCACAAAAATAGAATTCTTGATCATCATCTATGAAGAACCTATATATTTTAAAAGCAAATCTAAAATCAAATTGAAGGAAGTGATGGAAGTGTTTATTGGGGAAAATATTATCTTCGTGTCGAAAAATAATTTAGCAGAGGAGAATGAAACATTCGAAGGTGTGGACTATGAATCCGTGTCTGATGCCACCAACTATCTCATCGACTTGACGGAAGACTCCCGGAAGCTAATTGTAGAGAATTCTGAATTGGTTTTTCAAGATGATGAAATATGTATTAAACCGCTAATAAGATGGACTGGTGACGATTAAAAATAACAAAAACTGTAATTAGACGTCGAAAATGTGACCAGGATAAGCGGTTTTAATCTACATTTAATAAAATAAAACACTAAAAACCCGACTGCAATTTTTGTTTTTAATTAAAAAACGTGTGGCGCTCTGTGACTGCCGCGGTGAAGCTATTGCATAGCATTTTTAGGGTTCTGTAGCCAAATGGCAAAAAACGGAACCCTTATAGATTCGTCATGTCTGTCTGTCCGTCCGTCTGTCCGTCTGTCTGTCTGTCCGTCCGTATGTCACAGCCACTTTTCTCCGAAACTATAAGAACTATACTGTTGAAACTTAGCAAGTAGATGCGGTCTGTGAACCGCATTAAGATTTTCACACAAAAATAGAAAAAAAAAACAATTTTTTTTTTCATCAAACCTATACGTGTGGGGTACTAGGGATAGGTCTTCAAAAATGATATTGAGGTTTCTAATATATTTTTCTTCTAAACTGAATAGTTTGCGCGAGAGACACTTCCAAAGTGGTAAAATGTGTGTAACTTCTAAACTAAGAGACTGATAAAACTAAAAAAAATTATGATGTACATTACTATGCAAACTACCAACGAAAATTGGTTCGAACGAGATCTAGTAATTTTTTTTTTAGTTGTCATAAATCGTAAACCGCAATTTACCTTTCAAAACTAAACATGTTGTATAGATAATGGTACGGAACCCTTCGTGTGCGTGTTCGATTCGCACTTGGCCGGTTTTTTTTATCAACTTACGCTATTTTAATTATTTATTTATTTTACACCACGTTGCCATGGTAGGCGGAGTGGGGGGGGGTGTTAGGTTTTTTTCGTTACGAAATTTCTTCATTCAAACTCAAAGCCCGCGATCAAAGCTAAGCAATAGCTTAAAACTGAAAAAAATCAAACAAGTTCAATAGTCACGGAACGTAGCGACTTTAAACTCGTAGTATTTATTTGGGGTTAAAAACTAAAAGGTCAAAACAGCCGGCGCTACTTTGGCGTGATACAAAGTTTCTGTCAACTTCATAGTTTTTTCGTAAACAAACTAAGTATTTTTAGATAAATTTACAAAATGACGCTTTGTATAGCTGTGGATTGCAAAAACATAACAAATTATATATTCCCTAAAGATGCTTAAAGATAAAAAACAGTGGATAAAAGCTGTGAGGAGAAAAAAATGTCAAGTTTGGCGACCTAGCTAACTATTCGAGGTTATGTACTGCCCATTTTAAACCTGAATAGTATTATCAAAGAAATTCCTACACAGGTAAGACGGTTCCCTTCTTAAAACTACTAGTAAACTACTAAACCTAAGAGAATAGATATTACATACATAAACAGATTATCAGTTTACAATGGTACACAATTAATACCTTCTAGCGTGGGCGTCTATAAATTACGTGAGGTGTTTTTTGAAATTTTCTGTCCCTCCCTCCCCCCCTGGTGAGATGTCGTGAGATTTTATTCAACCCCCTCCCCCATCCTCCAATCTCACGTGAAATTTTTCAAAATGTGGTTTTCTTACGTAAACGCGATGGATTGTTATTGTAAGATAAAAAAAAAAAGATAAAAATGTATTTATTTCAAAGCAAAAGTTTAACAATATATATTAAGACAATGGACACTCCTATTAAGCAAACATAATGCTTGTGCCAGGAGTCTCCGCTCCTCCGTACCTTACGCTATTACTCATGCTAAAAAGTATAAACCAATAATTACTATAAATAGATACAATTTATACTATAAATAAATAAATAAATATTAATTTAGTTATATTTAGCTATAGTTAGATATACTGTAAATAAATATTAATCTTAATTTTATGTTATTTAATATAACTTAAACTTAATAGGTTCTCAACTTCATCATAGGACATAGTGTGCAACCAATCAGCTACTTTCTTCTTACATTCATAGAATAATTTGGGATAGATGTCCAACATTCTATTTACCTTATTATATATATGAGCGGAATTATTATTAAATTGCCTATCGGCAAATACAGTTCTGTTAGTAGCACCAATTGTAATAGCTATGTCTTTTCTTCTTTTGACTGATACATTCGGATCATAGGGAATCAAAGTATGTATTTTTAAAATGACCTGTAAAATATAAAGTTTACGTATAGACAGCAGACTACATTCGGAGTAGAGATCTGTAGTTGCGTAACGTCTTTTTTTAAAATACATAACTTTAATTAGAGCTCTTTGAGCTCTTTCTATTTCTAAAAAGCGTGTTTTGCAGGCTCCACCCCATATTGGAATACAATAAGTAATTACGGATTGCACAAGAGAAATATAAATTCTATTCAATAAACAGTTTTTATCAGGATTATTATTAACACCTTGAGGGATAACATGTCTAAGCGATTTAAACATCCAAATAAATTTTCTAATTCGCGAAGACACTTTCTCAACATGAGGATACCATGATAGATTCTGATCCATTGTAACTCCTAGGTATTTTATTTGTTTTTTTTTGTAGATTGTAGGACAGTTGCAGTTGCTATTAGGACTATTCTCACATGAGTGAATACTAAGCTTATAGTCATCTTTGGGTTGTGAATTATCATAGATACTAAAACACATGAAGTTAGTTTTATCTGTGTTTAGTGTCAATAGATTGTATTTATACCATCTAGCCACCACGGAAATATCTTCTTCTGCACGGTTCTTGACAATGTCCCAAGTGGGTCCAGAGAAGACTACAGCCGTGTCATCGGCATACATGTAGACTTTTGCGTGTTTCAGATTCGCGTTACAGATGTCATTAATGTATATAAGGAAGAGGGTAGGTCCTAAAACACTTCCTTGAGGTACACCGTATGACACGACTCTGTCCTCGCCCTGGCAATCTCCTAGTTTAACCCTTTGCACTCGGTTTGATAAGTAACTTCTAAATAAATCTAGTTGAATACTTCTAATGCCAAATTTCTCCAGCTTGTAGAGAAGGATGGGAACAGAGACAGTATCAAAGGCTTTTTTTAGGTCTATAAAAACTGACAGACATTTCTGCTTTTTATCTAATTCTTTTATGATGTGAGAGCTCAAAGATTGTACTGCATCTTCAGTGGATATACCCTGCCTAAATCCGTATTGAGTCGAAGTAAGCAAATTATTACTTTCCAAATGTTTCATTAATCTACAATTTATAAGTTTTTCCAAGATTTTGGATAGGACTGGTAGCACTGATATAGGTCTATAATTATTGACGTCGTCTCTGGTCCCTCCCTTATGCACCGGAGTTATTATTGACTTTTTGAGAGCGGTAGGGTAGATGCCGTACTTGAAACACAGGTTAGTCAAGTGTGATATGATAGGTGACACTTCAAATCGTATGTATTTGAGATATACAGTTGAAATACCATCCCAACCTGGTGCGCTGGTATTCTTAAGACTGCTTATTAATCTATTTACCTCGTCGGGGTCTGTTTCAAGAAGAACAAAAGATTGGGGTAGACTAGGTATTCCATCTAAGTATTCTTTTGTTTTATGTGGAGCAATAGTAGCTTGAATTCTGTTAGCAAGAGATTCTCCTATATTAGTAAAAAACTCATTTACATAATTTGCTGATTTTTTTGTACTTGTTTTTAAATTCATTAAATCTATATTAGCGTTGTTTGTTTTGTGGGTATTTGTTATAGTTTTTAAATTCTTCCAAAGTAATTTGTTGTTTTTTAATGAGTCAGTAATCATTTCTTTTTCATATTTTCGTTTCAATTTCTTTAATAGACCGTTGCAATAGTTTCTGTATCGAGTATAGGTAATTTTTTTTATCTCATCATAGGGGTTTTCACGAGCCATTTTCTGTAGTTTATTTCGATTTTTAATGCACTTTAGGAGACCAGTGGTAATCCAGGGTTTCTTAATACGTTTACTTTTGGGAATCAGTGTTGTGGTTGAGTTTTGCTTCGCTGATTCCACTATTTTATTTATTAGACATTCAGCCACCTCATTAGGATCGCTACAAAATAATAATTTATCTAGGTTAGATTCTTTTAAACATTTTAAGGCGTTTTCAAAATTAATCTTAGTGATAGTTTTAGTTACCGAAACATTTTCAATTTTAATTTTAGATAGTTGTAGAACTGTGGTGTAATGATCGGTAATTGAAGTGTGTATAATTGCAATAAAAGCCGATTGTTTTCTATTATTTAATTTCAACATGAAATGATCAAGGCAACTTAGCTCCCTAGTCGGTAAGGTATGGCCTGGTGTGATCCCATATGCTGCAAGGCTATCAAGGTAATGAATTCTATTTTTATATTCAAAAAGTTGCTCAGTTGATCTAGGAAGGAGGTTGATATTTATGTCGCCCGTTATTATGATATTTTTTTGGGAATTTAAGGTAGCAATATGGCTACATAACGAGTTCGTGAAGTTTACGGAGCATTTATTTGACGGGGAACGATAAGCACACAGAATAATGTTATTCAATATTTCTACTTGTAAACAAGAGGATTGAGTTAATCGCACCTCAGTTACATTCGATCTAAAATTATTTCTAATATAAACAACAACACCATCGCTTTGATTCACCTGATAAGTAGTTACATGCGATATGTAGTTAGTTAAACTAGGTATTGGCTTATCAGAGTTCAAATGACATTCTGTTAATACGATGACGTCGGCTTCGAAACTAAAGGTACTCAAGTTTATTAAAAAGTCGTTGAAGTTACGATAAATGCTTCTTATATTTTGTGAGAGTACGACAAAATCGGTTGTGCTAGGCTGGTAATATTTATATATCTCCATAGGTTCGCACTGTATAGATGTTGCACAGCTCAGTTCATCTATGTCTTTTATGGTTTTAACTAGATCATCCATACTAAGAAACAAAATAAATTACATACGTATGCATAGTATTCAATAGTATTTTGCATTAGATAGCACGTGGTATAGATGCAGTGAAACGATTCAATAGTAAACAAGTAAGCAGTAGTAAATATTTGAAGAAAATAAAAATAGAAATAAGGTTCAACAGTTAAAGGAATAGCACTACTCATCAAAAATGTGTGTAGGTTGATCTTAAGAGCTAATTTACAATATGTATTACAATACAACGTATATTGATCTATAACAATAATATACTGAATAAAAGAAAGATGTATAAAAAGCGAAGTAAAGAAGGTATACTTATAATTAATCGGTGTTTGGTACACCGTAACAAGATTTGTATAAGTTTCGTATTGGGAAAAGTGGTTATAAAAACACGTAAGTAATAGTCACTTATCTCTGGCTATCATGTTTTGCACCTGTGATTCGTTTATTATTTGGACAATGGCCGAGCTGTCGTCCCTACGTACAAAAATCTTTCCGTAGGCCGTCCAGCAGTATTTGTAACCGTTCGACTTAACTAGATCACGCGCAAGAAAGTGAAGGCGAACTGCCTTTGCCGTTAGATGTTCACTTACAAAGATTGGGGTCATTCCAGCTTCCGAAGTCTTAAGTCCTAGATGAGCAGCAGTCAGTTTGTTTTTTTGTTTGAGATTATAACTTTTGCAGGACTTTAAGAGTTCAGTTTTCAGTATGGAAGAAGTAGTTTCTACTATGATTGGATAGTTTTTATTGTGATCTTTTTTACCCAGGACTCTGTAAATGTCTCTGATGTCTGACTTGGTCATAGAAGACCCTGTCGTATTCGCTAGGGTTAGTGCCATATTAATTAGGTCTTGTTTTGTCTCGTTTACCCCTTTAGGTACATTTTTTATCTCCAGATTAGATTTTCGTTGATCCCGCTGTAAAATTTCTACTCTATCTTCCAATAAAATGATGTGTTTCTTATCCTCTCTTATTTTCTCTTCGAGTTGTTCTATCTTTTTCTTGAATTCATCATTTTGGGCCGACAAAAATGCGATTGAATTTTCAATATTGATATTGGTTTGCTGGATCTCTTTAAGCGTAACTGTGTGCTTTTTCTGTTCTGTCTCATGCGATTTCATAAATGTAGAAAACATGGATTGGATTTCTATTTTAAATTTCGAAAATACCTCTGTGAAATCATCGTCCCTCTTTCTCTTTGCTCGAAGTGTAGATAAAGTTCTGGCAGAAACTTCTCCTTGTTTAGCTTCTGTATCCGAGAGAGATTTGTTAAGATATTTGTCCATTCTGCGCGGTATCTAGTCAAATCCAATCCTCGTAAAACAAGTACAGCAGCAGTTTAGCCGATGGTCGTGAAGCGCAGTACATATATCTACGTCTCGTGTGAATGCGACGGCAATTATGTCAACTGCTCTCTTCCCCCGAGGCAGGGCCTGAGGTAGGGGCGCGGGTCGCAAGTAAGGTTGGTTATGATAATATGATTTATAAGGTTCGCGAATCTCACTCTTATGCACCAACACTTTTGTTATATTCTCGTAAACAAGCAAAAATAATAATTACTTAATTTGATAAATTATCGGACAGCACGTCCACACTTGAAGCGAGTCCGGACGGAAGAGGATTGTATACTTAAAGAAAAAAAATTGCTTCGTGCTTTTATTTACGACTAGTTAAGACTAGTAATCAATATTGCTGAGAGTTGAGAGCTGAGAGATCTGGATTAAATGGACCAAAATAGTATATTTTTTTTTGTGATATTTGCCGAGCGAGACCCTCCCTCTCACCAACGTAAGATTAGATGAGATTTAACTCGACCCCCTCCCCCCCTTAAACATCTCACGTAATTTATGGCCGCCCCCTTAGATCAAAAGGTAGGTACACTGTTTTTTCATTTAGTATCTTTGGGGAATACATAATTTGTTATGTTTTTGCAATTCACAGCTATACAAAGCTTCATTTTGTAAAATTATCTCAAAATAACTTAGTTTGTTTACGAAAAAACTATGAAGTTCGACAAATAGTACGGATCACCGATTAGTAGCGCCATCTGAAGTGAGCAAATGGCAGGTTTCAACCTCATTTCTAAGTAATTACTTGTCTAAGTAAAGTGTCTGTCACATTCTCGCTGACGTAAAAAATCATTGATAAGAGCGAGACAGGGCATTGCTTAGCCAAAGTAATCACTCAGATTCGTCTATTAATACGGGTGTTACAGTCTAGACTTCCAAATTCTAGAATCTAGATCACTATAAGCCTTTCCAATAACGGGTCCCGACTGTTAAAGTCGATAATGGTTTTCGTAGGTATGACGCAAATCGTCCCATTCGCAACTCGTCCAATTCGCAACTTGTCCTAGTCGCAACTTGTCCCATTCTTAACTCGTCCCGTTCGCGTCTCGTCCCATTTGCAACTCGTCCTATCCTCTATTTTTTTTCGCAACTGGTCCCATTTGCTACTTGTACCGTTCATTGCTCGTATTGGGTTAATAATAAGGGTGGGAGTGGGCATACTCATGGTGAATGTAGCTTTCTAATGGTGATTTTTTTTTTAAACCGGTCCAATAGTTTTTGAGTTTATCCATTACAAACATATAGACACACATACCCACAAAAATACAAATCTTTGCTCTTCATAATATTAGTGTAGATAATAAAAATAAATTTAAACTTGGCCTTTTCCGCACTTAGCCTCACAATTGGGCCATTGTACGTGATTTCTTAGAGGGGGCCCTATACCTGCTAAACTCAAAATCCATGTCGGGCGCATCGAAAATTGTTTATTATTTCATGACGGAATGTCGTAGAACTTTTTTTGTGTACAGATTGTAGGCGACATTGTTTCCGATATTTTAGTGCAGTTTCCATACAAATATGTCGAAACGTATTGAAGCCTATCGACATTTTAGGCAAATCAGACATTTTTTGTTTAAAATTTGGATAGGCTTTGCACCAATAGGAGGTTCTTGTCTTAAAACTACACCAAAATGTAGAAAACGATGTCACCTACAATCTGTACACAAAAAAAAGTTCTACGGCATTCCGTCATGAAATAATCAACAATTTTCGATGAGCCCGACAGGGATTTTCAGTTTCAAGGTCGTTGGCGTTGTAATTCCTCTTAAAGAAAAAGACATTGATGCGCGGTCGGTCGGTCGGTCGGATTCGAACCCACGACTCTCGGAATGAAAGTCGTGGTATCTACCACTAGACCAATACCGCTCCTAACATTGACTAATTATGTCGTCTCTTTTCCCCACAGGCTATCTGCAATACGAGAGAAGAGCTCAAACCGTTTGCCACCTCGCTCGCACCCGGCCTATTGAGTACCATAGCCGATACGGCAGTTCTAACTGATGGGAAAATGGTGCTAAATGGATTGCATGTTGATATTGTAAGTGGTTGGTTTTTAGGGTTCCGTACCCAAAGGGTAAAAACTGGATCATTGTACTAAGACTCCATTGTCCGTCTGCCTGTCGCCAGGCTGTATCTCATGAATCGCGGTAGCTTGACAGTTGAATATTTTATAGATGATATATTTCTCTCTGCCTCTGTAGCGCTTCGGGCGACTACCCGACTGCAATGCAGAAGGTTGCGGGTTCGATTCTTGCCGGGAATATTTATGCTATTGGAAATTTGTATCTAGTTATGTGTGCTGGGTGTATAATATGTATGTATTTACAAAAAAAAAGGATAATATTAAGTAGGATATCCGTTGTCTTGTACCCACAGTACAAGCCTAGTTGCTTAGTTTGCAGTTTAAGACCGAAAAGAAAGGAAATTAGCTATCACGGTTCATGAGATACAGCCTGGTGACAGATGGATAGACAAACAGACAGCGAAGTCTCAGTAATAGGGTCCCGTTTGTGTACGGAACCCTAAAAAAAAAAACGGGGCAAGTGCGACACTCGCGCACAAAGGGTTCCGTACCACTATCACAATTGGATACGGAACCCTAAAATGGTTTACAACAACCAATTTTTCAATTTTATAGGAAAATATGAAATATTTATCTTCGATTCTTACTCCCATCAAACGACCGAATCACTCAAAAAAAAAAAAACCTTGGCACAAAGAAAATCTGAAACATAAAAGAAACTCTTTGGTAAGTAAGGCAGACTGGTATATTTGACAGATAGGGCAGCCATTTTGAATTCCATGACCAACTCGATTTGTCCTGACCAATCAGAAGCGACCTCACATTGTAGTACTAAACTCCTTGTTATTTTTGAAACACGTTTGTTGTATGGGAGCCCCTTTTAAATAATTGTTTTATTTCGTTTTTAGTATTTGTTGTTGTAGCGGCAACCGAAATACATCTTCTGTGAAAATTTCAACCTTCTAGCTATTACGGTTCATGAGATACAGCCTGGTGACAGACGGACAGACGGACAGACGGACAGACGGACGGACGGACAGACAGACAGACAGACAGACAGACAGACAGCGAAGTCTCAGTAATAGGGTCCCGTTTTTACCTTTAGGTACGGAACCCTAAAAAAGATCTTTACTGTGTGAATATTACATTGTATTTACTTCTCAATCTACCCACAGATTAATACATTGATCCTTTGGGGCGATATTGGAAACCCAAATCTAACACACATAAACACATGTGTAGAACACATAATACACACATGTGTCAGTAACAAAGACAAGAAACCTGTGTACAGAACTATTTTGGATATTTTCTATAAGTTTCTGGATATTTTTGGAAAATATATTATTGTGAAATGGAGTGTTTTTCAAAATTACGTTGATGGTAAGTATAATGGTGCATCCACACTCAAGTTATTTAAGAACTAGCTGCGTCCCGCGGTTTCACCCGCGTAAGTCCCGATCCCGCGGGAATATCGGGATAAAAAGTAGCCTATGTGTTATTCCAGGTCTCCAGCTATCTACATACCGAGTTTCATGGTAATCGGTTCAGCGGTTTTTGAGCAATTCCCAAAAAAATCTGAATATTTTTTTTTTCGACTATAAAAATAAAAATGACTGTACCCTACAATTTCATGTTTTCGATTATAGAAGAATAACCATATTTTATTATTTTTAATGAAATTACTTTATGTCTTTAATATTTCTTGAAATAAATAGTATTTTATAGGCAAGTGTCTAAAAAAAGTTCTTATTGCGTTACCCTATAAAATTAGTTAAAAAAATGACAACTCGTGAGATTTGCAAATTGTTATTAATAAATGTTTAAATTAACAAACGAACACATATAATTGGAATACAAAATAATTAAAATAATCAATACTTTAGAAGAGATAGACCACATTGTACCCATTTCGTTACCTTTGGAACACGTCCTTGGTAAACATATTAAATTATGAAGTCCACAGGCGGAATCTCAGTCTTTCTTATTTAAAATTACAAAATAAATCAACTAACAAATACTTTTGCATTTTTAATTATTGTGGTAAAATGTTTAAATTCTAAATATTATTAAAAATATCAGTCATCTCCATTAGGACATTAACGAAGTAGGAACTTTGGTAACAACATAAGAATTTGTAAGGCTGAGTTTACAATGTACTTCAAAACTAAAATGTTTTTCTGTAACTTAAACTAAGGATTAAAACGTATGTTATTTAGTTGGAAATTACAATTTTGCCACATTATTTAAAAAAAAAATTTAGTTAAACATTGTACTATCAAACACGTTTCACATGATGGTTAATTATGCCTAATATAAACAGTAGTAAATAAATCAAATATTATTATACGTCTTAATCATAATGACTCTTTTTAACATTATTTAATAAAAACTAATTAAATGAATATATACCTAATAAAACATATAAAAATATAATATAATAAAATAATATAATTTATATTATAGTTGGGTAAAAATGCAATGTAGATTCTGCCTTACGATTTCCAATTACGTTACTTCATTTTCCTCTTATACATAACCACACAAAAGTTACGAAAGATGAAGTAACGAACAAGGGATCGTAAGTTACATTTCATCTTTTTCTACAATAAAACTAAAAAAATCGACAGTGTGTGATGATATATCGAAAATATAATATACAATTCCCAATTCTTAATAATCAAAACATAAAAGAGAATAAACTTACCCTTGTTTTTTCAGTTACGAAACAAGAAAAAAATTTTGAATCCTGTGAATACCCTCAACGATCACAATGTTTTTAATAAAATTATTTTGACAAGAGTGACAGAAACTTGACCATTTCGTTCTTCAAATGTTGCCAGTGCACAGAGAACCATAATCCAATAAATTTTATTTAAATATTCTTGATTAACTGCGTAACATAGGAAGAAAACGGATAAGGACAATTTTTAAAGACATTTTAAAATATTAATTATTTTAAAAATATGCATTGTTTATGGCTTATTGTATTTTCTAATGGTAAATGATAGTAACAGCTTAAATTAGCACGAAAAATCTAAATGAATCACCTTAATATTTTTTAAATTATGTTATTTTAAAGTCATACACTGCAAATGGGACATATCACTCTCCATACATTTGAACAGGTCAACATTTCTTCTTTTTATTGATTTTTTTTATAAATAATTTTTTTTTAATAAGAATTATAGCTGGAAATAAACAGTAATTTAGTGAGTTTTATTTATGTATTTTTTTTATTATACAAAATATTATTTTACTAAGTACATAAAAAAATTAACTCAATTTATGGGACATCACTAAAAACATTTTCAGATTTTTTTTGGGAATTGCTCTTTTACGCGATTGAGTAATAAACACACACATACGTACTCACAAACTTTCAGCTTTATAATATTAGTAGGATTTTCAACTTAAACTCTAGCTGCTTTTGTCGGTTTCACCCGTGTAAGTCCCGATCCCGTGGAAATATCGAAATCGACAAAAGGAAAAAGAAAAAGAAAAGAATCCTTTGTTACTCCTTTATAATGTAGCTTTCTATTGATGAAAGAACTTTTAAAATCGGTCCAGTAGTTTCAGAACCTATTCGTTACAAACAATCAAACACATAAATATCTCCTCTTTTTAGATAGAAAGATAGATAGAACGCTTTATTGTTCTCACCAAAAATAAATTACAATAAAATAAAATACCTACGAGAAAATCTTAATCTATAGTGGCACAATAGGCGGCCTTACCACTGAGAGTGGTCTCCTCCAGGCAACCTCAGTATGGATAGGATCACACGAATGATTAAGGGTGAGGGTCTTTTTAATCTACACTAATATTATAAAGAAAGGAGATTTGTATTTTTGTTTGTCGTATGTTTGTGATGAATAAACTCAAAAACTACTAGACCGATTCCAAAAAGTCTTTTACTATTAGAAAGCTAAATTCACCCTGAGTAACATAGGCTACTTTTGATCCCGATATTCTCACAGGATCGGGACTTACGCGGGTGAAACCGCGGGACGCAGCTAAAATTACTATAGATAGACGAAATAGACGATATATTTAAAAAAGCTCTAAAATCTTTTCTCCTAAAAAAGAGTTACTATTCCGTTGACGCATTTATTTCTGACAAATCAATTGAATAATTTTTTAATAATATTTAAAATTTTATTAATTTACTAACTTGACAGTGATAAAATAAATTGATAAATGAATTATATTGTGGCATGGTAATATTTAATGAATAATTTTAATTTTTATTATTTTATCTTTCTTTTAAATGTATTTAATTATAATAATTTTAATAACCTAATTTTCCGACACAATGTAAATATTGTTTGAGAATAAATAAATGAAATGAAATGAAATGAAAATTCTATGTTTTTCAGATCCTGCTATAGCCAAATCGACTGTACCGATTTTGACGAAATTATCAAAGTCAAAAATCCACATACCGGAATTATTATCAACGTTAATATCAAAGTTATCGAATTATCACGATAATCAACTGGCCAAGATGGCGGAACTGCTCGGGTTGGTCATCAGAAATGATAGCAGTTCCCAAGCAGATGTTGCTGTGAAGAAACTCTTTGAGAAGTTCAGGAAATCAAGCCTCAATGACTATGTGAAACTTATATATTATTCTAAATATTGCGATGAACAACAGTTTAGGTAAGCATCACTAGATAAATTTTTCTTCTGTTTTCGCGATGTTGTATTGAAATTGAACACTTTTTAGGGTTCCGTAGCCAAATGGCAAAAAACGGAACCCTTATAGATTCGTCATGTCTGTCTGTCTGTCTGTCTGTCTGTCCGTCCGTCTGTCCGTCTGTCCGTCCGTCCGTCCGTCCGTCCGTCCGTATGTCACAGCCACTTTTCTCCGAAACTATAAGAGCTATACTGCTGAAACTTGGTAAGTAAAAGTATTCGGTGCACCGCATTACAATTTTTACACAAAAATAGAAAAAAATAATGAATTTTTGGGGTTCCCCATACTACGAACTGAAACTCAAAAAAATGTTTTTCATCACACCTATACCTGTGGTGTACTTATCTATGGATAGGTTTTATATTGAGGTTTCTAATATCATTTTGTTCTAAACTGGATAGTTGGCGCGAGAGACACTTCCAAAGTAGTAAAATGTTGGAAAGTAATAAACACCACGCGATTAAAACCGAAAATGTCTTTAATTTTATCTATACTAATATTATAAAGAGGTAACGTTGGTAACATGTATGTATGTATGTATGTACACACATCAACACCGTCTAGGGATATTCAGAATTTCTCAATTTACTCAAAAATTGTGTTTACTAACAAACAACATGTATATATTTTTGTAAAGCCTACTTATCAGACTATGATTTAGAATACAACAAAATATTGTTTTATGCTTAAATATTTTTTTATTTTAAAAAACGCAAAAAGTGAAATAATGTTAAATCTAAGATAAAATGTCTATCTAAGGAAAAAAATAAAGTAAAACGAAATTATTAGGTTTTTTTATTTGAAGTTAAAATTAGTAGTCAGTGAAACCACCCATGACGTTAATCACGGCCCTGCAACGGTTTTTCATGCTTTGAATCAGGTTGTCAATATCTTGCTGCGGAATATTGTCCCAGGTCCTGCTAAGATGCAAAAAAAGTTGCTCTTCAGTCGCAACATTTGGAGGCAAATTCCTCAAAGCCCTTCTTTGAAGCATATCCCACGCGTGCTCTATGAGGTTTAGGTCTGGTGACTGCGCGGGCCAGTCTAAGACCGACACGTCGTGCTCCTCTAGCCAGCTGGTCACCACTCGCGCAGTGTGCGGACGGGCGTTGTCGTGCATGAGCGTGAAAACTTGGCCCATTTGCAGTCGATGGGGATAGATTATTGGTGCTAGCACCTGATTACGGTATTTTTCGGCAGTCATAGTGTTTCTGATCCAAACGAGGTCTGTTCTTCCACCAATACGAATTCCCGCCCAAACCATAATTGTTCCGCCATGGTATGGATGGACCTCCTGAGGGTGTTGCAGACGGTTGTCACGACCAGAAGCTCGCCATACGCGTACTCTACGTGAATCAGGATGAAATCCGAATCAGGACTCATCGGTAAACAACACTACCGACCACTCGATATCTTCCCAAGGCAAATGTTCTCTAGCCCACTGTAATCTTCGTCCACGATTTCCTCTGCGTAGTGCTAGAGTACGAAGCGGCCTGCGAGAATGAAGGTTAGCCTCGTGCAGTCTTCTCCTCACAGTTTGGTCACTGACAAGCACCTGGTGGTCTGACTGGAGCGTTTAAACCAACTGCATGGCCGTAACATTTGGTTGTCTTCTCGCGGCCACTTGCAAAAATCGGTCTTGTCTTTGGGTAGTTATCCGCTTTCCGCCTGGATGCCTTTCAGCCACTTTACCAGTAGCACGATAACGTGACCACAATCTTGATATCACGTTTTGTCATGTTCCAATCTCCTCGGCAATACTCCGTTGAGTAGCCCCAGCTTGGAGCATTCCTACTGCCCTTAACATTTCTTTTCTTGTTAAATGACGCCGCTGCATGATGCATACAGTTGTATTAAATTGTAATTAATCAAAAAAAAATATTAAAACTTCAATTTGTTTAAACAAAATGCTTAAAACTGCGTTAAGTAAATTTAAACCTTCGAACTCGCTACAATAATTGCCGCGCTAATCTTATGTTTTTAATTATTTTTATTAAATTCAAATTTGGAATCATACAATAAGGCCTACACAATAAGGTTCCATTAAAATATTTTTAAATCGGCCAGTATTTTTTAAGTTTAAGAACTTTATATAAAATATCCCTAGACGATGTTGATGTGTGTATATTGGGGGTAATCTCCGAAACTACTGGACCGATTTCAAAAATTCTTTCACCATTAGAAAGCTACATTCACCCTGAGTAACATAGGCTACTTTTGATCCCGATATTCCCACGGGATCGGGACTTACGCGGGTGAAACAGCGGGGATCTGCTAGTTTCTAGATAATTTAAAATCGTGTAGGTAAATCCGTCTATTGAGATGTTAGTGGGGAAAATTCCAAAAACATTTTTGGGTAAATTGGCATAAACCCCACCATCCAGTATTAATAAGGATGGTGGGGAAAACACCAATTTGTATTCCCACACATACGGTCTTACTTACAAAAATCTCTTTGCCAGCTACTTTACGATACGTTTACGTAATAATAAACTTTATTTATAACACATTTGCTCGTAAAGGGCCTCTTATTTCACCAATTTCAATATCGTAATGTATGTCATTACGTACTTGTGCGTAATCGTAAAGTAAAACGCACGAGTTTCTTTCTAATAAGGTAACACGTACGGTTTATCATGCTCCGTCTAAAACCAACGGTACTTTTTTAAATCTTAAGAAAAAAAAGCAAAGAAAGCAAATCAAAAAGTTTTTATGTCAGAAAAGTGGTCAATATTTTATGAATAAAATTAACTTTGGGAGATAAAATATAAAAAATAAACATTTAATTCTTTAATTTAATTCATTTTGACAGTAAATTACATCTGTAACAGAAACAAAAAAATATTAATTTACTTTATTAGTAATACTGGCTGTTTTTGTACCGTTGCCTTAAAAAAAAAAAGCACTGATGCCCGCGCATCGCTAATTTGTCAACTGGCAACGTAATAATCAATTTCACAAATTGTTCAAATTTTTCTAACTGCTTTAACAAGTGATTAAAGATTTATTCGTTTAAGAAAGTCCGAGTTTTATTTATTTCCTCGCAAATGTGTTATAAAACGTCGTATGACATACGTGCGCTTTGATAATTACAGCCTCTGCTTTCTTGTAGCCCTCGCCTACGGCTCGGGCTAGCAATATCGCCTCGGCTGTAATTTTCAACTTACCGCACTTATATCATAATGTACTATTAGCGTTTGTAAGTAAGATTTTGCCATAATCAACTGCTATTAAATGCGTAAAGAGTTATGATTGGTTTGTAGTTATGAAAGGTATGTGCGCTAATAACATCGCTCTTACGGTGAAGGAAGATTATTATCAACATCCTATTCTGTCCTAGGGTGATAGTGGACCTAACCCAGAAGCTGCCCCAAGCTGAGAAGAACAAGTGTATAGACATAATCCACACCTACTTGGAGACCAATCCGCAGTCGGAGCTGATTGAAGAGTTACCTTCGGAAGTGAGGGGGTTGCTTGAAGAAAAGTGTGCTGGGAAGCGGTTCCAAGGTTAGTGCTTTTAAGGGTTCCCTACCTCATCGTCATCATCATCATCATCAACGCCTAAAGATTGCCTGGCAGAGATCGCTTTTAGCGATAAGACCGCCCATTGTACCTTTTCTAAAATTAGCTGTAAGTTTTTGTTTTTGTAATGTGTTTTGTAAATATTTGGTGCAATAAAGTTTTTATCTATCAACGCACAGCCTAAACCGCTGATAGTAGAGGGCTGAAATGTGGAGAGTGTGTTCTTTATGTGATGTAGGCATCCGATAAGAAAGGGGTTTCGTATATCCCCATGGGATCGGGACCTATGCAGGTAAAACGGCTGGACACAGCTAGTTAAATAAATTATCTAAAATCAGCTTTTTAAGTGCGAGTTGAACTCGCGCACGGAGGATTCCGTACCACTATTAAATATTTGTTTTATTTTGTTTTTAATATTTGTTGTTTTAGTGGCTACAGAAATACATCTTTTGTGAAAATTTCAACTGCCTAGCTATTACGGGTCATGAGATACAGCATGGTGACAGACGGACAGACAGGAAACGAAGTCTCAGTATTAGGGTCCCGTTTTACCCTTTGGGTGCGGAACCCTAAAAACGAGACCCTGTTACTGCGACTCCGCTGTCTGTCCGTCTGTCACCAGGCTTCGCCCGTCGACATAGTCGAAACGTCGAGGTAAGAGAATTAGAAAGTAAATATCACGCGATTAAAACCCGGGAAAATATTAAATATGAAACCTTAATAATTTCAGATTTCTTCACCCGCCAAACTTCAGAATCTACATCAAAGAGACCGCGACTCGAGACGCCATCTTTAATACTGAACACCGTCGGCAACAACGAGAGATATTTCAACAAGCTATTGAACGAAGTAGACAAGGGAAGCCGCGGGATGTTGCTTGAGAAACTTAGCACCGACCTAGGAGTGCGGTGAGTAAATACTCTATACCAGGGGTTCCCAAACTTATTTTGTCTGCCGCCCACTTTGAAAATAAATTATTTTTAGCGCCCCTCTTTTTTCACATATTTAAAAACCACTATAACTTCATATGAAATTAATTATTGTATATTCATTTATTTATTGTCAGTTAAACGATACAATTATTGTTATCATTTACATTAATTGACAGAAAAACATTCACACTATAGTCGTCACACAAAACTCCAAACACACTGACAATATTGATCTCCATTCATCTGCGAACACATCACATTAAGGGCTTGCATCCAGGAGAGCGTTAATGATCCTGAGGCTTCGCAGAATTGGAGATTTAGGGATTTTTATTGCTATATTAGCGGAGATTTAACTTCTTTCAAAACTAAAGGTACCATATTAATATGTTGATGACCTATTGACATGATTATTGTATTATTTGTTTAATAAAACAGGGCAGATATGAGAACTACACGGAGAGAAATATCGAACCGAGTTAGTTTGAGCAATTTCTTAATTCACATTAGTTGATGTTCACATGTTGTAGTCGAGAGTCGGTAGGTAACTCAAGAGTTCTCCTAGCTAAATGAAAGCACAAATCGCCCCCTTAGCCTCTACACAACGCTCCCATTTTTTTTCTGGGTCTATTACCGCCCCCCTTTAGGCCTGCAGCGCCCACAAGGGGGCGTTATCGCCCACTTTGAGAACACCTGCTCTATAGTAATATTACAAGATATATTCTAGAAAAAAATCTTCTTCTTAAGCCTCTGCAGTAGGCCAGAACTGTTTTTTCTCGGATGGGTAACTATACAATTTATTAGAAACATCAGTTTTAAAAACAGTGCTTAAAGGCCAAGCTGCAGGGAAATCACATTACAAAAGGTGGTGTAACAAATTTTATGATTTTATGTTATTTAGCTAAGTTAGCTTGATATAAATTCAATTTCTTGACCTTGGGGCACGACGGGGTATATCCAATATTTTGAGTTTAATATTCTTTTTGCACATAGTGTCTCGATAATAAGTCGTATGACAAAAGTGTCTAAGAACAGTATGTAGAAGTCAAAAACTTTTACATTCTGTTCATACATGTCAATTCTGTAAGTCTTACAGGTAAAAAGTTACAATCAAAAGAACAAAAATGGTAAATGCGCCATATAAGACACCGTGTCGTACTACTAGCGCCATCTTGTAGGCGGCCACCACAAATAATTTGTTGTTGCTTATTATGGAAACGATTAAAAAATAATTGTCGTAGAAATCTATACTGATTTTATATAATGTTGTTTTTTCTTATTTTGATTGTAACTTTTTACCTGTAAGACTTACAGAATTGACATGTATGGACAGAATGTAAGAGTTTTTGACTTCTACATACTGTTCTTAGACACTTTTGTCATATCACTTACTATCGAGGCACTATGTGCAAAAAACGAAATATTAGCAAAATATCGGACATACCCCCTCGTGCCCCAAGGTCAAGAAATTGAATTTATGTCAAGCTAACTTAGCTAAATAACATAAAATCATAAAATTTGTTACACCACCTTTTGCAAGGTTACGTAAGAGGTGATTTCCCTGCAGCTTGGCCTATTATTAAAGTTGAGGACATTTACTAGGTCATGTATGTTGTGAAAACGCGATTACAGAAAATTGTCTGGATATAATAAAATCACAAACTATATCCCCTTAATTTTACAAATAAATAGCATTAGTCAGTCAATATTTAACTTATACTACTAAAACTTTGTAGATGAACTGATCTTAGTTCAACGCAGGGCATCTATGATTTGAAATTCAAAATTAATGTTTTGTGATCTTATAATGACCAATTGTAAGTAGGATATACGTACACTAGCTCCGTCCCGCGGTTTCACCCGCGTAAGTCCCGATCCCGTGGGAATATCGGGATCAAAAGTAGCATATGTTACTCAGGGTGAATATAGCTTTATCTTGGTAAAAAAAATATTTCATGTTTAATAAACTTTTTATTAATTTATTGATAATCAAATTGTTTTTTTCTCTCTTTTCAGTCTAGTGGAGTGTTTCTACGTATGTGTATATCTACCTACAGTATATCAAAGGAACAATATAACGGATCTGTCCGTCTGTCTGTCGACTTTCTACGACATGTTGTTTCATCATTTCAAGTCAGACGACAAGTTCAAACAGGCTAAATTGACTGAAACTCTTGTTGGACCGTAAGTATTTTTTTTGTTAATTTATTTGAAACGAACTGCGTCTTGCGGTTTCACCCGCGCACCTGCGGGAGCTACGGGATCAAAAGTATCCTATGTCTTTTTACTGGTTCTAAGTTAACAGTTTTATCTTAAAAATAAAATATTTTAAAGTGTTTCCTACACTTACAAAATCCCTCACTACACTCTCATCCCAATACAACCGTCACTGATCCGTGCATTTTACCGCTTACGCCCGCAGGGCGGCAGGTTCAAATCCTGCCGTGTGCCGAAATTTGAAGTTATTTTTCAGATACTAAAATCGAAGAAGTTGAAGTTTTTTTTCTTTTTAGCATAGTTTTTGTATTTGAATGTTGTGCGCAGCTATCATCGGAGCATGAATTAAGGTTATAAATATGTGTACTATTGTTGTTTGAATGTTTTAGTTTGTGTTCTGTTGTTGTGCCTTTTTAATAAATAAATAAATAGAAAATGTTTTATTACAGGGAGAGAGGTCAATTTTCAAAAATATTGACCCGAACGAAAACTTACATCGGTAGTCTGAGGACGTATTCTTATAACACTAGTCGAAATCAAAATAAAATAGGTATGTAGTCATTTTTAGGGTTCCGTAGCCAAATGGCAAAAAACGAAACCCTTATAGATTCGTCATGTCTGTCTGTCTGTCCGTCCGTCCGTATGTCACAGCCTCTTTTCTCCGAAACTATAAGAGCTATACTGTTGAAACTTGGTAAGTAGATGTATTCTGTAAACCGCATTAAGATTTTCACACAAAAATAAAAAAAAATAATGAATTTTTGGGGTTCCCCATACTAAGAACTGAAACTCAAAATTTTTTTTCATCAAACCTATACATGTGGGATATCTATGAATAGGTCTTCAAAACGATATTGAGGTTTCTAATATATTTTTTTTCTAAACTGAATAGTTTGCGCGAGATACACTTCCAAAGGGGTAAAATGTTGGTCCCCCAATTGGTTTGAACGAGATCTAGTAAGTAATTTTTTTTAAAACGTCATAAAACAAAATCTGTTGTATAAATAATTGTACGGAACCCTTCGTGCGCGAGTCCGACTAGCACTTGTTATTAATCAACTTCAAACAAGGAGGAGGTTAATATATCTTATGTTTTTATTGCTCAAGGCATATTTCGAGACTCTCACCTTCCAAATAAAAAAATAATTATCGAAATCGTACTTCATAATTATGGCGAAGTACGGCGCGGACATATCCACATACATACAAACAATATACGTTGTTAACATTTTTCTGACTACCCACCATCTAACTGTACTATTAATTCAATAAATATCGGTTTTATTGCATAATTGTTAGTTGAAATTAAAAACATTTTTCGGTTTGAATCCCGTGGTGTTTATTACTTTTAGCATTGTTACAACGCTCAACGTTTCGAGACCTTTCCAGGTCTCTTCTTCAGGATCGTTCTTCGAAAGAAAGGTCTCGTCTCGAAAGGTCTCGTTGAGCGTTGTATGTAACAGTGCTAAAAGTAATGTTTGAATCGCGTGGTGTTTACCACGCGATTCAAACCCAAAAATGTCTTTAATTTCAATACAACATCGCGAAAACAGAAGAAGAATCTAATTGTTAGTTAACGACTAGTCGGCCCATCTCCATAAAATATGTATTTACAATATACGGTGTTCCGACAAGGAATTAAGCAGAAAGGGGGTTGTTCTAGACGTCTAGGCGAACAACTTTTGTTCTACAACTTTTGGAAATTCGAAGTAGTTTACGAAAATCTTGAGTTTGCATGTAAATCAGCTGTTTTTTAGAGTTTGAGGTCATTGACCTTAAGGTGCCCTTTTATTTAGTTTGGGCCAACATTAATTGCCTTTGTTTACAAAAACAGCTGTGTTTTTTTTTCAGTAATACAACTTCAAATTTTCGAAAAAAAAGTTCGAATTTCCAAAAGTCGTAGAACAAAAGTTGTTCGCCTAGACCTCTAGATCAAACCTCTTTCGGCTTAATACCCCCTCCTCGGAACAGCCTGTATAATATAATATTTTTTATTTCAGATACAAAACCTGGACTTGGTTCATATATATTTGTTGAAAAGATATTGGAAACGTTGGTCCAGTTCGCTCAGGTAAATTCTTGGTTTTATTTCGTTTTCATACAAATACTACAAATCTTACTTTTTACTAATATTATAAAAGTGAAATTAACACTGTCTGTCTGTAACGCTTTCACGCTTAAACCGCTGAACCGATTTTGACTAAATTTCGGTATATGGATAAATGATAGATGGGGCTTTGGAAAAGGATATAAGCTACTTTTGATCCCGATGTTCCCACGGGATTTTGACTTACGGGGGTGAAACCGCGGGGCGGTAGTAAGCCTATGTAGAAGCCTATGTTAGTTAGGGTGAATGTAGCTTTCTAATGGTGAAAGAGTTTTTGAAATCGGTCTTGTAGTTTTTGAGTTTATTCATAACAAACATACAGACATACATACACACACACACACACGCAAAAACAAATCTTACCTCTTTAAAATATTGGCATTATGCTATATACTGCAAGTAAAAAATATAAGATAGACTAAGGCCGATAGTAGGCATCTCGCTACTAAATCTTATATAATACTAGCAGATTCCCGCGGTTTCACCCGCGTATGTCCCGATCCCGTGGGAATATCGGGATCAAAAGTAGTCTATGTTACTCAGGGTGAATGTAGCTTTCTAATGGTGAAATAATTTTTGAAATCGGTCCAGTAGTTTCGGAGATTACCCCCAATATACATACCAACGTTCCCTCTTTATAATATTAGTATAGATTTAGGTATGTACTTTTGTTTCTGATCTATTCTGTAAGTATTTGTTGCTTGTCCTAAAAAGAGGACAGTCTCCATACTCTTTCTCCATAGAAACGTAGTCGACTGTTTCCTCCCTGGATAAATAAAGGTATTAGAAAACATATGTTTATGCTATAAGTCCTATATCAGCCATGACCATGCCCCTACGTTTTGTTTTTTTTATTTTTTATTCTCTAATTTTTTGTCTTTTTTACATTTAATTAAAAAATAAACGTAGAGGCATGGTTATGGGAGATATAGGTTTTATGGCATAAACATATTTGCTCTAATGTCTTTATCCAGGGAGGAAACAGTCGACTACGTTTGTATGGAGACAGAGTAGGTAGACTGTCGTCATAAACATATTTTCTTTCTTTCTTTCTTTCTATTTCAGGTATCAACCGAATCATCCATAGATTTACTGAAGCAACTGTTTGTGTCCACAAAAACAGTTGGATTTAACTCGTCCCCCTTAATGTCTGGAATGTTGTCCAAGTTGATTGTAAGAGAGACGACTTTCTTGGAGTTTGCGAGACTTTTCGCTCAGGATCTGTGTGAAGTTGACGGGTAAGTTCTGTACCCCATCAAAAACATGCTTGGAAAAAAAACCCGGCCAAGTGGGAGATTTGCGCACAAAGGGTTCCGTACCACTATCATAATTGGGTACCTACGGAACCCTAAAATGAACAATAGACTAACCAGTTTTGTGAACGCAACCCGAACGTTACAATTTATTGTCGCCAGTCTTTCTCAAGTCTCACTAGATGGCACTAGTGGTCAAAATACACCGAGATATCGTTGCGATTTCATGTACTTACCTCAATCACGTTTGTTGTATGGGAACCCCTTTTAAATATTTGTTTTATTTTGTTTTTAGTTGTTATTATTGCGGCTACAGAAATACATGTGCTGTAAAAATTTCAACCGTCTAGCTGTTGCGGTTCATGAGATACAGCCTGGTGACAGACGGACAGACAGCGAAGTCTCAGTAATAGGGTCCCGTTTTTACTCTTAGGATACGGAACCCTAAAATTTGAACACCCGTGTTCGAGACGCGAGTACAATCCTCGCCAAGAGTGAATTTTTGAAGATGATTTTTCCTATAAAATACTTTTAATTAGGTTTTTTCTTCATTTCAGTATTTTCGACACCATGGAGGAGTTAAAATCAAAAACTTTGGGTACAGATGTCGAGGTTTTCGTGAAGATTTTGTATGAAGATATAAGATTAAGACAATGTGACCCGAAACAATTTGTACTTGGGTATGTATGTATAGATAAATAAATAAAAAAACGTGTGGCACTCGGGGACTGCCGCGGTAAAGCTATTGCATAGCAATTTTTATCAACTTATGCAATTATAATTTATTTATTTACTAGCTGACCCGACAGACGTTGTCCTGTCGTTTAGTTTAAAAAAATAAAATTCATCAAAATCGGTTTAGCATTTTTTCTTTCATAAGAACCTTCTCCTGACAATAGCGCTCACAACAAAAAAAGAATTATCGAAATATGTGTAAAAGTTTAAGTGTGATGCCGTGACCAAGGGAAATAGGGATTGATTTTTATATAATAGAAGAAGAAGATTTTGTACCATTTTGCCATGGTAGGCGGACTGGGGGGTGTTAGGTTTTATTTTCGTTACGGAATTTCTTGATTCGGTCGCCGCGCTCAAAGCCCGCGATAAAAGCTATGCAATAGCTTGAATGTCTGTGAACAACACACAGCGCCATCTAGCCCCGTGGTAAGCGACTAAGCTTGTGTTACGGTGACTAGACAACGGATGTAATACTTATATTATACTTCTTTTGTAAATATATACCTACATACATATTATACACGCGGTGCAAAGTCCCGACTGCAATGCAGAAGGTTGCGGGTTCGATTCCCGCCGGGTGCAAGTATTTATGCTTATAAATCAATATTTGTTTCTTGTCTGGGTGTTTTCTCTGTATCATATGTATGTACGAACGATTGTACACAAAAAATATTTAATATGATAATATATCCGTTGTCTAGTACCGATAGTCCAAGCCTAGTGATTAGTTTGGGGCTAGATTGCGCTGTGTGTAACGTCGTGTAATATTGATATACTACAAATATTATTCAGTAACGGGGTATTTACCATGTTTAAATTTGTTTTTTAAAGGAGCTCGATATATCATCAGCAGGGGTCGGAATAGGTAGAGTCAAATAGGGTGACTGACCTCAAATTTACATGATTGTAGATGTTAACATGGACATGCCTTCGGAATACCGAAATTTTGTTACAATCTTTCGGAATTTTATCAGAGTAGGTCGGTCCGGTTTAATGATCTAAAACCTGTATGTTAATAAAGACATGCTGCCGCAGCGGTATTCCGAAATTTAAAAATATCCCGACAAAATTGCTACGTAACATGATTTATTTTATAACAACTCTTTTGACTTGAAATAAACGTTTAATATTTAATTATATTAACAATAACTAGCCAGATAACGTAACTAACGGGGTTTGTCGCCGCACCACCCTGGCAACCAATCAGATCAGAGTATCCACGGTGACTTATTAACTGGAAGACAATGCAAAACCGCAGGTAGGTTAGCTCACTTACCTACTTCGGTTCGTAGAGTGCACTTACTTTCTTTGTATACCTATGTGATTTTGTGATTGTGACCCTGTGACCTTGGCTAGTGTACGGACTTTTCGAATCTTCTTCGAAAAAAATGAAGCTAATGAACAAATAATGTATTTTAAATATGCACCACTTACGTCTACTGACGTGGAAAGGTCATTTTCGACCTACAAATGGATATAAGATGCAAAAAGAAATTAATTAAAAATAGAACATATGGTAAAACTGATGGTTATTTATTTTAATTGTGCAGCCTACAATGCTGAAACTGTAACAGATGACGATGAAGATTAAATGCCATTGACTGCGCCCCGCAATTAAATCATGTAAACCAAGTGCGATCTACTACTCCGATTCGAGTATTTACTTTTTATCAAGATATCCGTGGAAACATCTTTATAAAAAGTAGTCAAAATTAATTTCGGTTAATATGCTACATATAAGTTTCTCTATGTATTTAAGTGGTAAAAACCATACAGATATACCTAAAAATTATTTAGTATAAATGTAATTGAAACCTGAAAATTATAAAGTATTGTAAACAATAAACGTTTGTGTTTTACTTGTTGAGCACAAGAAAAAAGAAAAGAAAAGTAATTTAAATTAAAGACATTTTTCGGTTTGAATCGCGTGGTTACAACATCGCGAAAACAGAAGAAGAATCTAAAAGTAATTCACATAAAATTAATTCATCGTTCTTGTTTTTTTTTTCAGTTAAAAAAAATAAAGGGCGTCCCTATATTGTGCATTGTACCTACATGAAACTTAACAGAAAACTTAAATTTTCTTATGTCAAGTTAGAAATCACCTACGTAAAAGTGTGAATTAAACCCTCGTTGCGTGAATCCAATTCGTACTTAACCGGTTTTTCCTTTCATTGTAGACGATGTAAACTTTGTTTTTTAATCATATTTTATGTATATGATACAATTCCGGAATTCCGGAATGATTTCCATATTTCTTGAAAACAAGGCGTATCCATGTTATGCTATCATGATGCAAGTACATAAAATGACTCTACCTATTCCGACCCCTGATCATCAGGAATTTCAACTGGCTTGTTCAGTTCGGGACGTCCATATCGAACTACCTCCTTTCTAATTCGCTTACTGGGACTTGTTCCTGGTCCCCTACTATTACAACTATCGAGCTATGTTAAATAACAAATTTAGACATGATAAATACCCCGTTATTTAATAATATTTAAGTACTAGCTGCGCCCCTCGGTTTCACCCGCGTTAGTCTCGATCCCTTCCCTTTAAAATAGAGTAGGTATACCTATTGAAATACCCGGTAGTAAAAATCAAATTTAATCGGGTAAGTAGTAAGTACCTTCTTTTTAAACATATAAAAAACAGAGAAACAGACAGAATGACATACATTTTACTAACTATTATTATAAGTTAAGTTTAATTTCATTCCAACATCGCGAAACCTAAAGAGACCTATTATAATTCTGGTTTTACTGCCTTATCAGACTTATTTTTTTTATTTGCGTCTAAGTACAGACTTTTTGACCTACCTACCTACCTATCTTTCCTTTATTTTAAGTATTGCCCAAAACTCGTCAGGTTTCGGCAGGTTCCGATTCCATTTGGTTTCGTGGTTTACAAAATTCAATTATCTATACCTACAAATAAAATTAAAAGACATGGTTTTTGCATGACTGATTGATTGATTGGCTGACTGACTGAACTATATATCAACGCAATTTTAAATTTGGAGAAAGTGTTTCTTGTGGTTTGTACTGTGTAGTATCCAATAAGAAAGGGTTTTAGGAAAATCCTGGGCGAACGGGACTTACGCGGGTGAAACCGCGGGACACTGCTAGTCTATAAGTAAATCTTAGTTGCGCACTTTCATACAAATTAATGCTTAGAGAGCACCCCATACTGAAAAATAAACTGAAAATACAATCGACTTGTGGCACGGACGCGGGCGTGGTGCGATGCGACACTCGAATTCGGAATTAAGGATTCCGTAGGTACTTTTTAAACTTGTGATAACTTCTAAACCAAATATCCGATTTGATTGAATTAAAAAGGAATTTACTTAGAAATAAATAGTTCTAATTATAAAATAAATTATTTGGATAAGGGTTTATACTATTGTAAGAATATAACCAACCTTTGTTCCTACCTACATTGTAATTAAATTTTTAACACAAAAGCTGTTATTGTGAGTTAACTATAATAGTTGGATATGTTACATCGCGGACTTTTTGGTAGATATTTATAAGAACTACAAACTTGTGGTACATTATTTTGTTCTAATATCAACAGTTTTTACTGCGCACGCTATTTTTTATTTTGAGTTTTCTACCTTTGGTTACAATATTGCAATTTTCTTACGGATCCCTAATTTTTTTTAAAATAAATAATACTGATAATGTAGCTTTCTATTAGTGAAAGAATTTTTGGAATCGGTCCAGCGGTTCCGGAGATTACCCCCAATATACATACATACATACATATTTGTTACCAACGTTACCTCTTTATAATATTAGTATAGATTTGTTTCCGGTCTGGGTGGTTTCTATGTATCATATGTATGTATTTCCAAAAAAAAAGCATAATATGTAGTATATCCGTTGTCTAGTACCCATAGTACAAGCCTAGTGCTTAGTTTGGGGCTAGATTGCGTTGTGTACAATGTCGTGCAATATTCGTTTATTTATTTGTAGTAAAAACAACCAAGTAAGTTTAAAATCGATTATTTACATATTTACTTTATAATATCAACTTTCAGAAAATCAATGAATCATATTGCCAACGATGTTTTCATGAGGGATGAGAATGAAGAGTTTTCTATCGAAGGTAAGACTCGATTACCTTGGCATATACAAACTTAGATGAAAACAAAAATAGTAGATACGGTACATTTTAACATTGCGTATTCAAAAAATGAACTAGATAAAATTATTGTGTTTAAAAACAAAGTCTTTAAGAATGATTCAGGCATTTGTAAATAAGCAAAAAGGCATTTTTATGGATTTCAAAAAAGTAATCACAGTGTGACAGCACGTGCTCACGCGGCAGTGCGTCAGCTAGACGCAGTTTTATCGTCTCACTTTCCGAGACTAGGTAACGTATCTGCTGTTTTTTGTTTTCATCTAAGTATACAAACCAAAATTCAGACCGACCCACTGGCTTATTGGACTCGTCTTCTGTGTCTATACCCTATTTCAGAAACTCAGATCAAAAATGTAAACAAAAACGTGTGGCACTCGGGGACTGCCGCGGTAAAGCTATTGCATAGCATTTTTTATCAACTTATGCAATTATAATATTTTTTTTATTTT
The DNA here is from genome assembly GCA_958496205.1 of Idaea biselata. Classification (NCBI taxonomy): domain Eukaryota; kingdom Metazoa; phylum Arthropoda; class Insecta; order Lepidoptera; family Geometridae; genus Idaea; species Idaea biselata. Next base: position 13,217,303 of record OY292406.1, read on the forward strand.
GTACTATGTTTCCATGGTAACCATGGCAACATAGGTGTTAGGTTTTTTTTTCGTTACGGAACTTCTTGATTCGGTGGCCGCGCTCAAAGCCCGCGATAAAAGCTATGCAATAGCTTAGAAATCCCATAGGTACATTTTTTTTTTAAATTTGTGTCCTTTTTATTTACTTTTTCTTTTAAAATTGACAGTTCTTTGTTTACATTTTTGATCTAAGTCCTTGAAATCTTTATGTATGAAAAAGTTGTGTTAGTTACACCATTTATAACTCAAGAACGGCTGAACCGATTCGGTTGAAAATTAATAGGCAGGTAGCTTAGAAGAAACAGGAGAAGGACATAGGATACTTTTGATCCCGTAAATCCCGCGGGATCGGGACATATGCGGGTGAAACCGCTGGCGCAGCTAGTTTTTATTAAAAAATGTTTACTTTTTTTACAGAATTGGTGTCGACATTCAAAAAGTTGTCAAACTGGGACGACTTGACAGTTCAAGACAAGTGTAATGTAGAAAATGGTGATTTACCAGTAGTTTGGACTGATAGAGAACATTTTGATGAACTGCTCCTTGAATATACAGGTGAGGCCTCCTCGGCTGCAACGCAGAAGGTTGCGGGTTCTTTATTGACACTATTCTTTAAAATTAAAGACATTTTTCGGTTTGAATCGCGTGGTGGTGAAACGTTGAGCGTTGTAACAATGCTAAAAGTAATGAACACCACGCGATTCAAACCGAGAAATGTCTTTAATTTTAATACAACATCGCGAAAACAGAAGAAAAATCTACTATTCTTTAAAATAGGTAGATTAGCACACCCAATTCCGATCACTGGTCATTATAAACGGAATCTACTGTATTTATATATATATTCATTGTATGATTTGTTGCAGAAACCTCGTCCTGGTTTGGAAAAATGGTATCCTTAAATAGAGATAAGAAACAAGATAGCTTGAAGTGGTTACGGGAGGCGGAAAGGCCGCCGCGAAATATTTTCCAAATATCCACTGTAAGTATAAAAAATCAAAGAAAAAATGCGTATTATTTCCTTAAAAAAAATTCAAAAAAAAAAGTACCAATATTATTATTTTTTAGTGTTTATTATGAGGCATTTTACTAGCTGTCACTCTGTCACGTTTAGTTGACGTTAAAAATATACACTTCTACAATAATCCATACTAATATTTTAAAGAGGAAAGATTTGTATTTTTGTATGTGTGTGTGTCTGCATGTTTGTAATGAATAAACTGAAAAACAACGGGACCGTTCGCAAAAATTCTTTCACCAATAGAAAGCTACATTCACCCTGAGTAACATAGGCTACTTTAATCCCGGTATTCTCACGGAATCGGGACTTACGCGGGTAAACCGCGGGGCGCCGCTAGTTACTAATAAAAGCGAGACAGGGCATTGCTTAGCCAAAGTATGTTATCTTATCTTACTTCTTACTAATATTATAAATGCGAAAGTAACTATCTCTGTCTGTCTGTTACGCATCCACGCCTAAACCGCTCAACCGAAATTGATAAATTTTGGTATAGAGATAGATAAGACTTAGACGGACATAGGCTATTTTTGATCCCGTAAATCCCGCGGGATTGAGACTTATGCGGGTGAAACCGCGGGCGCAGCTTGTACCAGATATATGAATTAATGAATGTGTTGTTCACAGATAACAGAAGCGATCCAATGGCACGACGACAGACAGACGAGACAATATGACTGTCTTATTAGTAGAAAAGACTGTATTATGGAGTGGGCTGCTAGACTTATGATGAGGTAAGATAGTAGAATCAAATCAAATATCATTTATTCCAAGAATGTAGTGTGTCTTAAAAATAATTGGTAAGAAAGAAAGAAGTAATTTAGTGGGTAAACTTGCCTGATTTCTGAAAACGGGCTTTGACAAGTCAAGTCTCAAATTTCCTACATTACCTGTAACTTATGTGACTTTTTCTACAACTCATGTGATCTTTCCTACAACTTATGTGACCTTTCCTACAACTTATGTGTCCTTTTCTACAACTTATGTGACCATTCCTACAACTTATGTGTCCTTTCCTACAACTTATGTGACCATTCCTACAACTTATGTGTCCTTTCCTACAACTTGTGTGACCATTCCTACAACTTATGTGTCCTTTCCTACAACTTATGTGACCATTCCTACAACTTATGTAAATAAATAAATAAATAAATAAATATTGCACGACGTTACACACAGCGCAATCTAGCCCCAAACTAAGCACTAGGCTTGTACTATGGGTACTAGACAACGGATATACTACATATTATACTTTTTTTTTTTTGTAAATACATACATATGATACATAGAAAACACTGAATATCCCATGTCTTTCGGACCGTGGTGAGTCCTAGGACATGTTGGTTTCCTCACGATGTTTTTCCTTCACCGTAAGAGCGATGTTATTAGCGCACATACCTTTTTCTTAAAGAAAAAGACATTGGTGCGCGGTCGGTCTGGATTCGAACCCACGACTCTCAGAATGAAAGCCGGGGTATCTACCACTAGACCAACACCGCTCATGCTCGCTATGTGCCCTTTCCTACAACTTATGTGACCATTCCAACAACTTATGTGTCCTTTTCTACAACTTATGTGACCTTTGCTACAACTTATGTGACCTTCCCTGTAGGAAACTTACATAAGTTGTAGGAAAGGTTACATAAGTTGTAACTTATGTGACCTTTCCTACAACTTATGTGACTTTTCCTACAATTTATGTGAACTTTGAACATTGACCAACACGCAAGTCAAACTAGGCTTCACCGATTGTGTTAGTCACATCAAGTTTTAACTAATATATACTCAGTCAAAACCAAGTTTGACCAACACGCTCAGTGAGTGTGTTAGTCACATTTAGTTTTGACTGTAAGCTATAATATCAAATATTGTGTTCCCAGATCGGCTCACCTATCGAAACACGGCGAGGAGAGAGATGCGAATCTTCTGTCTCGCTCGCACGAACTGGTCTGGTGTAAGCGTGCGACAGAGATGGCGCTACCCCGACTAGCGTTACAATGTATTAAACGTAATACTCTGTAAGTACTATTGCCCATTTAGTAGACGGTGCAAACTCCCAAGCCTTATGTACCTGTTTATATCGAAAACGACTTGTTCACATCGAAACAGCTTGTTCACCCACTTGTTTATATCGAAAACGATTTGTTCACCCACCTGTTTACATCGAAAATGTTCACCTACCTGTTTACATCGAAAATGTTCACCCACCTGTTTACATCGAAAACGACTTGTTCACCCACATGTTTATATCGAAAATTATTTGTTCACACACTTGTTCACATCTACAACGATTTGTATGTTAACATTTTTCCTTTCTTTTTTAAGCTATTGCATAGCTTTTATCGCGGGCTTCGAGCGCGGCCACCGAGTCAAGAAATTCCGTAACGAAAATAAAAGCTAACACCCCCCCCACTCCGCCTACCATGTTGCCATGGTTACCATGTGGCTCGGCCGAGCACGTGGTAACTAGGGCATGAATCCCGGGATCCCGGGATATCGTAATCCCGGGATCTCGGACGCAAAAGTTCGATATTATAATCCCGGGATTGAGTGATCCGATATCGAGATTTGAGCAATTTACTATTTGGGTATAAATTAAGGTTTTTAGCTATATTTTTCCTCATGGAATGATTGAATAGAACTATTAAAATTAAACCCAAATTTGTCTACCCCTGAGGATGAGATCTGTAAAGATTTAGAAGCGTAGGGAATTGGTAAAATGTTTCAAACAATAAAAGTAACGTGATTCATTGCAATTTTTAAGACAATTATTTTTTATACAAGCTCGCATGCAATTTTTTCTGCTAAAAACATTTTAGTGGTGCGCCTAGAATTTGGCGCGAAAGTTTAGACACTTTCGGGTTTAGGCTATTTGTCCGCCATATTTCCAAAATGATGGGGTGGACGGCCCTCGGGGTAACTTATTTACGTAATGAAACCACTAGAGTCTTAAATATATTAAATATTTTAGATTTAACACATTTTTATTGTATTAAATTCGCTTTTTTTAACGATATCTAAAATCTCAGTATCAATCCCGGGATCCCGGGATTGAGCTCTTAATATCGATATCGTCCCGAGATTGAAAACCTTCCGATATTGCATGCCCTAGTGGTAACCATGGCAACATGGTACAAAACAAATAAATAATTATAATTGCATAAGCTGATAAAAATGCTATGCAATAGCTTAACCGCGGCAGTCCCCGAGTGCCACACGTTTTTTTTTCTTTTTGTATATAAATATTTTTTTTTATATTTTCAGTGATTTATATGACATTGAAACTCTGCCGTGGTTGGAGCAAAAAGTTGATGCGCTGAAAGTGATGGGACTTCGGCAGAATGATAGCCAACTGTTGAGGAAGGCTTTGGATACTGCTGGTGAGATCTTTCAGATAAAATAACATTAATTTTAATATATATTTATTTTTAGAATTATTTTTTATTAAGGAAAAATATGCATTCAAAAATTTTCACTTGCGGCGAGGCGAGAAAAAATAAAAAAAATGGAATACGTATTTTTCCTTAAAAAAAATTTCTATATAAAATAGAATTGAGCCCATTCCTACTAATATTGTAAACGCGAAAGTTTGTATGTATGTATGTATGTGACTTTGTTACTTTTTCACGCAAAAACTACTGAACCGATTGCGATGAAACTTGGAATATAGATAGTTGGAGATCTAGAATACCCCGACTTTCATTTCGAGGGTCGTGGGTTCGAACCCGGCCGCGCACCAATGTCTTTTTCTTTAAGAAAAAAGTTATGTGCACTAATAACATCGCTCTTACGGTGAATGAAAACATCGTGAAGAAACCGACATGTCCTAGGACTCACCACGGTCCGAAGACATGGGTGTGTGTCTATGTATCATATGTATGTATTTACAACAAAAAAAAAGTATAATATGTAGTATATCCGTTGTCTAGTACCCATAGTACAAGCCTAGTGCTTAGTTTGGGACTAGATTGCGCTGTGTGTAACGTCGTGCAATATTTATTTATTTATTTATTAGAATAACACATAGGCTACTTTTTATCCTGATATTTCCGCTGGATCGGGACTTACGCGGGTGAAACCGCAGGGCGCAGCTAGTACAAAATTAAAAAATAAATAAATATTATTTTTGCAGAACTTTGACGACCTCTGTGGCGCGTCGTGCAAAAGCGCGACTGCAATGCAGAAGGCCGCGGGTTCGATTCCCGCCGGGTGCAAGTATTTATACTTAATAATAAATATTTGTGTCTGGTCTGGGTGTCGCCCTATGTATAATATGTATTTATTTACAAAAGAAAAATAAATATATGTATTATATCCGTTGTCTAGTCACCGTAACACAAGCTTAGTCGCTTACCACGGGGCTAGATGGCGCTGTGTGTTGTTCACAGACATTTATTTATTAATATTATTATATTTTTTTTATTCTGGTTAATTGTTTCACAAAAAAAATACCTACATAGGTATTTTATTAGGTAAGTATTCATGTAGTTTTTTAGGGTTCCGTACCTAAAGGTAAAAACGGGACCCTATTACTGAGACTTCGCTGTCCGTCCGTCCGTCCGTCTGTCACCAGGCTGTATCTCATGAACCGTAATAGCTAGAAGGTTGAAATTTTCACAGAAGATGTATTTCGGTAGCCGCTACAACAACAAATACTAAAAACAAAATAAAACAATTATTTAAAAGGGGCTCCCATACAACAAACGTGTTTCAAACATAACAAGGAGTCAGGACAGGAACAGGGACAGGAGGACAAATCGAGTTGGTCATGGAATTCAAAATGGCTGCCCTATCTGTCAAATATACCAGTCTGCCTTCACTTACCAAAGAGTTTCTTTTATGTTTCAGATTTTCTTTGTGCCAAGGTTTTTTTTTTTTGAGTGATTCGGTCGTTTGATGGGAGTAAGAATCGAAGATAAATATTTCATATTTTCCTATAAAATTTAAAAATTGGTTGTTGTAAACCATTTTAGGGTTCCGTATCCAATTGTGATAGTGGTACGGAACCCTTTATGCGCGAGTGTCGCACTTGCCCCGTTTTTTTGTAATTAACCGACTTCCTAAAAAGGATGAGGTTCTTAATTTGTCGCGTATTTTTTTCTCATTGTGTTTAGTTTTTATTTTTAGATAATGAATGGAGTTATAATTTTAATTTTATATTATTCTTCTTTATTTAACGCTAATATTATAAAGAGGAAAGATTTGTATTTGTGTGTGTGTGTCTGTATGTTTGTTATGAATACACTCAAAAACTACTGGACCGATTTCAAAAACGGGACCCTATTACTGAGACTTCGCTGTCTGTCTGTCTGTCACCAGGCTGTATTTCATGAACCGTAATAGGTAATAGCTAGGCAGTCAAAATATTCACAGAAGATGTATTTCTATAGCCGCTATAACAACAAATACTAAACACGAAATATAAAAAACGTATTAACGGGAAATAAATGAATTGTCCCATACAATACATACGTACTTTACGTACATACATACATACATACATAGCGCCATCTAGTGATAAACTGGCGCCAATGGTAAAAATAAATGCAAACGTGTGTCGTCGTTGCGTACACGGATTTCGTGTGTCCAGTGTTTAGGTTAGGGTTCCGTACCCAATTGTGATAATGGTACGGAACCCTTCGTCCGAGTCCGACTCGCACTTGGCCGGGATTTTTACTAAGTTTTTGCTCTATTTGTCGTTCCAGATAAATACACGCCGTTATTCCAAGATAGTTCGACGCCGGAATCGATCCTGCACATGAAATGTTTAGCGACCGAGTTAAGCTATAGACTACAATGTAAGTAAATATGGGTGCTCCGAGGTATTAAGCCGAAAGGGGGTTGTTCTAGAGGTCTAGACGAACTACTTTTGTTCTATAACTTTTGGAAATTTAGATCTAGGCAAACAACTTTTGTTCCACAACTTTTGGAAATTTAGGTCTAAACATTATTTCTTAGTGTTAATCCACACTTAGGAAATACTGCTTTTTGAAAAAATGCTTTCAAAAACTTTAGTACCCGGCGGGATTCGAACCCGCGACTATTGGTAATCCGAACCAACACGTTAACCGCTTCGCCACGGGTAGCCCTCCAGCCAGCTAATCGGTTCCAGTGCTTACACCACCTATGTTAGAGACAATATCTAGTGAACTGGAAGTACAGTTGAACCGACTGGACCACAACACTATGAGCCGTGACACAAAGAAAACGTCTGTAGGATTGTTACGCCAGTTCTATGTTGTTTTATGATGATTTTAATAAGTATAATAGATATTTATTAAAATCTGTAAAATGCTTAGCCCTGTACTGCTTGACTGCCAGATCAACCCACGGCCTAAAATGCTGATAGTATAGTAATAAAATATTTAAATTTCAAAATGTTGTATTCCCAAAAATTTGAATTCCCAAAATGTTGAATTTCCCAAAAATGTTGGATTTACAAAATGTAGAACCTCGTTGAACTTCACAAAAATGTTGAATTCCCAAAATGTTAAATTCCCAAATTGTTGAATTCCCACAATATCGAATTCCTGATTAATAAAGAGGTAATCGGTTCCAGTGCTTACACCACCTATGTTAGAGACAATATCTAGTGAACTGGAAGTACAGTTGAACCGACTGGACCACAACACTATGAGTCGTGACACAAGGACACGTCTGCAGGATTGTTACGCCAGTTCTATGTTGTTTTATGATGATATGTGCCGAGATACTGCAGGTTAGTGAAGTTTTTGTCCTGTCTTTTTCTGCCGAATCTTTTTATATTAAGAACGTGGCGACTGTAACCATTTCCATACAAACTTAATACCAAAATTAATTATGAAAAATTTAGTTTTCTACCTTAATATCGATATTATTCGGATTAAGATTTTACTTTTAAAGGGTCCCCACCACATGGTTTTCCAAAATATTCATTCGAAATGAAATAAAACGGAGAAACATGTTTGAATGAAAAAAATGTTTCTCCGTTTTATTTTATTAGGAATGAATATTTTGGAAAACCTTGTGGTGGGGACCCTTTAAAAGTAAAATCTTGGTCCGAATAATATCGATATTAACTAAATTTTTCATAATTTATTTTGGTATTAAGTTTGTATGGAAATGGTAACAGTCGCCGCGTTCTTAAACATTATTTCTTAGTGTTAATCCACACTTCTTGGGCTACCCGTGGCGAAGCGGTCGAGCGCGTTGGTTCGGATTACCAATAGTCGCGGGTTCGAATCCCACCGGGTACTAAAGTTTTAGAACGTATTTTTTCAAAAAGCATCTTTTATATTGCCAGAACGAGCCAGCGAAACGTACGGGCAACTAACGTGCCCGATGCCTTGAGCTATTAAACATAAGAAATATCTCTTGTTGCAATATTTTTAATGTAAATTGGAAAACATTAAATCGTAGGATTTCTGTAAAGAAATCACTATCGATGGCGCCATCACCACGAGCCTAACTCGAAAAATATGAATAACTAGCTGCGTCCAGCGGTTTCACCCGCATAAGTCCCGATCCCGTGGGAATATCGGGATCAAAAGTAGCCTATGTTACTCAGGGTGAATGTAGCTTTCTAATGGTGAAAGAATTTTTCAAATCCGTCCAGTAGTTTTTGAGTTCATTCATAACAAACATACACACCCATACAAAAATACAAATCTTTCCTCTTTATAATATTCGTATAGATATAGATGTGTTCCTTTCTAATTTCTTCTATATTTCTAACTAGAGTTATTTTGTTTTCCAGAGAAATCCCAACAAAACACATACATTAAATCAATGGCGTCGATCACACAGAGATCTATAGATCTCAAATTGGAACTAAATGAAGGATTTTTGGCTATTCTATTCAATAATTTGGAAAGTTTCCATAGTTTGGATGCAGATGGCGCTGATTCTTTGAAAGAAATGGTAAGTTTTCGCCTACCCGACTGTTTTGCAGAAACAGAGCCAATTTTTTTGTACCTTAATACTAACCATAATAAGTTTTATGTTTATACCATTCCCATTCTAAAAAAAATTCAAAACCTCAAAATCATTTTTGAAGACCTATCTAAAGATACCCGACACGTATAGGTTTGATGTTTTTTTTTTATTTTCAATTCGTAAGTATGGGGAACCCCAATTTTATTTTATTGTTCTTTTTTTATGTGAATATCTCAATGCGGTTCACAGAATACATCTACTTACCAAGTTTCAACAGTATAGCTCTTATAGTTTCGGATAAAAGTGGCTGTGACATACGGACGGACGGACAGATAGACATGACGAATCTATAAGGGTTCCGGTTTTTGCCATTTGGCTACGGAACCCTAAAAAAGCCCTTTTAATCACTATTTTGGTGTTTCAATTTAGGTGTTTTTTATATTGGTATGTTCTAAAACATACCAATATTATTCAACCTCTAGATATCAATGCGTATACAACCTCCTTGCGTAAAAAATACAAACTTTTTTCTCTTTCTCGTAGTCATAGTATAAATTATAGTAATGTAACTCTAGAATAAAGTACGGTTTTACATTGAGAGAATGACTGCCACTCGCGTCGCTCAGGATCTTACTCTTGAATCACTCGCTACGGACGTGCGTGATTCGGTAGTTAGAATCCTTCACTTGCTCGTGATTCATCTATGGCCCTCACTTTAAATCCGTCCTATTTCCACTAATATCATATTATTATACTATTTATTTTACGGATATTCAGTGTTATCTATGTATCATATGTATGTATTTACAAAAAAAAAGTATAATATGTAGTATATCCGTTGTCTAGTACCCATAGTACAAGCCTAGTGCTTAATTTGGGGCTAGATTGCGCTGTGTGTAACGTCGTGAAATATTTATTATTTATTTTATTAGGAAACTGAAGTTTGTCAATAAGTTTCCTCAACTTATAAGTTAACGAAACCCAGTTCCAAACATCATAGTAACTGTAAATATTATTTCTTAGTTTTACCGCACTTGGGAAATACTGCTATTTTGAAAAAATATTTTCAAAATTCTAGTACCCAGCCGTATTGCGCCGGGTACGCGCTGGTTCCGATTACCAGTAGTTGCGGGTTCAAATCCCGCTGGGTACTAGAATTTTGAGAGCTTATTTTTTTTCAAAAAATCATCATAGTAACTTATAGTACAGTGTAATATTTAGTGATGGGTAATTTCCCGAGAATTTTGATGAATTCTTGATCAAACCCGGGTACAAAAAAGTCATATTCATTTCAAATTCGAGGCACGGATAGAAGACCTATTTATTATGATTTTTCCTTACAGGTAAGATCGCTTTCAAAGACAAAACCAACCCAATTCGTCCATCTGCTAAGATCCAAACTCCCCGCCTTCCGCCTCGGCCTCGGTCTGAATGTACAAGAATTTAGTGTAAAGAAGTACACATTGTGTCTGCAACTAGTTGCGGACCCCGACTACACCCTGTTTAGATATTGTCATGAACTGAAGGCCGCTGGGAGAAATGGAGGTAAGTAGCAGTCATTAGCAACCAAGCATTATTGAAGGTAGTGGTGGATTGTTTCTTTCTGTTATTTTGTTATACAGGGTGCTCCGAGGAGGGGGTTTTAAGCCGAAAGGGGGTTGTTCCAGAGGTCTAGGTGAACAACTTTTGTTTTACAAGTTTTAAAAATTCGAAGTAGTTTTCGAAAATTTTGAGTTTAAAGTTTGCATGAAAATCAGCTGTTTTTTAAAGTTTGAGGTCATTGGCCTTAAGGTGCCCTTTTATTTAGTTTGGACCACTACAATCTAAACATTCATTGCCTTTTTTTTACAAAAACAGCTGGTTTTTTTAGTGATACTTACCACTTTAAAATTTTCGAAAAAAAAGTTCAAATTTCCAAAAGTCGTAGAATAAAAGTTGTTCGCCTAGACCTCCAGAACAACCCCCTTTCGGCTTAATACCCCCTCGTCGAAACACCCTGTATATGTTAACATATCTTCTGTTTTGCCGCGGATACAGAATAAGGATTTAATTACGTTAGGATTGTGATAGTCACAGACATACATATAGCTATACCTCACATGCACCTCGATTTGTATTGAAACCGAGCGTGCCGACTTTTGATTATCTACTGTGACGTCACAGCAACAGGAAATATGGTTCCTGCCTTTGGGTGCTCGATTTTTTCGGGTTTTTGGAGTTACTAATCACGCAAAGAGGCATTTTATTAGTTTTTACGGACGTCCGGCAACTATAGACGCGCGCGGACTGCCAGTTAGCGCCGACTACCGCGACGTTTTGTCAGGATTTTTCACGTTTTTTGACACGCGAAGGACATGAATTCGCGTGGTCTAGCTATATGTATATCTGTGGTGATAGTATTAGGATTATCCTACTTCCTACTGTATGTGTACTAATTTTCATGTCTATCGATTAGGATAATAAAAAGTTTCATACAAAATTGGACTCCCCTTTTCTTCGCCTTAGGGGTTGAATTTCGAAAAACGTAGATTAAATGTAAGTAGGTATTCACTTCTAACTTAATAAATTAATATTATAAAAAGCGACGTTTAGTCTCTGAACGCCTGAACAAGGCATATAGAGAGATGACAGATAGGGATTTCTTATACATGGTATGTAAACTTAGCCCAAGTAACATGTATGGTGTTGTTAGAAATAAATAATAATGTCAAATTAAACTCATTTCTAGGGTTAAGTACGGTTCCCATTCAACAAACGTGCGGAACACGTAGTTTATAGTTTCGACTCCCACTTGGCTATAGTGGCATTACATTTGACCTTGTCTTTTCTCCTTTCAGATGTAAATCAATACAATAAGTTATTTTCTCGAATGAAAAGCAAAATATTCGAGAATCCATATCTGGGAACTGACTACCGACCACTACTCAAATATAAAACTCAGATTTATGAAATAGAAAATTGTAAGTTATTTTTGTTATTTTTTGTTGATTTCTTGGCAAAAAAAAATATATAAATAAATATTGCACGACGTTATACACAGCACAATCTAGCCCCAAACTAAGCACTAGGCTTGTACTATGGGTACTAGACAACGGATATACTACATATCATACTTTTTTTTTTTGTAAATACATACATGTGATACATTGAATACACCCAGACCAGATACAAATATTTATTTTTAAGCATAAATACTTGCACCCGACGGGAATTGAACCCGCAACCTCCTGCATTGCGGTCGGGCCTTCCCCCGACGCGCCACTGAGGTCGTCAAATTTTTATTTTAAGTACTAATATAAGACATGATAATGTAAAATATTGACATGAATATAAAATTCAAAGTCCTGACTGATCTATATATCAACGCACAGCCCAAACCGCTGGTCCTAGAGACATGAAATTTGGAGAGTGTGTTCTTTGTGGTGTTTAGGCATCCACTAAGAAAAGGTTTTTGGAAAATCCCGCGGGTACGGGACTTACGCGGGTGAAACCGCGGGTCGTATATACTCCGCTGTCTGTCCGTAAGTCTGTCCGTCTGTCGCCAGGCTGTATCTCATGATCCGTAATAGCTAGACAGATGGTGTATTTTTGTAGCCGCTATAACAACAAACACAAGGATCTCCTATACAACAAACCAGATTTTAAAAACTGAAACGCAACGTTACCGCGTTATATTTTGACCACTAGCGACTCCCGCAGTTTTACCCCGCGTAAGTCCCGATCCCGTGGGATTATCGGGATTAAAAGAAAGCTACTTTCACCCTAAGTAACATAGGCTATGTTACTCAGGGTGAATGTAGCTTTCTAATGGTGAAAGAATTTTTGAAATCGGTCCAGTAGTTTTTGAGTTTATTTATTACAAACATACAGACACACACACACAAATACAAATCTTTCTTCTTTATAATATTATTAGTATAGATGACATATTTCATCCACCCAGTGACGACTGAAGACAGTATGAAGACTCAATCCACTCTCGAGTCAGTAATAAAAGAACTAGAAAACAAACGGCCAATTCCCACATTGCGTCTGTCACAACTGTGCCCTGCCTTGACCGATTTCGATGTGGACAACGGGTTGAAGGAACTGTTGGGCTTAAATGAAGATGTAGTCAAGTTTGAAGAACAGGTAAGTAGTTAGTTAGTTTCGCTGGGTCTTTTCCGCACTTAGCCTTACAATTGGGCCATTGTTCGTGATTTCTTAGAAGGTTTAAGCAGTAAGACGCCATAGGAGCCTACTCCGGGTTGGCGAATGTCCCATGCCTTCCGACCGTGGTGAGTCCTAGACATTTCGGTTTCCGAACGATGTTTTTCTTTACTGTAAGAGCGATGTTTTCAGCGCAAATAACTTTTTCTTAAAGAAAAAGACATTGGTCGGCCTGGATTCGAACCCACGACTCTCATATAGCTGAGATCAATTTACCCGTAGTGGGTGAAATACCACACCAATCAAAAATACCCCAAAAGACTAAAAAAAACTATAACCTTGATTTACCTATTGACCAAATTTCATGAAGATCTGTTGAGAAATACGACCTGTAGAGGAGAACCAACATACTGACAGAAAAAGAACATTTTTCCATACTGAAGCAGAGACGCTTTGCTCGTTCGGTCAATGGGGTGCCACACGCAAAGCTAAAAGCAGATGGCGCTGGCGTCGGATGATCTTTTTTTTTTTTTTTGATGATGGACCAATGAAGACGCCTAGTTTTTTTCTTCTTTCGGTCTGAAACCGATATGGCCAATTTGGCGCAGAGAGTTGTCAAAAACACCTGTTTGACAGTTCTTAATTCAAACCAAAGATCATCCGACTAACGCCCTCTGCCGGGATAAAAAGTTAGTGTTCCTCCTCATTAGTATGATAATTATTATTCTATTTTTGAGTGCTTATGCCTTCACTGGGCTTTCTTAGAAACTTTTTAAAGCAACAATACTTCTGCAAAAACACAACGCACGATAGACGCAGGCTGGATTCGAACCCGCATCTTACTGAAACCAGGAGCACGACTTGAACCAATTAGTCTACCGGCGTCGGTGACTCATACGCTGTATTTTCGCAAGTATTGCTTCATCTATTACAACTTAGGCATGTTTTTCGGCATCCAGCCCGGCGTCTATCGTGCGTTGTGTTTTTGCAGAAGTATTGTTTCTTTAAAATATTTCTATGATAATTATTTTTGTATTTAGTAAATTCCTTTATATTTTGTATGTTAGCTCAAGGCTATTTTATTTAGAATTTTTTTTAAGGTAAAATACGCATTCAAAAATGACTTGCGTGGTCTAGTTGGAATACTAGACCACGCAAGTCGTTGGAAACGTTTTGGTACCGACCCAAAGACGCGAGTTCAAGCCTCGCCGTAAGTAAAACATTTTGAATATGTATTTTTCCTTTAAAAAAATTCTAAATATTTTTTGTATTTCATTTCAGATACAAGTATATATAGATTCAATCGGGCGCCCTTGCGTTTTGACGGCCATTTTGAAAAATGGTAGAAAAGCTAGGTTTATTGTGAAGCAAGCGGACATGTGGCAGGCGGCGGCGGCGTTGACGGTCGCAGGTTCATACCCCGTCGCGTACGAGGGGTACAGGGTGAGTTAAATTGATTTCTTAGGGTTTCGTAGTCAATAAGAAAACTTTATAGTTTCGTAGACAACAAGAAACACTTTAACGGCCGAATACAGAAACGCAACTTAAAAAGAGGATGCCCATTCATGGGCCCAGTTTTGGCGCCGTGTCAGAACGTTATGTAGTTGTATAAATATATTTTATTTTTTGAGGTTTATTTATGAAAGAAAGAAAGAAAATTGATTTATTCAGACAAGCACACAACTACATAACAGGAAAAAAATAATAATAATATAAAAGTAATTTACAAAATGGACACATTAGAGATAAAAACAAAATATACGTAGAGAGTAGTGCGCTGCCCGAATAGGCGCAGCCTCAGCATTATGCTGCTGCTAGAGAAAAAAGAACATAGCAGCAGCGCTGGTCTTCCGACTGCACCCACCCTGTTTCTCTCGGCCCTCCTAACATAAAACGATGCGATATACGTTGCGTTACGATGCGTTTTATGCGATTTGTAGCATATTTTTCACCCTAGAATCCTAAATGGTACTTATTAAACGTTTAGCTGAACTACCGCCTCCGCCATTGCGTCTTCCATATTGCACCAAAACGACAAAATAATCTATAAAGGAGTTTCTATTACGATAAACTCGAAAGTTCGCGTGCTTACCCGACCTCTTTGGTTCGATTTCAGCAATATAAATAGTTAGATTTCTCATTATCCAGGGTGAATAAAAACTAAAAGTTTTCACAGGATAAAACTACAACTATGTGCCTATCGAATAGTGCTAAAACCGTTCAGACACGTATCTATTTTTGGGCATTTTCTATATGGGCCTGGAGCCCCTGGGAAAATGAATAATTTCCTTTGAGTTCTACTTAAACAAGTAAGCACCTCCAAATTCAAAAATTCCCATACTTTTTTTAATTTACAAGCTGCTCAATTATTTAAGTAGGCCTCAAATTTTAAGTGGCGTTTCTGTATTCGGCTGATAGTTTCGTAGTCAACAAGATACCCTTATAGTTTCTGTCTGTCCGTGGCTTAGCTCAGAGGCTTCTTAGTACTAAGCGACTCTGAGCTTAATAATCTTAATATGTATACCTGGTCACTAGTGGTCACTATAGTACAAGCCTAGTTGCGTCATTTTGTGCTAGGGGGCGCTATGTGCAACGCCGTGTAATATTTATTATTGGAATTTTCTTCTGTTTTCCCGATGTTGGATTGAAATCAATCCGGAAGAAGAGACCTGTAATAAACACCACGCGATTAAAACCGAAAAATGAGTTTAATTTAAATATTTTTCAGATAATACCACTCAGCGAAGATTGCGGATTGATACAGTTTTTGGAAAATCATGTCCGGATACGGGATTTGGTTTCAAAACAATTTGATATAGACGGTAAGTTATAGATACTAAGTTGTCCTAATAAACTAAATGTGACCTCCGCTCCGTTTGTAAAGTTTGTATGGAGAAAAGACGAATTTAGTCACAGTTTATTGATACACACTAGTTTTTTTGATACCGGAAAGTTGTTTATTATTTTTAATTTGCAAAAATGTTCGGAGCCGATGTTGAAACAGTTGCGCCACCTAGAGATTTATTCAAACTGTATTTTCCGAAATACAGATTACAATTACATAAAAGAAATTCATATATGACTGCAATTATAGTTTTTAACAAGTTGCCTAATAGATTTAAAGATTTCCCATTTAATATCTTCAAGAACAAACTTACCAAATGGCTGCTGGAGAAGTGTTTTTATACCTTGACCGAATTTATGACTTTTAAAGAGAAGCAGTATTAATTTACTATTCGACTTATTTAAAAATTTATAAATTTATGTACCTTGTAATTGGAAATAATAATTTAATGCCTACCTAATTTTAATTGACATTTTCACACTGTTGAGAACAGGACGACCTTAGTATATAGTTTTTTATGTACATAGCTTTAAGATGTCTTTTATGTGTTAAATTATAAGTTTTCGTGTAATAAATCTGACCGGGCGCGTTTGACTATATCAAGTGCGACAGGGTCAGAGCTATAATAAAGTGAGATGCAAGGTGGGACCCTCAGTCGAATGTAACGCGTAATAGATGTTGCGCAATCATTTCTAATATAAGGCAGGGGTATTTTTGTAAAAGTCAGAAGCTGTTTGCACTGCGCTGAAGACACCTGACTGGAACTAAGAACTAAGAACTCAAATAGAACTAAGAACATTTATGAATAAAGAAGTATACAGTACATCAGGCGTTTTTATTTGGGAGCGCGCAGACAAGCAGGGAGGAGCGAACATACAGTCCACTAAGCCGAGGAGAGAGAGAGAGAAGAGAGAAGAGTAGAGACAGAAGACTACGAGTCGTAACCCGGTAGACTTACGAGTCGTAACATTACGAGTCGTAACAATACGAGTCGTAACAAGGTAGACTTACGAGTCGTAACGTTACGAGTCGTAACTAGGTAGACTTAGTCGTAACGTATCGTTGTTTCGAAAACTACTCCGAGGCGTCGAGGAGGCAACCACCCTGTCCGACGGATCCAGGACAATTTGGACCTTCGAGAACCGGATCTTTGAACTTTGGACCTACGGAACAAGGCTTCGCACTCCACTCCTACCTCGTCGGAACGGATCGTGTGCCGTCCATCTTCGATCAAGATGGGGCTCGAACGGAGTCAGGGCGATCCAAAGGAGGTCGAGGAGCAGCGCCAAGCGGAGCAGCTACGGGAGGAGCGAAGACTACACCGGGAAGAAGTTCGTCGCATCCAAGAGGAACGGGAGCGAAGGAGATCGCTTCAACCACCAGAGTCACCGTCAACACTACCAGCACATACGTCGGGACTGCAACGTACGCAGTCGCAAACCAACAAGTCTGTACGAAGTCAACGTTCCACCAGCTCCACTTTGCGTCACCGTGTCGTCGAGCTTGAGGCTGCTGAGAATCTCGCAGACCTCAGGCGAAGGGGACTCGAAATGGAAGCTGACCTAGCAAAAAAGCAAATGGAAGCTGAGCTAGTTAAAAAGGGAATCGAACTGGAAGCTGACCTAATACAAAAGCGACTCGCTGTCCAACAGGCCGAAATCGAAGACGAGGGCAGTGTGCGGAGGGGCAGTGTGCGGAGGGGCAGTGTGCGGGGAGATGACGACGAGGTCAGCGCTCATGCCAAAGTCGGAAACTGGCTGCGGAACACACCAGTTGTGCGCGTCGATCGGCAGCCCGAACCACGTCCACAGAGGGACGAAGAACAAAGACCGTCGTGGGAACGGAGAGACCGTTCCAGAACACCGGGCAGGAGAAACGGCATCGAGGAGCTCGCTGATGCTTTGAAGCAGATGGCACGCCCGCAGCGTAGATACAACAGCGACCTACCTACCTTCAGCGGAGCAGCGAGCGAGTGGCTCGCCTTCAAAGCAGCGGTACGAGATTCGACGAAATACTACAACGTCGACCCGACCGAGAACCTCCTGCGGCTAAGAACGTGCTTGAAGGGCGAGGCGCGCGAAACCGTCGCGGCGCTACTCTTCACAGCGACTCATCCAGACGAAATCCTGCAAACTCTCGAACAGAGTTTCGGCCGTCCAGAAATCATCATCGACAAAGTGCTGGACGACCTACGGAGGTTGCCAAAACCCGGACCTACGGCAACGGAACTGAACATATTCGCGGTGAAGGTGCAGAACGTCGTGTGCACCCTGAGGAGCGTCGACAGCATGCAATACCTGCATAATCCGATGCTTACCAGGGACATTTTGGGTAAGTTAAGCCCGAACCTCAGGACAAAATGGTGTGACCACGCCGCGAACTACCCCGAATCATCGGAGCCGAAGGTGGTGCTACTCTCTCGCTTCCTGATGAAGGAGGCAGACAAGGCGCTGCGCTTTGACTACACTCCAGTCTCCATTACAACGAAGACTCCTACCTCCAGCAACACGAACGCAAAAGGCAAGAGGACTGCAGTCTACGCTACGGACGAGCAAGAGGAAGCACCGACCTGCGTGCAGTGCAAGCAAGCACACACCCTCCCGAAGTGCCGGCAGTACCTCGCTCTACCAATCAACAAGCGATGGGAGCTGGCCAAGGGGAAGGGACTCTGCTTCAAGTGCCTGGTAAGTAAACACAGGCGTTTTCACTGCAAGGCCAAGGCGTGCGGCGTACGACAGTGCCGCAGCCCCCACCACGCAACTCTACACGAAGACAGCGAGGGCGCGAGATCCGCGCCCACGGACGGACAGGGCGCGCGATCCGCGCCAGCACCGGTGGCGAGAGCACCCGCACCCGCGCGGCGCTCCGCCACACCGCCGTCAAAAAGTGAAAGTGATAACGCGTTAGTGCTAGCAATCGCAGCGACCTCTGTGACCAGTGAAGTGTTGTTAAAAGTGTGTCCCGTGACAGTATCAGGGCCGCGTGGAAACGTCGATACCTACGCGCTACTCGACGAAGGAGCTACGATCACACTCATCGACAAGGAACTTGCCACGAGCGTCGGGGCGAGCGGGCCTACACGGCCTTTGAACGTCTGCGGTCTCAACACATCGAAGAAAGAAAAGGACAGCCAAGAGGTGGAGATCTTCGTGAGGGGGAAGGGCGAGAACGCGCCTTTCAAAGTGAAGTGTCGCACGATCTGCGACCTCACACTACGAAGCCAAACCGTGCCTCGAAGACTACTCGAACTTCGACATCTGAAGAATCTGCGCGACGAGGAACTGTGCTACGAACGAGCACACCCACGCATCCTGATAGGAACTGATCACTGGGGCCTCATCGTGTCGAGAGAACTTCGTGTTGGCGGACCCGACGAGCCGGCCGCGTCAAGAACCGAACTGGGATGGGTGGTGCACGGAACAGCACCACGCAACACCATCTACCGAGACAACGGTGATGTGCTCCACGTGTACGCACCCGATATACGCGTACGAGACGGCGAGGAACACGACCGACGTCTCAACGATCTAGTCGAGCGCCACTTCGCGATCGACTCCCTCGGTGTCGCCCCGAAACCGCGGATCAGCGACGCCGACAAACGAGCAAGCGAGATCTTCAACGAGACCGTGAAGAAGAAAAACGTGGGATACGAGGTCGGACTTCCATGGCGACACGATCACGTCGTCATGCCGCCGAGCTACGGAGCAGCTACGAACCGGCTGCGCGGCATCGAAAGGAAGATGGACGCCGACCCCGCATTCGCCCGCGAGTACACAGCGCAAGTGGACAACCTGCTGACAAAAGGCTACGCCGTGCCATGCGATGGCGCCGAGACTGCGAGCAAAGTCAGCTGGTTTTTACCGCACTTTGCCGTGGAGAATCCGAACAAGCCGGGGAAAAAGAGGCTTGTCTTCGACGCTGCACACCAGAACCGCGGCGTGTCGCTCAACGACATGCTGCTGGAGGGGCCAGACTTACTTCTCTCTCTTACAGGAATCATTTTCCGCTTCCGCGAACGAGCCATCGCGGTGACAGCCGACGTTCAAGAAATGTTCCTGCAAGTGAAAATCAGAGGAGAGGACCAGCCAGCCCAGCAGTTCCTGTGGCGAGGAGCAGACCGATCCTGCTCACCCCGCTCGTACAAAATGACGAGTATGATCTTCGGCGCGGCGAGCTCACCGTTCCTCGCGCACAGTGTGCGCGACCACAACGCTCGCACGCGCGCCGACACGCACCCGCGGGCTCTGGCCGCGATCACGCGGAGCCACTACATGGACGATTACGTGGACAGTTATAACAGTGAATCGGACGCGCGAAGTACCATCGCCGAGGTACGTGAAGTGCACGCGGTGGCCGGGTTCACCTTACGCGGATGGTGTTCTAATCGCGACAATGTGTTAAACAATGTGCCTAGTGAATTGCGCGCAACGGGACTCTCCCAACTGGGGGGAGACGGCTCGGACAGTAAAATCCTCGGACTGTATTGGCACGCTAAAAATGACGAACTCGCCTTCAACACGGCAATGCATCGGGTGTCGACCGATGTACGCGACGCGAAACGTGCTCCCACCAAACGCGAAGCGCTAAGTGTCGTCATGTCTATTTACGATCCTCTCGGGCTACTAAGTCAATACACAGTGCGTGCGAAAATCATACTACAGTCTCTCTGGAAACTGCAAGTGCCGTGGGACGAATCCCTCCCCGCGATAGAAGCTGCGCTTTTCGCGGAATGGCTACGACAGCTAAGCGATATCACCCAATTACGCATACCGCGATGCTACGGACTCGATAGTGCGCGAGAAATTCACCTTCACGTAATGTGTGACGCGAGCGAACGTGCGTACGCCACCGTGGCGTACTTTCGCGCCACACACTCCGACGGCAGTGTTTCGGTCGCCCTGGTCGCCGCGAAAGCCAAGGTGGCACCGAAACGCACCATCAGCATTCCGCGCCTGGAGCTACAGGCGGCGGTGATCGGCGCGAGACTCGCCGATGCTATCAAGAAGGAGCATCGGTTCGAGATCGCGCGCACCGTCTACTGGACCGACGCCGCGACTGTCGTCCACTGGGTGAAGAACGACACGCGGCGTTACACCCCGTTCGTCGCCCACCGGTTGGGCGAGATCGCCGAACACACGAACCGAGACGAGTGGCGCTGGTTGCCAACCGAGCTGAACGTGGCCGACGACGCCACCCGTCTACAAGGATCAGGTACGATTACAGCACACGATCGTTGGTTCACGGGGCCGAGCTTCCTACGGAACCCGGAGGCTGAGTGGCCCACCCAACGATTGCCCACCGAAGACGACGACTCACCAGAGGTCCTGCACACGAGCGAGCGGGACGAGACGTCGAACCAGTGGACACCAGACCCGTCTCGTTTTTCTACCTACGAGAGGCTGGTACGTGCAACGGCGCAAGTATTGACCTTTATTGATCTGTGCCGACACCGAACGACGCGCCTAGAACATCGTCACATCGAACGTGCCGAACGAGCGCTCATCCAGCGAGCTCAAGAGGACAGCTTCGCCGATGAACTGAGACGACTGCGGGCCGGGCGACCGATCGCTCG
Organism: Idaea biselata; assembly: GCA_958496205.1. Taxonomy (NCBI): domain Eukaryota; kingdom Metazoa; phylum Arthropoda; class Insecta; order Lepidoptera; family Geometridae; genus Idaea; species Idaea biselata. Next base: position 13,238,822 of record OY292406.1, read on the forward strand.
GACGAGTCGACTCTACACACTCGATCCTGTACTAGAAGGTGAGGTACTGCGGGTGCGAGGTCGTATTGGCGCATCGAGCGCGCCGATCGAGACGCAGAGGCCGGTCATCCTAGACGGCCGCCACGCTTTCACCAAACTGCTAGTGCTGAGGGAGCACTGTCGCGCCGGTCACGCCAACAGGGAGCGCGTGACGAACGACCTACGGCAGCGCTATTGGATCGTACACCTACGACCCACTGTGCGCGCCGTAGAACACCAATGTGCGCTTTGTAAAGTGCGCAAGGCGCGCCCTCGCGCGCCCACGACAGGCGACCTACCTAGGGCGCGGGTGGACCCATTCCGCCGCCCCTTTACCAACTGCGGGCTCGACTACTTTGGCCCAATGGTAGTCAAAATCGGACGGCGCCGGGAGAAGCGCTGGGGAGCGCTGTTTACCTGCCTAACCACACGGGCGGTGCACCTCGAGTTGGTCGAATCCTTATCGACCGACTCAGCGATCATGGCACTGCGACGGATGGCGGCGCGGCGCGGATGGCCCTCGCAGATGTACTCCGACAACGCGACCAACTTCAGGGGCGCCGATGCCGAGCTCGGGCGTGCCTACGCCGAGTGGGCGTCGGCTCTACGTACTGAAGGCTTCGCTCATCGCATGAAGTGGACGTACATCCCCCCCGGGGCGCCGAATCAAGGAGGAGCGTGGGAGCGACTCGTACGCTCCGTGAAAACTGCACTCGCCGCGACACTACGGGAGAAAGTCACGACACCAGAGGTGCTACGAACACTGCTCGTCGAGGCCGAGTACTCTATAAATGCCCGGCCCTTGACCCACGTAAGTGTTAACCCTCACGATCCCGAGGCGTTGACACCCAACCACTTCCTTTTGGGGACATCAATGGGACTGCCTACTACCGGCCCATGTGAAGACGCGGATCGCAGAGCCTGGCGAGCAAGTCAAGGACTCGCAGACTCCTTCTGGCAGCGTTGGGTACGCGACTACCTACCTACGCTCGTGCCACGGGGGGAGCCCGCCAACCTCACGGCTGGGCTCAAAGTCGGCGATATCGTCGTGGTCGTCGATCCAGCGCTACCAAGGAACGTGTGGCCCATCGGTCAAGTCCAATCAACCTACCCGGGACCGGATGGCGGCGTACGAGTCGTCGACGTCCGAACTAGAACAGGAGTGTTCCGGAGGCCAACCAGTAAGCTCGCCGTTCTCGTGAAAGAAGAAGATGAGGCTACGCGAGCTGCGCCGGGAGGAGGATGTTGAGAACAGGACGACCTTAGTATATAGTTTTTTATGTACATAGCTTTAAGATGTCTTTTATGTGTTAAATTATAAGTTTTCGTGTAATAAATCTGACCGGGCGCGTTTGACTATATCAAGTGCGACAGGGTCAGAGCTATAATAAAGTGAGATGCAAGGTGGGACCCTCAGTCGAATGTAACGCGTAATAGATGTTGCGCAATCATTTCTAATATAAGGCAGGGGTATTTTTGTAAAAGTCAGAAGCTGTTTGCACTGCGCTGAAGACACCTGACTGGAACTAAGAACTAAGAACTCAAATAGAACTAAGAACATTTATGAATAAAGAAGTATACAGTACATCAGGCGTTTTTATTTGGGAGCGCGCAGACAAGCAGGGAGGAGCGAACATACAGTCCACTAAGCCGAGGAGAGAGAGAGAGAAGAGAGAAGAGTAGAGACAGAAGACTACGAGTCGTAACCCGGTAGACTTACGAGTCGTAACATTACGAGTCGTAACAATACGAGTCGTAACAAGGTAGACTTACGAGTCGTAACGTTACGAGTCGTAACTAGGTAGACTTAGTCGTAACGTATCGTTGTTTCGAAAACTACTCCGAGGCGTCGAGGAGGCAACCACCCTGTCCGACGGATCCAGGACACACACCTTAGGGTAGAATAAGGAGGACATGTTTGTATTACTGACATCTTTATATTTTCACCTTTATTCGGAAATAAATGATTATGATTATGATTAAGAGTTGGTAGACTTTCCTCGTCGTCAGATCTATCGTGTGTAAAAAAATATAATGTCAATCCAGATAGTTCTAAACATACCAAATATGGGTGAAATCGGATGAGCCATTTCTAAGAACGCACAGACAACCCAAAAACATAAAAATAAAGTCTATTGCGCTAAACGATACCCATAAAATTTGTTTTTAATATCTTCAATGACAGACATGTTTTTGTTTTTTAGTGCCCATAGCGCGGCAGTCGAGAAAAGAAGATGAACTAATTCTGCCGCCGACGCAAACTGCCGTTTCTAACTACAACCAGATATGTACTAAGATACCTCCTTATGTACTGCGGTATGTATTTATTTACTGACTAACATGAATCTTCATTATACCAATGGGGTGCCACACGCAAAGCTGTAAGTAGATGGCGCTGGCATCAGATGATCTTTTTTTTTGATGATGGTCCTCCACCAATGTAAACGCAGAGTTTTTTTTTTATTCTTTCGGTCTCAGACCGATATGGCCAATTTGGCGCCGAGAGTTGTAAAAAACACCTGTTTGACAGTTCTTAATTCAAACCTAAGATTAGTCGACAAATGCCGGGATAAAAAGTTAGTGTTCCTCCTCATTGTGTACACATCGATATATTTTAAAAAATAAAAAAAACTGTGGCACTCGGGGACTACCGCGGTAAAGCTATTGCGTAGCATTTTTTTTTCAACTTATGCAATTATAATTATTTACCTTATATATTTATATTATTTAGGTACCTACGCGGAGTGGGGGGTGTTAGGTTTTATTTTCCCATTTTATTTATTTTTTTCCAATTTTTAGCTTAAGCTCATAAAAAACCCGGCCAAGTGCGAAACTCGCGCACGAAGGGTTCCGTACCACTGTCACAATTGGGTATGGAACTCTAAAATGGTTTACAACAACTTTGATTCAAAGAAAATCTGAAACTTGTAAGAAACTCTTTGGACAGTGAAGGCAGACTAGTATATTTGACAGATAGGGCAGCCATTTTGAATTCCATGACCAACTCGATTTGACTTGACCAATCAGAAGCGACCTCAACTACGCGACTAGAATTCCCTTGTAGTTTTTGAAACACGTTTGTTGTATGGGAGCCCCTTTTAAATAATTGTTTTATTTTGTTTTTAGTATTTGTTGTTGTAGCGGCAACCGAAATACATCTTCTGTGAAAATTTCAACCTTCTAGCTATTACGGTTCATGAGATACAGCCTGGTGACAGACGGACAGACGGACGGACGGACGGACGGACAGACAGACAGACAGCGAAGTCTCAGTAATAGGGTCCCGTTTTTACCTTTAGGTACGGAACCCTAAAAATAGCAAATGGCCCGAGTCCTTTAGACCGGGTCGATAAGAATATGGTATTTTATTTATTTTAAAGGGGTTTCTTGGTGGGAGGCTTCGACCGAGGCTTGTTACCCACCGGTCTAAGTCGTAGCGCCAAGCAGAAGTCCTATTTTAAAAATATATTTTGCAATATTTTCAGGTCTGCCATAGAAAACACATGTATAAGTGTTCAGGAATTTATACATAAGAAAAACGTTTACTTAAATACATTATGTACCATGACCATCTTCAATTATATGTTTGGTAAGTAACGGTATTTTTTTTATTGTTACTTTTTTTTCTTTTTCTTTCTTTTTTGGCCCCGGACTCTCGAGATGCCATTTGTCGAGTTTTTTCTGAGTTTACAACACTCTTCTTATTATAGTTTTGGCGTCGTACATCTTGTAGGTACATCTTGCCAGTATCAAGTATTTTTCATAAAATTAGCCAGATCGGGCTCATAGTTTCAAGTCAGGAGCTATGGTAAAGCTGTGGCAACTTTACCATAACCTTCAAGGGGCTTAGGAGGGAACGACGAAAAGTTCATGTTTAACACTCAATTTTGTTTCCACTACACTTGTGCACATTTACGGAGCTAAATTGAATAAGATTCCACTAAATACACAATTTAACCGGGTTTAAAATAAAATAAATAAAATAGAGTTGTAAAAAAACACCTGTTTGACAGTTCTTAATTCAAACCTAAGATCAGTCGACCAACGCCCTCTGCCGGGATAAAAAGTTAGTGTTCCTCCTCATTAGTTTAATTTCAATCCAACATCGCGAAAACAATCTAAACTTTATTGTTGTTGGGCAGGTCTAGGCGACCGCCATCTTGCCAACATTCTGTACGACGCACAAGATGGCGGCATCCAGTGTATAGACTTGGACGAGTTGTTCAAATATGGCGTCAACGAACTGCCGCCCGCGAGGCTCACTAGAAACTTATTGAGTTTGGTGGATACTACAGGTAAATTAATAAAACTGGCCAAGTGCGAGTGGGACTCGCGTACGAAGGGTTTAGTACCATTATTTATACAATAAAGGTAAATAAATAAAACTGGCCAAATGCGAGTGGGACTCGCGTACGAAGGGTTTAGTACCATTATTTATACAATAAAGGTAAGTAAATAAAGCTGGCCAAGTGCGAGTGGGACTCGCGTACGAAGGGTTTAGTACCATTATTTATACAATAAAGGTAAATAAATAAAGCTGGCCAAGTGCGAGTGGGACTCGCGTACGAAGGGTTTAGTACCATTATTTATACAATAAAGGTAAATAAATAAAACTGGCCAAATGCGAGTGGGACTCGCGTACGAAGGGTTTAGTATCATTATTTATACAATAAAGGTAAATAAATAAAGCTGGCCAAGTGCGAGTGGGACTCGCGTACGAAGGGTTTAGTACCATTATTTATACAATAAAGGTAAATAAATAAAACTGGCCAAATGCGAGTGGGACTCGCGTACGAAGGGTTTAGTACCATTATTTATACAATAAAGGTAAGTAAATAAAGCTGGCCAAGTGCGAGTGGGACTCGCGTACGAAAAGTTTAGTACCATTATTTATACAATAAAGGTAAATAAATAAAACTGGCCAAATGCGAGTGGGACTCGCGTACGAAGGGTTTAGTATCATTATTTATACAATAAAGGTAAATAAATAAAGCTGGCCAAGTGCGAGTGGGACTCGCGTACGAAGGGTTTAGTACCATTATTTATACAATAAAGGTAAATAAATAAAACTGGCCAAATGCGAGTGGGACTCGCGTACGAAGGGTTTAGTACCATTATTTATACAATAAAGGTAAGTAAATAAAGCTGGCCAAGTGCGAGTGGGACTCGCGTACGAAAAGTTTAGTACCATTATTTATACAATAAAGGTAAATAAATAAAACTGGCCAAATGCGAGTGGGACTCGCGTACGAAGGGTTTAGTACCATTATTTATACAATAAAGGTAAGTAAATAAAGCTGGCTAAGTGCGAGTGGGACTCGCGTACGAAGGGTTTAGTACCATTATTTATACAATAAATGTAAATAAATAAAACTGGCCAAGTGCGAGTGGGACTCGCGTACGAAGAGTTCCGTACCATTATCTATATCATAATTATGTTTGTACTTACAACCAAATAAAGTATAATATAGTATATTTGTTGTATAGTAAGTAACCATAGCACAAGCCTGGTTGCTTACTTCAAGGCTAGATGGTTACTGTGTACAAGATCCTGCAATATTGATTTATTCCACAGTGTTTGAAAGTCGTTTGCAATCCAAGATGGCCGCTATGAGGGAGCGTCATAGATTTTTGACAGCTGTCATGAAATTCTGCTTCCAAAATGATGATCAAGACTTCATTGAGAAGGTCAGTATTAGGGCATGAATCCCGGGATCCCGGGATATCGTAATCCCGGGATCTCGGACGCAAAAGTTCGATATTATAATCCCGGGATTGAGTGATCCGATATCGAGATTTGAACAATTTACTATTTGGGTATAAATTAAGGTTTTCTGCTATATTTTTCCTCATGGAATCATTGAATGGAACTATTAAAATTAAACCCAAATTAGTCTACTCCTGAGGAAGAGATCTGTAAAGATTTAGAAGCGTAGGGAATTGGTAAAATGTTTAAAACAATAAAAGTAACGTGATTCATTGCAATTTTTAAGACAAATATTTTTTATACAAGCCCGCATGCAAAATTTTTCTGCTAATATCATTTTAGTGGTGCGCCTAGAATTTGGCGCGAAAGTTTAGAAACTTTCGGGTTTAGGCTATTTGTCCGCCATATTTTCAAAATGATGGGGTGGACGGCCCTCGGGGTAACTTATTTACGTAATGAAACCACTAGAGTCTTAAATATATTAAATATATTAAATATTTTATATTTAACACATTTTTATTGTATTAAATTCGCTTTTTTAATGATATCTAAAATCCCAGTATCAATCCCGGGATCCCGGGATTGAGCTCTTAATATCGATATCGTCCCGAGATTGAAAACCTTCCGATATTGCATGCCCTAGTCAGTATAAGATATAAATAGAAGAAGAATATAGAATATAGAAGGTTAATATAAGTATAAGACAATAATAAGTAGATAAGTATAAAAACCGGCCAAATGCGAGTCGGACTCGCGCACGAAAAGTTCCGTAGGAATCGTTATCACAATTTTGTACGGAAACCTAAAATGAAGACTGTACCAAGCGAAATCTGAGAACGCAACGACGACGGACGCACGTTTGCATTTATCTCTAGGTATGACTGACGCCAGTTTATCACTAGATGGCGCCAGTGATAAAATCGCGTTTACATTGCGTTTTACCATCAAACATTTTCTATGAAAATTACTGTCTAGCTATCACAGTTTAAGGAATTACAGCCTGGGTGTCTATTCTAGTAAAAACAGTGATCGATTCTATATTGATTCTACGTAGAAACCTGAATGAAACCTGTGAAGTTCCAGTCAATTTTGACTTTGACTTAATTTTGACTTGACTAAAAGAGGAGCGTGCGGATCGGACGTGTAGCAAATTATTTTAAAAAATACAAAAGTGGTGCGTTTCAAAAACTAGCTTTATATCAAAGTAGTAAAACTTTAACTAAATAGTGACAGAAAATTGTAATTACTACCTTTAACTTCTGCTTAGAGTGAGTGATCTACGACAGCCCCACACCTCACCCCCGTGAGTAAAGGAGACGGGCTCTGATTTTTTGACTCGTTTCAACATTGCAACCACCTCGCTGCGTGCAGTTTGCGAGTAATAATTAACATAGATCATGAGCACAGAACGATCACCTACTGGAAGTGGCATGTTGAGAGGCAGATCGAACTCAAGTCCGAATTTAAGTAAAATAGGCTTGAAACGGAAACAACCGGATGATGAAAAGCAAATAGAGGTCCAATTAAATAAAATCCAAGAGCAAATGTCTGACATGATGTCACTACTTTCGTCTTCAACCAAATCCCAGAACGAAAAAACTAACAAAATAATAATGGATATTTCCACTATTAAACAGGAAATAAGAGATATAAAAACGAGCATGGGAACATTCGAAAAACAGATTGAGTCTATTGTATCAGAACAAAAGTTGCTTCAATCAGAACTACAAAGTCTTGCGAGTTCATCACTCAACACTGATAAAAAATTCAAGCCTTAGAATCGGAAATACAAACAATTAAGTATGAAGTAAAGAATCCCTGCTGCGATGAATTACTGTCAGAACTGGAAGAACGTAACCTTAGAAGCAAAAATATAATTATTAATGGCATTCCGGAAATCAGCAACACAGACTCTAAGGAGCGGCGAAGGGCAGACATAAAGGAAGTGATCAAAATTATAAGACAAATATAAACAGATTGTTCCGAACCTAATAAAATAATGCGTGTAGGCAAATACAAAAAAGAATTTAATAGACTAAAACAGCTAAAGATATTCTAAAAAATAAGACAAAATTGAAAGATCCTGCTATTAAAATTTATTCCGATCAGACTCCACAGCAACAAGACAATTTTAGAAAGCTTAAGACTGAACTTGATAATCGTACTATAAATGGGGAGAAAGATTTGCGCATAAAATATATTAAAGGTATACCACGAATAATTTCCGAGGTCCCAAAAAAATCCAAGACATAAACGCAACCCCAAATATCGAAGATACCTCCTACCAAATTGCAACTAAATATGACGATGTTATAATTACCAAGATATCTCTAATATGCTTTTACGTCAACGCATGAAGTATTAATAAATTTCCCAGGTATCTTAAAGAAACTGAAAGCATGCAATTGTTTAAAAAATAACTTTGATACCATGTAACCCATATAAAACATTAATAATAAAAAACTGAAAAGAAAATAATATACTTACCTAATAAAAAATAAAAAATCATAAAAGTGTGTAGTTTAAAATTAAATAAATAAAAATAAAATAAAAACAGTTATGTACGTACGTATTTAAAAATTCACAAAACATTTTATTTTACTTTAAATATTATAAAAGAATATGTTAAGCCTCGTGTCGCATCTAGTTATGAGAGATCCGTGTATTTTACCGCACGTAGTTGATAATGCTTAGTAAACACATTGGTCCGAGCCGAGTGAACTTACTACTTACGATTCGCAAACCTACCTACATTTAACTTTGATTGTGTCCTTTTCGCATTTGTAATGCTATGCTACATAAAATATTTTTGATTATTATGATGATACTGATACACGTTCCTTACAATATAGACTACTATTAAGTAAATTAGTTTCTAAGTATTTCTCATATAAGTGAATTATAAATTCTTATGAGAATAAAGTTTCTTAAACCCGAAACCCGAATTTTTCTAAAACTTGTGAACTTAACTCGGTATTCTGCAAGCCAATGACGTCACACAATCACTGGCTTGCAGAATACAGATTAAGTTCACAAGTTTTAGATAAATTGACTCGAACTTCACAGGTTTGATTCAGGTTTCTACGTAGAATCAATATAGAATCGATCGCTATTTTTACTAGAATAGACACCCTGGATGGTGACAGACAGATTGAGAAATCCCATTTCGTTGTAAAACTAACATTTCTGGTTTTAACAAGTTATTTTAATTAAAAAAATTGTGTTGTAAAAGTTAACTAATCATGTAAACAAAACTATATACCGAAATGAAGGCAAAAGAAGGATAAATTTAATACCAAAATATGGTTTCCGTATGTTTTGTAATTACCGAGATATCGACATCCAAATCTAAAAATTCTTCAATTTGTCATCATAAGGCAGGCGCAGTTTTCATTATAATAATAAATAAATAATAATAAATTCTGTGAACAACACACAGCGCCATCTAGCCCCGTGGTGAGCGACTAAGCTTGTGTTACGGTGACTAGACTACGGATATAATACTTATATTTATTTTTCTTTTGTAAATACATACATATTATACATAGAGGGACACCCAGACCAGACACAAATATTTATTTTTAAGCATAAATACTTGCACCCGGCGGGGATCGAACCCGCAACCTTCTGCATTGCAGTCGCGCTTTCGCACGACGCGGCACAGAGGTCGTCAAAAGAGGAGGTTTCATTCATGCGCTATCGTACGAAGACGTATGAACAATCCCATCCTTTCAAATACTATGAAGACTGCATATGAATTAGTCGTACGTATACTAATTTGTTTGCGCGCTTCCACAGTAATTGGAAGGATGGGATTGTTCGTACGTCTTCATACGTTAGCGCACGAATGAAATTCGGACGAAAACGTATCCAAAATGCACCCGGCCTTACAGTGTAATTTTGTGTTTCAGTTACCGTACATTGAAGCCACTTTAAAAGGCACGATGTTATCTCACGAGATTACGAAAGAAGTCATCAAGAATTCTAACAAGAAATTTAAAGATAAATACATACAACTCTTTGAGGAGATTTTTGAAGATTTTGAAGATAAGGATCAATATACTGTTGATGAGCAGGTTTGTAGATGGTTTTTAAGCTATTGCATAGCTTTTATCGCGGGCTTTGAGCGCGGCGACCGAATCAAGAAATTCCGTAACAAAAATAAAACCTAACACTCAGTCAGCATTGCAACCTTGTAATGGGGTGGCACACGCAAAGCTGTGAGCAGATGGCGCTGGCATCGGATGATCTTTTTTTTTTGTTGATGGTCCCCCACGAATGAAAACGCCGAGTTTTTTTCTTTTCTTTCGGTCTCAGACCGATATGGCCAATTTGGCGCCGAGAGTTGTAAAAAACACCTGTTTGACAGTTCCTAATTCAAACCTAAGATCATTCGACTAACGCCCTCTGCCGGGATAAAAAGTTAGTGTTCCTCCTCATTGTACGAGTAGAGCGAGATAGATAGATATACATTGTTTTTACCAAAAAACGTGTGGCACTCGGGGAGGTTTAGTCGACTAATGTCAGAATCTAGAAATGTCAGACGCGTTTAAAATGCCAGAATCTATTAATGCCAGATTCTACAACTGCCCGATTCTACAAATGTCAGATTCTATAAATGCCAGAATCTATTAATGTCAGATTCTATAAATGCCAGATTCTACAAATGTCATATTTTTGTTATAATTGCAAAATAATAATTTCCTGTGTGCGTGTATAAAAATTTCGCTAATTTCTAAAGTTTTTATTAAAAACACATATTTTAATGCAAAATTTTGTAATGAGCTCTTAGAAATTGATTGTATTTAATACGGGACAAAATTTATTGTACTACTATCAGAAATAAACATTGTTAATAAATAATAACATCGAAAATGTATAGATAAATACCGCAAATTAACATACATAACTAGTAATTTCTATCAGTACTTACTATATACTTACAGTTAAAAAAAATGTATTCGAAAAAAGGTTATTAGGTAGGTACCTACTAGGGAATGCAAAACCAGACGAAAAAAAAAACCGGTTATTTTTTCGGTTATTTTTTTTTAATAACCGGTTAACCGGGTTTTTCGGTGAAATCGGTTTTTAAATAAGATTTTTTTGCCTCTATTTTCAAACTGCAAAAACCATTCACATATTATCCTTATTTTAATTAATGAAAAAAATAGCCTTACTACTTAATAGCCTTAAAAGCTTACTAAAAAAGCATAAAATGATGGAAAAAAGTTTAATTTCTTTAGGGAAATTCACAAATTTAAGTAATCAACAAACAAAAATCGGCAACCCACTGCCTAATTATATAACAATTATCAAACAATCAAAAGCATGAATAAAAGTATTATTAGACACGGGTCTAGATCGCGTTACAAATAATCATTGTTTTTAATTACCTCGACGTTTCGGCAAACGGGTTATACCGGCCGTGGTCCCGAGAAGACTCGTGTCTTGTAATAATGATGGACGGAAATCGTGTAAGTTTAAAAAGTGTGATGAATAAAAGTATTATAAAATACAAAATCAAAATTACACGTCCTGCATATCACTTGAACTTTGGCGAACAACATTATATTGTTCGTTTCGTTTTATAATTATTGTTGTCTACGACCTGACTTTCTGAAGAAAAAATGTTAAATACACACATCAACAATATCTAGGGATATTATAGTTTTTCTTAATTTTCACAATATCAGTAAATGATTTCTTAAGACACCTGTATATGAAATAAAAGTTTATTTTAATGTGTTATGCTGTGTTAAAAAAAATAGAGCTGCTGCAAAAGATTTTTATTGTTTTTTTTTTAATTAACCAAAACCTCTCATGTTTACTTAACACAGAATCGCGCTTAATTATGGAATAAAAGTATTGAATATCAAAAAGTCTTTAATTACAAAAAAAATAAGCATTTTATTAAATTTAATAATCGGTATTTCCTCCTCTGACATTTATAAGCGTGCGGCATCGATTATTCATACTTAAAATGAGGTTGTCCAAGTCTGGCTGCGGAATAAGGTCCCAGGTCCGTTTTTAAGTGTATGAAAAGTTGCTCTTCTGTCGTCAAATCTGGAGAGAAATTAATCATAGCTCTTCTTTGTAACATGTCCCATGCATGTTCGATAGGATTCATGTCGGGGGACTGAGCAGGCCAGTCCATAACTCTGACATCATGTTCCCGAAGCTCATTTGATACCAGACGCGCCGTATGTGCGCGGGCATTATCGTGCATAAGTTGGAACTCCGGGCCCATTTGCACCCTATGTGGGATAATTACAGGTTCCACTACCTCATTACGATATTTCCACGCAGTCATGTTCCCTCTGATCCAAATGAGATCGGTTCGCGCTCCTATTCGAATTCCAGCCCGTACCATGATGGTCCCGCCTTGATAGGAATGGACTTCTTGCACATGTTGGAGACGGCGCTGTCGACCTGGAAGTCGCCAAATTCGTAGTCTTCGCGAATCCGGATGAAATCCGAACCGAGACTCGTCAGAAAACAGTACCATCGACCATTGCTCGTTACTCCACACAAAATGTTCTCGAGCCCACAAAAGTCTTCGCCCGCGATTGCCACGCCGTAAAGCTGGAACTCGAAGTGGTCTGCGAGAATGAAGACCGGCTTCATGTAATCGTCTTCTCACAGTTTGGTCGCTTACTAACAATTGGTGGTCAGATTGAAGCCTTTGAACCATTTGCATAGCCGTAACAGTGGGTTGTCTCCTAGCGATATTTTGTAGAAAACGGTCTTGTCTAGGAGTTGTGACACGACTTCTGCCAGAATGCCGTTCCGCAACATCACGTAACACGATAACGTGACCACAACCTAGAGATCACATTTTGGTGGGTCCGTAGAGTGTCAGCAACTACGCGTTGAATAGCGCCAGCTTCCAACATGCCTACAGCTCTAATCTGTTCTTCTCTTGTTAAATGTCTACGTGACATAACAATAAACAATACACACACTCTATTTGAATAAAAAAAATGTGCAAAAGCTTATTATTTACAAAATCAGCTGGGTTAAATGGTAACCAAAACTAACTGTGAAAAAGCCAAATTCGAATTACCGCGTATTCTTTTGTTTTTAAAATGATTTTTTATTTTATTTTTTTTAATTTCGAAAGAAGAGACGGCGGAGTTTATTTTT